>UESW01003842.1:1242738-1512416 GCA_900491605.1 Calamus simplicifolius | reverse complement strand
TCTAAATCTGCTCATACTTGTCTACAGCAAATGAAATCTGCGACCGGTTTGCAACCACTGGATTCAATGCTAACATGATCACATACTTAATTCAACAGCTCCACATGCCTCTGGTTCAGGCCTCCAACACCCTTACCAACTTCAATGGCACCTCGAGCTTAACACCGATCGTCGGTGCTCTCATTGCCGACTCCTTCGCCGGCCGTTTCTGGACCATAACTGTTGGATCCATCATTTTCCTGTTAGGACTGATTGGTCTCACCATATCAGCAGTCCTTCCGGGGCTCCGCCCACCACTCTGCAACTCTCCTCCTCTCAAAGGAACATGTCAACAGGCCTCCACATGGCAGCTCTTGGCCCTCTACCTTTCTCTCCTCTGCACATCCATTGGCTCTGGTGGCATCCGGCCTTGCGTCATGGCCTTCGGGGCTGACCAGTTGGATCTTCATGGTCCCCGACATGACGCTCGACGGAAGTGGAACTTCTTCAACCTCTACTTCTTTGGCATGGCAGTAGCTTTGCTCTTGGCATTGACAGTGGTGGTGTATGTCCAGGAGAATGTGGGCTGGGGATGGGGCTTCGGCATCCCTGCCATTGCTATGTTTTTGTCTGTGGTGGCCTTCGTGATAGGCTACCCTCTGTACATCAGGATGAAGCCTGGGGGAAGCCCCTTGACCAGGTTAACCCAAGTCTTGGTAGCTGCCTTCAGGAAGAGGAAGGTGGTAAAGCCTGCTGACCCAAGTCTCCTCTACGAGAACCAGGAGCTCGATGCTGCTATCTCCACCACTGGGAGGCTACTCCACACCAACCAGCTAGCGTAAGCCCAGTAACATTGGCCTAGAAGAATCATAGTAATATTTTTTTTTTTAGTTGTTTACTTCTTAATTTGAAAAGAAAAAAATAAACTGCTTTGAATGAAATAGTCATCGATCCATCGATCTCTATCATTGTTAGCTTAACTAAATGTATGTTGTTATTTACACAAAGATTCTTGGATCAAGCTGCCATCGTTATGGAGGGTGATCGTATACTACGCTCAGGCCAGCCAAGGCTTTGGAGACTATCAACTGTCCACCGTGTTGAGGAGTTTAAATCGATCATAAGAATGATCCCAATTTGGGCTGTTGGAATCCTGCTGATGACTGCAAACTCGCACAACCACACATTCGCAATCCAACAAGCAAGGTCGATGGATCGCCACCTCACTGCCCGATTCCAAATCCCCCCAGCATCCATGAACATCTTCTCAGCCCTCTCGATGCTACTCGGCCTAACTTTCTATGACCAAGTGTTCGTCCCAATAGCACGACGAATCACCAGGAGGCCTTCGGGGATTACATACATCCAACGCATGGGCATTGGCCTGGCCATTGCCATATTTGCCACCATGGCTGCAGCTCTTGTTGAGATAAAGCTAAAGGCAGTTGCCTCCGATCACGGGCTGTTAAATAAGCAAAAGACGACTGTGCCTATCAGTGTCTTCTGGTTGATGCCTCAGTTTGCCATTCATGGACTGGCTGAAGCCTTCATGTCAGTGGGGCACATGGAGTTTCTCTATGATCAAGCTCCAGAGAGCATGCGAAGCACAGCGGCGGCTCTGTACTGGCTCGCCGTATCAGTTGGGAACTATATGGGAACTTTTTTAGTGACTCTGGTTCACAATTATACTAAGAAGAAGGGTGACTGGCTCCAGGACAACATCAATAGGGGGAAGTTAGATTACTATTATTGGCTTGTCTCTGGATTACAAGTGCTTAATCTTGGTTACTTCATCATTTGCGCAAGGTTTTATACTTCTAAACCATTGGAAGCGGCGAAGTCTGAACATCCCTCCAAGGTTGTGGATGAGGAAGTCGGTGGTGCAGAGGTAGAAGTCACTGCTGTGGTGATGAAAGTGTTAAACTTAATTTAAATATATTGTCCTATTAGATATGCGAAAATACGGTATTAATATATTTATCACGATAATTAAGCAAGTTAAGATCGATAAATACCTCCAGCCATTATTATTAATTTTCTTCCCGATGAGGGTAAGGATTTTGATCTTCCTCTCGATGGATCTTGATCTTCCTCCTCTCTATGGATCTTGATCTTCCTCTCTCGATGGATCTTGATCTTCCTCCTTGGTGGATCTTGATCTTCCTCCTCTCTATGGATCTTGATTGAACGCTTCCAATCAATGAACCATCGCATTGCCCTCAGGATGTGCTCTTGATCAGAGACCCAATGCCTCTGCTGGTTTTGGTTTTTCTTTCGATAACATTGTATCGAAAGCCTTAGGAAGGGATTCCTATTTAAAGAGATACTCAAATCCCTTCCATTCCACCGCCTGCTCCCATCAAGCAGGCGTTTAACATTTAAGCGGCCGTTATCACTTATTAATTAGTGGAAACGATCGTAATAAAAAATATGACCATCTATTGCGACGGGTTATGTCACGCCACAGACGCGATATCGGCCTAGGGTGACAACCCACCGCGCCGGGCACGCAAGGCGTCACAAAATTTTTCACACATAACACTATTATATATATAACCAAGCCAAATTCATCACTGAATACTAAAAGTTTTGGGTTACAAACCCTTACACACCACAATAATAAAGTTTGGGCATCAAGCCCTACACATAAGTAATACTGGGGTTACAACAAAATAATGGGTCTTGATTTATTTAATAGAAGATCCATCACCCCAACCATCCATCTTCAATCTCGTGGCTCTGACAAAAACATTGTAAGATTTTTATGAGCTTACACTAAATAAGTAAGCCACGTTATACAGTCAATTCATAGCATAACAATCTATAAGCACATAAATGATTTGCATGCTTAAACATTCCATAAATACTCAAACATGCAATGTAAGTAAACCCACTGTTTATACCCTCAATGGTAGCTGCAAATGTGACCCACGGCCCTGCAATATCTCAATGGTGTACCAACAAGCATCCCCCTACTGAAAGGGTCCAGATACCAGGGTCACTCCATATCATAATCCACCAGAACACATACTCTATATGTGTGATGCCACCTCGAACCAAGCAGAACACATCCTCTAACCCCGAATCTCATCACATCCTTGGTTGGTGATACCCTTAAGAAAACATGATCCCCAACCTGAAATTCTAACTCTCTTCTTCTGACGTCAGCATAACTTTTCTTCCTGCTCTGAGCTGTACGAAGACGCTCCCTGATCAAATGCACCTTGTCAACTATCTGCTGGATCAGCTCAGGGCCTAGCAATTTCCTTTCCCCTACGTCATCCCAACATAAAGGAGATCTGCACCTCCTACCGTACAAAGCCTCAAATGGGGTCATCTGGATACTGGCTTGATAACTATTGTTATAAGCAAACTCCACCAAAGATAAGTGGTTATCCCAAGCCCCACCCAAGTCCATTACACAGGCGCGCAACATATCTTCTAGAATCTGTATGGTCCTTTCTGACTGCCCGTCTGATTGGGGATGATAAGCCGTACTGAAGTTCAATTTGGTCCCCAAGGCTTTATGAAGACTCTTCCAAAACTGTGATACAAATCTGGTATCCCGGTCAGATACAATAGAGACAGGAACACCATGGAGTCTCACAATCTGCTCCAAATACAAGCTAGCCAATCTGTCACTCGAGACTCCAACTCTGAAAGGTAGGAAATGAGCTGACTTTGTCAGTCTGTCCATAATAACCCAAACTGCATCATTACTCCTGGGAGTTTTGGGCAGACCAGTCACAAAATCCATAGTAATCTTTTCCCATTTCCACTGAGGGATCATCAAAGATTGAAGAGGTCCCGCAGGTTTTTGATGCTCGGCCTTCACCCGCTGACATACTAAGCACTTGGCCACAAACTGAGCAATATCCCTCTTCATCCCTTTCCACCAAAAGTTCTCCTTTAAGTCTCTATACATTTTAGTACCACCAGGATGCATAGTATAGGGAGAGTAGTGAGCCTCCCTTAAAATCTCGGCTTTCAACTCCTCATTGCTAGGTACACAAAGTCTGCCTTCAAATCTCAGGGATCCATCATCCATTACATAAAATCCACTCTGATCTCCTGACTGAACAACAACTTTAATTTTTGAAGATCTGGATCTTCCATCTGGGAGGACTTAATTCTGTCAACAAGAGTCGGCTGAAGAATAAGTGCAGCAACAAGTCCATCAGACTGCTGTACTCTCAGTCCAATCTCCCACCTCTCAAGGTCCTTCAGAATGTGAGGCTGGGAGGTAAGCATAGCAGCTAACTCAGAAGAGGTCTTCCTACTCAAAGCATCAGCCACAACATTAGCCTTCCCTGGATGATAATGTAGATTCAGATCATAGTCCTTCAAAAGTTCCAACCACCTCCTCTGCCTCAAATTGAGCTCCTTCTGTGTGAAGATATATTTTAGACTCTTATGGTCTGTATACACATCACACGATACCCCATAGAGATAATGCCGCCAAATCTTCAAAGCAAAAACCACCGCAGTTAATTCCAGATCATGAGTAGGATAGTTCTGCTCATAAGGCTTCAGCTGCCTGGAAGCATAGGCTATCACATTTCCATTCTGCATTAGGACACATCCCAATCCTTTCCGAGAGGCATCAGTAAAAAGTGTAAAACCCTCAGATCCTGTCGGAAGAACAAGGATGGGAGCTGACACCAAATGCTGCTTTAGCTCCTAAAAACTTTCCTCACACTCTTCTGACCAGTCAAACTTCACTCGTTTCTGGGTTAAACGAGTTAGGGGTAGAGCGATGCGAGAGAAGTCTTCCACAAATTTTTGATAATACCCGGCTAGCCCCAAGAAGCTTCTGATTTCAGCCACATTGGAAGGTCAGCTCCAGCTAATAATAGCTTCAATCTTCTTCAGGTCCACAGAAATGCCATCCACAGAAATTACATGACCCAAGAAAGCTACTTGGTCCAACCAAAACTCACACTTCTGTAGCTTTGCATAAAGCTTCTTCTCCCGAAGAGTCTGAAGCACAATCCTCAAGTGATCCTCATGCTCCTTGAGACTCTTAGAATAGATCAAAATATCATCAATAAATACAACTACAAACTGATCCAAGTATGGCCTAAACACTATGTTCATCAAATCCATGAATGCTGCCGGGGCATTAGTCAAACCAAACGGCATCACCAAAAACTCATAATGGTCATATCTAGTTCTGAAAGTTGTCTTAGGCACATCCCCATCCTTGACTTTAAGCTGATGATAACCTGACCTGAGATCAATCTTAGAGAATACCCGGGCTCCTTGAAGTTGGTCAAACAAGTCATCAATCCTCGGCAAAGGGTACTTATTTCGCACTGTCACCTTGTTGATTTCCCGGTAATCAATGCATAGCCAAAGACTGTCATCCTTCTTCTTAACAAATAGAACTGGAGCATCCCAAGGAGAAGCACTAGGCCTGATAAATCCCCAATCTAGGAGTTCTTGCAATTGGTCCTTCAACTCTTTTAGCTCAGCCGGGGCCATACGATAAGGGGCCTTGGATATAGGTCCAGTTCCAGGAATCAAATCAATAGAGAACTCAACCTCCTGGTCAGGGGGCAACTCCGATAATTCATCCGGAAAGACATCAGGAAATTCTCTAGCTATAGGAATATCCTCCAACTTTGCCTCTTTCTTTTGAAGATCATTAATAATAGCAAGAAATCCTTGGCCACCACTCCTCAGATATTTTCAGCCTGTCGTGCCGAAATAAACACTGAGGCTAGAAGTTTCTGGCCACCAGAAAAACTAAATTCGGGCTGACAAGGAATTTTGAAGTTGACGGTCTTCCTGAAACAGTCTACAGAAGAATGATAGGAAGCTAACCAATCCATGCCAAGGATAACATCAAAGAATTTCAGTGGAAGGACAATAAGATTGGCATTCAGCTTCCTATCCTCAATGATAATCAAGCAGGATTTGCATACAGTATCAACTTTCATAGTATCACCATTTGGATAGGCAATATGTAATTCATGGTCTAGATATTCAGGTGTCAATGATGCATTCTTGCCAAGGTAGGTGTCAGATATAAACGAATGTGTGGCACCCGGATCAATTAGAGTCTGAGCATAATCATTGCCTATCTTAATCATTCCTGGACGTAATTGAAATTTTATTTTAACAATAAGAATATAATGTCCTAACTAATTATTAATGCATTGCACAGGATAAGAATATAATGCTAGATGTGAAATATTGATATACCTATCACCACAGAATTAGAAGCGGCAGCATCCTGCTGAGTGAGAGCGAAGACCCTTCCCTGAGTCCTCGGTGGTTGTTGCTGCTGCTGACTCATCCCTTGACTGGAAGATGGCTGCTGGTTCTTTTGAAGGGGACATGTGGTTATCTTATGGTCAGTCTTTCCACAGGAGAAACAGGCACCAGACACACCACGGCAAGGTCTCCCCGGGTGGAAATTCCCACAGCGAAAGCAGCGAGCCTCTCTATTCGTTGTCCTCCTGGGGCCTGAGGTGCACCTCTCTTCTTGGCATGAGCTGGGGGCTGGCTAGAATTATGCCCTTTCCTCTTCTTCTACTGCTCTCAATCCCTCTGAACCGTATTCATATCTCTCTCAATTATTAAGGCCTTATTTACCACGGCACTGTAAGTGTGAAGCTCAAATGCGTTGACCGCCTGCATCAGTCTGGGTCGAAGTCCCTCCGTGAATCGGGTGATCTTGGCCATTTCGTTAGATACTATACTTGGAGCAAAATGGGCCAACCTGATGAATTCAGCTTCATATTGGGCTACCGAAAGATTCCTTTGCTCCAACTTAAGAAATTCTGATTCCATCCACCTCTGCATACTCCTGGAAAAGTACTTGTCGAAGAATGCCTCCTTAAACTGCTCCCAAGAAATAATCTGACTACCCCGACGCTGCTCCTCTACTAACCACCAGTCATAAGCCTCCCCTTGGAGAAGATAAGTAGCAAATCTGATCCTCTCCATCTCCTGACTACCATGGGCCATAAAAGCCTTCTCCATATCTCGCACCCATCTCTCAGCATCAATAGGGTTGCTTGAACCAGAGAAAGGAGCAGGGGCAAACTTCTTGAAATCTACAAAGCTGTGGCCGATCCCCACCCAGGATTGAGATAAAGCAGACTGGGTCGGCGGTGCTGATTGAGTGGGTAAGGTTGGCTGCAGTTGCGGAACAGGAAGGGTAGGCTGAGTCGGAGCAGAAGGGGGTGCAGACTGAGCGGTCAAAGCCTGCTGGATCTGATGCTGCATGTCCCACATAGACTGCACCATACCCGAGAGAGCTTGAAGCATTTTGGACTGGAATCGCTGGTGCTCAGTCCCTACTGGGTTGGCAGGGGCCGTACCTCCAGTAGTTCCTTGACCCATCGACTGATCAGCATTACCGGCCCGAGAGTCTTCCTCATATTGTTGGCTCCTAGAACGGCGAGCCATAACTATTTCCTGTTAAATTAGTTGTGATTAATATCATCATAAGCTAAAGTGTCAGGTTTCTCTAAGTATAATGTCATCAAAATATGTTCTCTACGTGTTATCATGTCAATATGTCCGTGTCCCTAGGGTCATAACTGAGCTCTGATACCACTAAAGCTGTCACGCCCCAGACGCGATATCGGCCTAGGGTGACAACCCGCCGCGTGCCGGGCATGCAAGGCGTCATAAAATTTTTCACACATAACACTATTATATATATACCATGCCAAATTCATCACTGAATACTAAAAGTTTTGGGTTACAAACCCTTACACACCACAATAATAAAGTTTGGGCATCAAGCCCTACACATAAGTAATACTGGGGTTACAACAAAATAATGGGTCTTGATTTATTTAATAGAAGATCCATCACCCCAACCATCCATCTTCAATCTCGTGGCTCTGACAAAAACATTGTAAGATTTTTATGAGCTTACACTCAATAAGTAAGCCACGTTATACAGTCAATTCATAGCATAACAATCTATAAGCACATAAATGATTTGCATGCTTAAACATTCCACAAATACTCAAACATGCAATGTAAGTAAACCCACTGTTTATACCCTCAATGGTAGCTACAAATGTGACCCACGGCCTTGCAATATCTCAATGGTGTACCAACAAGCATCCCCCTACTGAAAGGGTCCAGATACCAGGGTCACTCCATATCATAATCCATCAGAACACATACTCTATATGTGTGATGCCACCTCGAACCAAGCAGAACACATCCTCTAGATGTGTGATGTCACCTCATAGTAACTCAGAACACATCCTCTAGATGCGTGATGCCATCTCGGACCAAGCAGAACACATCCTCTAGACGTGTGAATGGCATAAATAAACAGAACACATCCTCTAGACGTGTATGTGGCATAAATCATCAGAACACATCCTCTAGATGTGTGTGTGGCATAAATCATCAGAACACATCCTCTAGATGTGTGTGTGGTATGACATGATAAAGGAGAACCGCGGCAACACATAACAGTACCTCACATCATGCACTAACATATCAATAACATCTTTATATTGCATAAACAGTGGATTATACTTACTTAACAATTGCATGTAATATATCACATCAATGTAATAATAACTGCATCTCTCATGCATAGCATCCACATATGAAATCATTCTTAATCATAGCACATAAACAACAATGTATTTATAATATTCATCTACTTACAATTTAGCCAATATTCATAACAATTCTTCATGTCACAATATAATTCACAATTTAAATATTCATATAATGAATAAAATAATTTATTAAATACTGATAACTGGCTTACTTACCTCAGTACGCAATCCAACAGGTATATATCAACTAGTCAGATGTCTGAGCACCTACAGGATCATTTTACATAATTAATTTATTAGAATAAGAATATTAAAATGACCCTTAGAATTCTACCCAGACTAGTTCACGGGCCCAACTTTGGGCTCGAATATCTCCCGCTATACACACCCAATTGGGGAAGTAAAAATACCCAAGAAACTAGAATTCACTCAGATTCTAGCCATATAATTTTTTTTCTAATACCGGCCCGTTACGGGGCCCAAAAACCAGCCCCAAATCTGTTCGCTGCACGGCCCAATAGGCCCTGAACCGGCCGGCCTAGCCGGCCCAATTCATCTCTACCCACCTTTCGAAGCTTTCTTTTGGACTAATGCATGTTATAGTGCCTTTTATATTGCTAATTAAAATAAACTTTAAAATTTAAGCTTACTAGATATGTATGAATTAAGTATCATATTTTATTTTTCTTTGAAGAACTATATTTTAATCTAGTGGTCATGTAGAATATATTCTATCCAACTAGTTTAGCTCAGCATAAATCTTATAGGATTGCCCTTTAATCTTGTTCAATTATAGCTTTCTATATAGCCATGCTTTCTTTTTAATATTTGATGATCCATCACCATGTGTCATCTGGATGAATTTTCTTTTTTTACATATATATATATGATTTAAATAATTCAAATATATGAGGACCTTGGTTATATCAAGAAGTCCCAGGACGTAAAAGATACCTTGCTATATTTAAAAGGTCAATTAATTTGTAGTTAGAACCTTGTACCAATGATAATACCATGAACTATGCCCTTAATAAGGAGCACAATAGTTTTCTAGGTTGGCAACAATTTGAGTGGTGTTACCATCCATTTAAGATAGAGAAATAGCTAGACTTATAAAACCTAGTGTGTTGGCAATAATTTGAGTTGTCTTGAACATAAAATATTTTTGTAAAATTATTATGATTAATATTGGTTATTTCTTAAAAGGTTTTATATGAAAAGATTTTCATAAAAAAAATATATTTTATATAATCCATGATTCTAATGAGTAATGAAGCCTCCCACTTGCCCACCTTTCGAAGTTTTTCATAAAAGGATAACCCAATTCTCCCTATTTGAGAAGATGAGCCCTTAAGTCTTATCCATCATCTAATGTTTGAAGCCAAAGAAGGATAAAGGAAAAAAGAAAAAAAGTAAACCGGGTTGATTAACATTGTCCAAAAGCACTAGAAGGTTATCTCTTAATTGCAAAGACTGTATTGGCCAAGCTCATGTTGAGGGGCATGAGAGATAATTCTTACCCACTATCCCACAGTCAAAAGAGAAATAAAATATGCTTCTCTTGAAAAGATATAGCCATAAAGATATTCATGATGCCCTAAAGAACCGTGTGCAACTCCTAAAGCCCAAGCATCCTAAAGAAGTTAATAAGACTAATGATTCTAAATATTGCCCTTACCATAGACCAGTCAGTCACCCTATTCAAGATTGCTGTCTTTAATGACTAGGTTGTAAAGCATTATAAGACAAGCAACTACAAGAAAAATTAAATATAGCTACACCCAAATGCGTCGCTAAACAAGCTATAGCAATGCATTAGCGACCAATAAAGGCGTCGCTAAAATGTCGCAATTGCGTCGCACAGCGACTCTCTGCGACGCCATAAATGGGGCGCAATATATTGCGACGCCAATAAATACGGTGCAATATTGCGATGCAGACTTAATGGGTTGCTACTTTAAAAATAATTTTTTAAAAATATTTGCAACAGAAAATATCGTCGCAATTGCGTCGCTAATTAATTAATTTATTTTTTAAAAAAATTAAATAAAATAATTTATAATATATTTAAAATAATTGCGATGAAAATTAGTGTCGCCAATTAATTAATTATTTTTAAAAAAAAATATGATAATTTAATTTTTTATTTTTTAAAAATAATTGCGACGCCCCTAAATGCGTTGCTACTTTAAAAATAAATTTTTAAAAAATATTTGCGATGAAAAATCTTGTTGCAATTACGTCGCTAATTAATTTATTTATTTTTTAAAAAAAATTTAAAATAACATAATTTATAATTTTTCTTAAAATTAATTGCGATGAAAAATAGCATCGCTAATTAATAAATTTATTTTTAAGTTTTAAAGTAAATTAATTTATTTATTTTAAAAAATAAAATAATATAAAATAAACTTGCTAATACAATGTAATTGCTAATACAATTGACCAAAACAATCATTACAAAATTTTTAAAAATCGATAAAAATTTATTTTATTAATTATTTAAAATTTTCATATACAAAATAAAAAAAATAAAAAAATACATCAAGTAGTGAAAAAAAATACATCATATATCTGTAGGCGGCGGTGGAGGCTGGACTGAACCCTGCGACAGGATACGAACTAAATCCTGCATCTGATGCATCTGGTCTCTCATCTCTGCAAGCTCCTCCTAAACCTCATGGCGAACTTCCTCCTTGATAGATCTCTGGATGTCGTTTATCTGCTCGGGAGGAATATTGCCAGAACCACGTGAACTTGAGCCCTGATGGGAAAAATATCTGGAAGCTCTCACCACAAGGGGAAAAAAATATTACGATGCCCAAATGCGTCGCAATTGCGTCGCTAAACATGCTATTGCGATGCAATAGCGACGCAATGACGGCGTCGCTCAGATGTCCGTCGCAATATCATTTATCGCAATTGCATCGCAATATTGCGACTCTCTGCGATGCAACAATGCGTCGCAATATTGCGATGCATCCAAATGCGTCGCTAAATTTAAAACTAATTTTTAATATTTAAAATTATTATTAAATATTGTGACGCATTCAATTGCGTCGCAATATTGCGATGCATTTAGTTGCGTCGTAATATTTAATAATAATATTTTGATATATAGCGACGCAATTTGAGTCGCTAATGCGTCGCAAATAAAAATTTTAAAATATTGCGACGCAAGGTCATTGCATCGCAATATTTATTAAAAATATTTTAGATATAATAGCGATGCAATTTGAGTCGCTAATGCATCGCTATTAAATTTTTTTTAAATTATTGCGATGCCAGGTCATTGCGTCGCAATATTTAATAATAATATTTTAAAAATATTAGCGATGCAATTTCAGTCGCTAATGCGTCGCAAATTAAATTTTAAAAAATATAAAATATTAAAAATTAAAACGGTTAATACAATTTCGTTAAATTTAAATATTGATAGAAACATTCTTCACTCATATTGATCCAAACAATAATCAATTTCCAAAAATAATTCATATATTAAAATTTTAAAGTTTTCATGTACAACATAAAAAAAGAAAAAAAAAATACATCAAGAATCTGAGCGATCACGTGGAGGCTGGAGACCCTGCGACAAGCGGCTAACCATATCCTGCAAATGACGCATCTGATCTCGCATGTCTGCAAGCTCCTGATCCCGGCCTCGCATACGCTGTTCGAACTCGTGCTCGACCTCCTGCCGAACCTCCTCCTGCCGAACCTCCTCCGCAATAGATCTCCGAATGTCGTCTAAACGCTCGGCAGGAATATCACCAGAAAATCGCGAGCTGGAGGCCTGATGGGGAAAATATGCAGAAGCTCTAGTGCCCAGACCATAGACCCTGCGGTCTCGCGGCTGGGCACCAACAGCCTCCAAAAACACACGTCGACTCTCCTCTGCTGAGAGTTCGACGGGCGTCTCCCCATCAGTGGAGTCGACCTGCGATGCCTGGGAGCGAAGCTCCTCGACTCGTGTCTTTAAATTATAAAATCAACAATAAATGAGTTAATAAATTTCTCGAAATAAAATTTTAGAAATTAAACAGATACTACATAAATCTAATTTCTTACCGCAACCTCCCGTGATCGCGTGTCGACCCAGGAACCGTCCCTCCTGGTGTGTGTCGCCCTGAATAGACGAAACTCACCAGGATCTCCGCCCTCCTGCTCAGACTATAACAATAAAAAAATTGATATTAATACAAATATTTGTAAATAACTAAATTAGTAATTAAAATATTTATGTTTTCTTACCATACGCCGTCTGTGCTCCTGAATCGAAATGGAGCCCGAAGTATGGCGGGAGAGACCCGTGCCAGGACCGCCCTTCTCGGATCGGCGGTTCGTGCTGGCTGATGCGGACCTCCTGCGCCAGCCATCGGACTGCCAGGCCTGCTGCCACTCGTGCCAAATACCCTCTGGCACATGCGCAGGACGCTGACCCGATGACCTCCAACGATGAAGCATGTCGGAGTATCGGCGTCCCGTCAGAGCCTCCCATGCTGCCCTAATGGCATCATGGCTGGCAGGGTCCCACGTAAACTTTTTCTGCATTAAAATAAATAGTTAGTTTCAGAATTTATTAAGATTAAGAAATTTTATCAGTGATAAATTGTATTTAATAAGTTTACCTGAAACTCAGAAAAATAAAACTCCCTCGTGGCTGGAGATACGTGGCGCCAATCGTAGCCACTGGGATCTGCACGCCTCTGAAATACGGCGCTGATGTGGCTGGATACATGATGCTGCTCAATAAATCTGTTAAAAAAATGCATGTTTATAAGTAATTGACTTAAAAACATAAACATATATTTTTAATTAGTATATACTTACAGCCCATGAGCATCAAGTCGAAGTACGGTGCGGCCGATGGTGGAAGAACTCTCGGAGGTATGTGCCGATCGGCTGGATGGTAATACCAATGCAGGATCACCGCCGACTGAGAGATCGAAGGCTGTGCGATGTGTGGAGATCCAAACTCTCCATCTCCAAAGCTCATGTGATCTGATGCAGCAGGCTACGTCCCTGCTCACTCCGTATGTCGTCGGTAGATCTACCTCTGCCCGTCATACTGAAAATACTAAAGATTCATGCAATTAAATTACGATTAATGATTGACTATGTAAAAATTTAACACTTATAAAATAAATTTAATTTAAAAAACCTCTATGTTTAATCGGTGTCATTTGTTTCGTGAAATGTTGGTTCAACATCCGATGCCGTATCGGACTGCGATTCAGTTTCATTATCATCGGAAGGAAACCGAACATTTGCATCCGCAATTTCTTGGACATCACCATTTGGATCTCTAAGTGATGTTTCAGGAGCCCTTGTGTCGTCCTCAATTGCATGCATTTCCATCTCATCCTCTTGAAATGCAGGGCACTCGGCTGATTGACTTGATGAACTCTCCTCTAATACGATTGTTGAACGTGGGACGATTTTAGAAACGCCCACCAATCTCGCTTGTCGTTGCGCAAACTTGGATATCCGCAGTAAAACACTTGCTGAGCTTGGGATGCAAGGATGAATGGGTCATATTTCTGCAATCTTCGTCGATGGTTCACTTCAACCAAATTGTAGTCGTTATGAACCCTTTTGCCCACAGGAACTGTCGGATCGAACCAATCGCAACGAAACAATACGGTTCGTTTCATAGGCCAACCGGGATATTCAACTTCAACCACCTCTACTAACTTTCCGTAATAATCCTGCATATTTGCTCCAACACTTTCTCCTTTAACACACACGCCCCAGTTCTGCGTGCCTCTTGAAGCTGCTAATCGTTCAATCTGAAATTTGTACCCATTAACAAAATAGCCAGTAGAGGTTGTTACGGTCTTCAATGGCCATTGCGATAGACATTTAATGAAAATATTATCGGTTGTGGACCATGGACCGTTTACCTATAAATTAATAAGCTATTCACAACCAATTCAAAAATAAAGCCATTATGAAATTGATTGAGTGATACTACTCACAAATTCATAAAACCAGTAAGCGAAACTCCGTTTCTAACTTCTGCCCAATTGCAACTTGACTGATGTCGGGATTCATCTGTCGTTGTCTATCACAATACATCCTTATGGGATGATAAGGATTAAAACTGATGTTAGCAATTAAATATTATGGTATATTGTAATTTAAATTAGAAGTTCCAATTAAGCATTGAAGTATACACTTACTCAATATATGGATCGACTTCTCTACAGTTCATTAGGATGTAATAATGTGCTGCATTATACTCCATATCGCTAAGATTTCTTGACTTCTGCCCCCAAATGAACGGCCGATACCTTTAAAAATTGATATTCTACCGTCATTAGGTTCTCCTTCGTCCACACATACGTCATCGTTACGACCAAGATTTTGGCTCCTCGTGTGGACGTGACCCTCAAAGTAATGCGAGGCAAAAGCTGAAACTTCTTCGACCAAGTGTGCATTGCATATAGAACCTTCAACCCTTGCCTTATTACGCACATTATTTTTTAACTTCTTAAGGTACCTATATGTAAAGTTGAGACAAAAAATTAACCAATTTTCTCGCAATGAAATAATATTTGAAATGTCAACATGTCTTAATGATGTATATATTTACCTCTCGAAAGGATACATCCAGCGATACTGCACGGGACCAGCTATGCTCGCTTCGTATGGCAAGTGAACCGTAAATGCTCCATTGAGTCAAAAAAACTGGGAGGAAATATTCGCTCCAGCTTGCATAAAATAATTGGAATTTCCTCCTCAAGCCTTGCCATGGATGCAGAAGTAATGACTGCGGCAGATAACTCCTTGAAGAACAAGCTGAGCTCCGTCAATGCCTTCCAGACATGTTGCGGAAGCAACTCACGAAAAGCTATAGGCAATAACCGTTGCATGAAAACATGGCAGTCGTGACTCTTCATGCCGAACAACTTGAGCTTATGCATGTCCACACACCTACCGATATTTGAGGCATAACCATCTGGAAATTTTAACCCTCTAAGCCAGTTACATAAAACTTCTCGTGAATTTCTGTCAAGAGTGTAACAGGCTTTAGGATAGGTCCCATCGGCACTCCTTCTCAAATCACCTCTTCTGCAATACTGATTAAGTTCTTCTCTTGACTTTGCAGTGTCTTTTGTTTTTCCCGGGATGTTTAGCACCGTGTTAAATATGTTATCAAAGAAATTTTTTTCGATATGCATAACATCCAAGTTGTGCCGGATGAGATTTGTGCTCCAATAAGGCAAATCCCAAAATATACTCCGCTTCTTCCAGTTATGTTCTTTACATATACGGCCATTTATTCTATCTGCATCTGGTTCCCAAGCATACCTCAACCCCAAATGCTCTATAGTATCAAATATATCCGTGCCGGACCTAACCGGTTCGGCGAATTTTGTGACTGCTTTGTTCTTCCGGAAGGCGATCAAGTTACGCCTGTAAGGATGATTTGGGGGCAAGAACTTCCTATGATTATCAAACCATGACTGCTTACCACTCTTCTGCAATGTAAATGCATCCGAATCATACATGCAATGAGGGCATGCCAGACGTCCAGCAGTGCTCCAACCAGACAACATTGCATATGCCGGGAAGTCACTTATTGTCCACATCAAAGCAGCTCTCATGATGAAATTCTGTTTCATAGAAATGTCGTAGGCTACGACTCCTGTTTCCCACAACATTTTCAATTCGGCCACCAACGGTTGCAGGAAGACATCAATCTTTTCCTTTGGATTTGATGGTCCTGGAACCAAAACTGTCAAAAACATTGCAGTATCTTTCATGCACTTCCATGGAGGAAGGTTATATACAGTCAGTATCACAGGCCAACATGAATACTGTTGCCCCGCTTGACCAAATGGTTGGAAGCCATCGGTACAAAGACCTAATCTCACATTCCTTATATCTTCAGCGAAATCAGGATGATTTTCATTGAAATGCTTCCAAGCTTTTGAATCTGATGGATGCCGCATTTCATCCTCTTTAGATTCATGTTCGGCATGCCATCTCATATCAGCAGCTGTAGCCTCAGATCTGTATAATCTCTGCAGGCGTGGAGCCAGAGGAAAGTAATGCATCCTCTTGTAAGGCACACTTTTCCTCCTACTTGTACTAGCTCCCCCTTCGCCATTTTTGTACCTCGATTGCCCACAAATCTTACACCATCTCAGCTCTGAGTCTTCACCCCAATATATCATACAATTGTTCAAGCAACAATCGATCTTATTAACTGGGAGCCCAAGCCCACGCAACAACTTCTTCGTTGATTAAAAACTGTCTGCTACAACATTATCATTTGGCAAAATTTTCTTGATTAACCCAGCTACAGAATTAAACGCCTTTTCTGATAATCGATGTTCTGCCTTAATATTCAACAACCGAGCAGCGTAGACAACTGGAATGACCCTCACAACCAGGATACAATTCTTGATTTGCAGCACGCAACATATCATAAAATTGCTGTGCATCTGGATTTGGTTCTTCCATAAATGTATTCTGATTGAATTCATTACCCGATGCATTCATCACCATTTCTTCATATGTGTTTAATTCACAAATGGTTCATCAACGGGAATTGACACTTGTTGGCTTGTAACAATGCTGGAATTTCCTCTGGTTCACCATGACAGTACCAAACATCGTAATCAGGAACAAACCCCTTTTTACACAGATGCACCTTAACAGTTTCGACATCTCTGTAGGCTTTATTCTGACACCTGTGATAGTTGCATGGGCACCTAATCCTAGGCCATCCATCCATTCAGGTTGGCTACATGCAAATGCGATAAATTCTTCCAATCCATTCAGAAAATCTGGATTAAGCAAGCCATCTTTTATCCTTGCATACATCCACGAGCGAGCCCCGCTCATTTTTGACCGACTTATACATTTCTGGTAAACCATTAAAGGAAACCACATTATAAAACAATATTAGCATTACTAAATATATAACTAAATTATTTCTTTTACACAACTTAGGTTAATAATAACCATTTAAATAATTTATAACTGAACCAATTTTTTTTAGACAACTAAGGTCCCTACCCTGCAAGGCCGGCCACGGCTATGATCCTTGGCGTGCTAGCAAGGACCGAGGCACAGGTTCATGCCAGGCTAATGCTAGGGCTTGAGTTTGGGTCGGGCCGCAAGGCGGTCCGTTTAATCATGAGACTTCACAAGCATTCAAGTGTCCTAAATTAATTCTACCTTCACTCCATGTCTAAAAGGTAAGGCCCTATCCCATTCAAGAATATTTTTTGTGATATGTTATTCTGCTATTAATTATCATCGATCGGTTATGTTGAAATTTCGGCAGCATTTCCCATATGTTCTCCTAAATGTGTGGCATATAAGCCACACTAGGAGAACGTATGAGCAAATACAAACCGCAATCTCACCCAATGATGATTAATAGCAGACTAACATATCGCAAAAAATATTTCCAAACTGTCCACCAGGACAATTTGAGAATTTGCAAGACTAAGGCTTACAAATTCTCAAACGGGTCTAAAGGTTATAGTGCTGTGATTAATAATATGGAAGTCCGAAGACAATCGAACTTATGCTTGTTATTCTTAACTTCTTGTCAATTATACATATATAGGAATAGTATTCTATAAATATAGTCACTAACTTCTTAAGATTATTGTGTCGAATACAAATGTTTGTGAAGACTAAAATATAAATCATTGAAACTACTAATTTGTTGCTGCAAAATAAATAATAATACAATAAAACTTTCTATCTAGCATTATATAATTTAATGCATCATTCAATTTGAAGCAGAATGTAAATAATCAAGACAACAATTGTAAATAACTACAAATGCACAAATATTATTGCATAAACATTCTGTTTAAATTAATTATTGCATAAACATTCTGCAAATTAAATAATAATACAACAAGACTTTCTATCTAGCATTACAAATATTATTGCATAATCAAGACTAACAATTAGTCTATCCAAAGAGCTCCGACTAATGACATAAATTAATTAATTTATAACTAATCTAATAAAAAATTAGATTAGTGGTCACATTTTTTTAATATTGTCATCAAATTATTTGAAAATATTTTTAATAACAATAAAATATAATAGAATCTAAATTTTTAGTTAATTTTTTTTCATGAGTATTAAAATTTTTTTTTTGAAGGGGCCGTGGGGTCGGGAAAACCCCCCTAGCTGTTACTTTTTTAAAAAAAAATTAAGTTGCCCATGTTTTAAAAATATATTTATAATTTTTTATATTTATCATCAAATTATTTGAAAATAGTTTTAAAAATAATAAAATATGATAGAATCTAATTTTTTAGTTAATTTTTTTTATGAGTGTTTTTTTTTTAATTGAAGGGGGCCGGGGTGGGGGAAAAGCCCCCTAGCTGTTACCTTTTTATTTATTTATTTTTGTCTGGCCACCGTGGCCGGAGAAGACGAACGGGAGGGGGGGTCCCCCCCCTAACAGTTTGTTTTTTTTTCGGTGGCCTGGCCATCGTGGCCAGGCCACGGCCGACCACGGCAGCGGCCGTGGCCGGAGAGGACGAACGGGAGGGGGGGTGGGAAAAACCCCCCCATTAATATTTTTTTTTTCGGTGGCCTGGCCACCGTGGCCAGGCCACCGCCGGCCGTGGCCGTAGAAGATTAAGGGGGGGTGGGGAAACCCCCCCCAAACTGTCAAATTTTTTTTTTGGTGGCCTGGCCACCGTGGCCAGGCCAGGGCCGGCCACGGCAGCGGCCGTGGCCGGAGAAGAAGAAGGGGGGGTAGGGAAAACCCCCCCCCCAAACAATAAATTTTTGTTTTTGGTGGCCTGGCCACGGTCGGCCACAGCACCGGCCATGGCCGGAGAAGAGGGCCACAGCAGTGGCCATGGCCGGAGAAGACGGCCATGGCCGGACCCTATTTTTTTTTTAAATAAAAAGGAGGATGGGCTTACCTCGGTCGCGAGGGGACGCCGCCGGAGTGGGGGGAGTTTCCGTCGGGAGAGAAGACGGGGGCAGCCGGAGGAGCGAACGGACGGCGGTGGCGGCTAGGGTAGGAAAAGGAAGAAGAAGAGAAGGGAAGCGGCGGGGGGGGGGGGGGGGCGGCGGCCCGACAAAGGTTTAAATAATGGTGATTAGCGACGCAATATATGCGTCGCTAATCACTCGCTATTATTATTATTATTATGGATTAGCGACGCAACAATGCATCGCTAATCCATCGCTACTTTTTCTTTTTTATTTTTTTATGCAAAACTTAGCGACGCAACTAATTGTATCGCTAATGAGTCGCTAACTTGGCGCCAATGTCTGGCGGGAAAATAATTTTTATTTTCTAGAAAATTACGTTGCAAATGCATCGCAATATTTTTTAATATTAATAACTGATAAAAATTATATTTTTGAAAAATAATTGCGACGCATTTATTGCGTCGCAATAATTTTTTTTATTACATTTAAATTTTTTAAAAACATTGCGATGCAATAAATGCGTCGCAATATTAAAAATTATTTTCTCTTGAAAAACAATTTTTATTTTCTAGAAAATTGCATCGCAAATGTATTGCAATATTTTTTAAATATTTATAAAAATTATATTTTCTGAAAATAATTGCGACGCATATATTGCATCGTAGATTTTTTATAAAATTTTTTATTACATTTAGATTTCTTAAAAACATTGCAATGCAACAAGTGCATCGCAATATTAAAAATTATTTTCTTTAGAAAAATTATTTTTATTTTCTAGAAAATTGCATCGCAAAAGCTATGATATATCCCGGTCGGTGACGATCGATCTCGGACCGTTGCGATCAATCCGATCGGCGATGATCCGATGGTTGTGATCGATCCAAGCCATGATCCCGGTCGCAGATGATCAATCTCGGACCATTGCGATCAATCCGATCGGTGACGATCCGACGATTGCGATTGATCCAAGCCATGATCCCGATCGTTGACGATCGATCTCGAACCGTTGCAATCAATCCGATCGGTGATGATCCGACGGTTGCGATTGATCCAAGCATGATCTCGGTCGCCGACGATCGATCTCGGACCATTGCGATCAATTCGATCGGCGATGATCCGACGGTTGCGATCGATCCAAGCCATGATTCCGGTCAGCGATGATCGATCTCGGACCGTTGCGATCAATTCGATCGGCGATGATCCAACGGTTGTGATCGATCCAAGCCATGATCCCGGTCATCGACGATCGATCTCGACCGTTGCGATCAATCCGATCGGCGATGATCCAACGGTTGCATTTATTTCATAACTATATTTTATACAATTTAATATTTTTTAAAAAATTGTGACGCTTTTCTTGTGTCGCTATATTAAAAATTAATTTTTTTTATTTTCTAGTTTATTGCATCGCTAATGCGTCGCTATTTAACATAATTAATTTTTTTTAAAAAATGGCGATGCACTGAGTTGTGTCATAATATTTTTATTTCATAATTATATTTTATAAAAATTAAATTTTCTTAAAAATTGTGACGCACCTTGTTGCGTCGCAATGTTTTATTTTTAAAAAAAATTGCGACGCAATACTTGCGTCATGAAATTATTTTTTTTTTTAATTTTCTGGTTTATTGCGTCGCTAATGCATCGCTATTTAATATAATTAATTTTTTTATAAAACATTACGACGCAATGAGATGTGTCGTAATATTTTTATTTGATAATTTTATTTTATAAATATTAATTTTTCTTAAAATTGCGATGCACTATTTGCGTCGCTAAATTAAAATTTAATATTTTTTAATTTTTTGAGCTATGCGTCGCAATTGCGTCGCTAAATGCATCGCTATTTTTTATTATCGCTAAGGCGTCGCAATTTGGTCGCAATTTAGCAACGCAAAGATGCATCGTCGCTATCTCAGCATTTTCTTGTAGTGAATGTTACCTTATTTAAAGCTGTTTTGAATGATCCTCCAAAAGAATGCACCAAAATGGCTCTAGTCAAGAAGGTTATCGACAAGTTTAGTCAAGCGCTAGCTAGTCTATATCAACTTTATCATAAGGTTAGTCATGGTCATAATTGTAGCAAATAGAGAGAATTAAAAAGGTAGAGTTTTCTGAATTGATGCATTGTATGTTATAAAAATAGATGTAATATTTTGGCATGCATACTCTTGTAAAATTATACTCTAAACTTGGTAAATTAATCTATTATGTGACTGATAAATTTATGATATAGAAATTCATATACCGTATACTTGATTTGTTTGATCCAACTAGAAATAGAGTTTACTTACTAAGCTGCCAGCTTATATAGTATTTTACTTGTCCTTTCATAGCCACAGAATGAGTAAGACTTGGATATGAAGGGATGATAGTGAATATCTAAGTACTCTAGAATAGTCAGATTATTTTTAGTGCTAAAAGTATTGTAAAAGCTTATACTGATGAGTATTTAGTTCTACATTGGCTATATACTAAAAAGATCCTGTGCACTTATATAAGAATAAGGAGCTTAAATAATATTTTTTGGCTAACCTCTCTGAATCAGATCCTGTGTTATTATAAATGGTACCAGAGCAATGCAATCAGTGGCTCACGTTGATTAGTGAACATTATAGATAGGCTTTATATATTATAATTAGATTTGAATACAAATTTGAATATGGAACCTTAGCATGATGAGGATGTTAGGAGTTGAATTGAAAGAGGGAGTATGTGAAATCCCATACTGATGAGTAATTAGTCTCATGCATGTTGACTATGTACTAGAGAAATTTTAGGTACTTATAAAGAAATCAAGTAATCCAAATAATGTCTTCTTGGTGAATTATTTTTGATGAAGTTCTAGGTTATTACAATACAAGTATAAAAGAGTTGTAATTGAATAATTTTATTATTACATTGAACTATTATTTTGTTTTACATATTTATAATGGCATGTTGTGTTGTTGTAAAAATTGATGAAAAAATAAGCCTTGCATATTCTTTAATTTTACATCATAAACGATGTTCAGCAGCAACATGTCTTCGACTGATATGTGACAAATTTTTTCTATAATCTTTCAAATATATTATTTTCACCATAAAGAATACCCTTAAAAAAATTAAAAAGTAAAAAAATAAACCCTTCTCCTCAAGAGCACTTCTTTTGCCTTGTTTCTTCTTGATGGCCGTTTTCACACCAGTACACGAAGATGAAGGCATTAGCGTAAACGATGTTTGATTGATGGCTATAATGCTACCTAGGAAAAGTCTTCTTGCACTCTCTCTGGTGCAGAAAGTGCGCATTGGGCATGCCCATTCGGATGGGCATGCAAAGCGCGTCACGACTCATTGAATCATGGCACATACGCCTACATGAGCACCTGGCTAATAGCCATATTTGATGCACACGTTTGTGTTCCGATGCACAAAGTTGTTCCCATGCTGCCTAACATCAAAAGTTAGAACAGGAGAGTGATTAGATGGGGAGCAGAACTTTGAGATGGATTGCTGAAAGATGGGCTCGATAAATGTGTAATCGATGTCGACGTAAAGATAGAGTTAAATGGGGATAGACAAAAGCATGTGATTATTTTAATGCCATCTCAACGTAAAAGGTAGCTGGATGGTTACAGTATATCTTTTGATTGCGGAACTCTTGTTTTTGTTCATGTTATTTGACAAATAATTTGAAGTTGGGAAAATTCATGCATTTCTCTTCCATTTTAAGAACTAAGAGCTGAATAATCAGATTATAATATGAGTACCCATTTATCCGGCAGGTATCACCGTCCCCGTCCCATTAATTATAACGGCTTAACGGGACGGGGAACGGAAACATTTTTTCAAACTGGAACGGAGATCGATATAGACCGCTCCGAGCCATCCCCGGGCCGCTACCATCCCTAATGATATTGATGGGCCATGCTATAACTTGGTCATGCCATGTGCACTCTTCTCACTTCGCTTATTCTTTCTATTCCTTCCAAGAAGTCAAAAGCTAGCATCCTCAGCTAATTGGCAATCTAGTGGGTCGTCACAGTAATGTTTTATTACGTGGATGCAGGCGTTTTCTATTAAGGAGGTGTTCATAATTGACTAGTTTTATTATTTTACATATATAGCTGATAGCACTGCAAGTCTCATCAGGCATGCAGCGTCGCATGTGGTGCAAGATATATATGCCAGCATATATATGATCATCGATCGATTTTGTTCAATCTCTCTGAAGGTCGGCTTTCATGGCATGCATGGGTCATTGGTGCATTTGGCTGGTTGGTTGGACCACTACGTACGTGATGCCCATATATAGTTGTCTGCAATGCAATTATTTAAAACAATATATATATATATCCAACTCGAAAGAGCTAATTACTCAAGGTTGTTGATGAGTTCTAGCTATCCCATCCATATGCCCATCCAAAAATCTCAACAAAAAAAAAATTTAAAATTAACAACAACAGCAGCAATGATGATAATATGAAAGAATAACTTAATCTTGAGACTAGCTAGGCCAGCCAGCAGGCTTCAAGTATATAGACGGTAGAAATAAAAAAACCAGCGTCCGACTGCTTGCGGGCTGCTAGGCCTGTTTCAGGAGCTTCAATTCCAGTCTAGTCACGGGTTATTTTATTTTTATTATCTTTTGTAAAAACTCTATCATAATATTACAAAACTACGTCAAGAATAATAATAATATTTATGGCTCCCGGGTGCTGGAAACAATATCGATCAGTTGTAGCTTTGTTGAATATTAACCAGCGACCAAATAAAGAAGTGAACATGAGTCTTCTCGATGGATTGACATCAGTAGTAGAGCGTGGAGAAATCTGCATCCATTCCTTTCTGTCGACCAAATACTGCCAATGGTTAGAGCACAGCGCATGCACGATGCCACGGACGTTGCTCTCCATGAAAAGACGTGATGAATGGTCCAAGTGATATGGTGCCTATATGTCTACATATTTACAAGCCCTCACGTCCTTCAGTAGTTGTCCGAGCCCCCCACCACGGCCATATTTTCTCCAAAGGAATCCTTTCTCCCACCCAGTCACTGTTTAAGCCATTTGCGAGCTAATGTTCCTTGTGGAAAAGGAATCGGAATGATATCATGCATGACAGTACGCATGGGTCTTTCATATAAAATCTTAGCTTTTTCTTTAGTCAGGAACGTCCTTAATTGTTCAATATTTTCATTAAGAGACGAAAAGCGAGCTGATCGAGATTTTATTATTTTTATTTTTATTATACATTTTTCTTATAAAATTTTGTACTATTTGATTATTAACTTTCCTAATTGATGATTATAGATCAATTATATATGATTATCATATATCTTAGACGAATTGCTACAAAAAGATAGAATGTCAACATTCTTCTCCTTCAACTCAACAGCTAGAGTGTTCAATATTCTTGTCTACTTTTATTAGTCATAAAAGTCCAAAAAAAAATTAGTGTCTGTGCAACAAATTCTAAGAAAACATATTGTTACAAAAGATGAAGATATGAGATAATGAATTTGAAACTCCAAAGGAACCATCACTATTGTAGGGAAGCAAAAGAAATTGAAAAAAAAAAAAAGATATGAGAGGAGAATAGGATTAGTCTCTTATTTCTTATTATTGTGCTTTTACTACTATTCAATAGCAAGAACCCACTTAATATGATGAGGTTAATAGCATTGGTGTTTGGGAGGATGCCATAAAAAGGAAGATTTCAACTCTATAGTACAAAGAGACGTTGAATTTTGTTCCTTTGCCTAATAAATTTTTTTCTATATTTTAAGTATACGTATAAAATGATAAGAAAGAGTGATAGTTTTATTGAATACTATAAAGCAGGGTTTATAAAGATGATTCTCAAGAAAATATGAAGTTGATTTTCATATCACATATTATTTAGATACAAAATTAACTATAATCAATGCAGTTATTTTCTTATTATATAGTAAGGATTGGACTTTGTCATTGATGAATGTAAAAAATGCATTCCTGCATGATAATATGGATAAAAAATTTATATATTCCCTGGCCTTTTACAAAAGACATAGGAAAGTTTTGTATTGTCTCATGGAAGCAGCCAAATCAATGTTTGAAAAAAATTAAAATATATGTATTATTTTGTGGCTACTCTATATCTTAAGTAGGTTTTGGTTTATTTGTGAACCATCTTATATACTAGTAAGTGTGTTGTAATAGTTTGTCTTTCTGTTAATGACTTGACAATCACTAGTGATAATATTTATGAGGTTCTTAGCATTTATGAATAACCATTTTTGTGATTTAAGATGAAAGAGCTTGATTAATTGAAATATTTTTTGGCATTGCGGTACTTAATTGAGTAAATAGGGATTGGCTAATTGAGTAAATAGGGATTGGCTAATTGCCTATATATATAGATACAAATGGAATAAAATTTAACATTGGGCAAAGAGTGAGAAAAAAGCTCTTTGAAAATCCCACCATACATAGCTATGTAGTAGGTGGTTTGATCTATTTTACTATGATTGGTATTGTTAGCTAATAACATATCATGACTTGGAATATATTACTAACATATTTAATAATGATATTTTATATACTAATTATTTTTCTATCTAGTTAAGAGGCTTTGTATATGGTGGTATGAATACTTGCAGATCTATTATTCATCATTCTTTCAGCCTGAGATCTGATGTTGTTTCTTGGTGCAGAGGAGACAACCCATTATTGCATTTTCTTTTACAAAATATTAAATTATTGAGCTTAGGCCTAATAGATATATAGTTTATTCCTTGTAAGAAAGGAACCTTGCTTGGATGTTGACGTGCGGACCAAATTAATAAAATAGAGCTACTTTGATCTGCGAATATAATATGCCAAACCCACGCTAGTAAGAACCTAACCCATATCTTATGGCCGAGGAGTCAACTGTACCACTAGGCTAACCAAAAGAAAAATGCTTTAGCTCTTAACAATCTCCCACTGGTGATTGTTTTATGGCGTACGTGGGAGATCCAAGAAAGCGCTGCCTTTACTCCTCCGCCTCCCTCGAGTCAGGTATTATTGCAGGATTTGACTATTACTATAATCCATTATGTTTATCCGAAAGACAAATTCTGCAGCGGACTGGATGGCCTCTTATGCTGCACAGTATTTCATTGACTGAACCTGATCTCAAGGTGACAGAATTTTATCGTCTTATCTTTTTCTATAAACTATCCTTGTGATGACTGTTCGGTTTATATATATATATATATATATATATATATATATATATATATATATATATATATATATTTACGAGTTGAGATTTACTAGAGGCCTATTTATATCCTGCTCTCATCCAACAAAATAGTTGGTACTGGTCAAAAAGAAATCTTCTAGGCTTAGACTGAGCAGCTATTAGTACTTGCTTCGACTCATAGCTTGTCTGGACCGTATGAACGCTCCTTCAAGTGGAGAAGAAAACAAGAGATCCATTGGCCCAAGGAACCTAATTATTGTTGCTACCGCTGGGGAACAGTTCTATCTGCGAGCAATGGCTGAGGATGGAAGGGAGGAGAAGAAAAAGCAGGGAGGTCTCCGGACAATGCCATTTATACTAGGTGATCCATAAGCACTTATAATTCCATCGTAATACAATTGTTTATTGGGCTTGCAACGAATTTCACCAGTTTCTGTGTTTGTTCTATCTTTTTAGCTTAATACAGTTGGCTGGCAATTTGCCGTCCTGATATCTATTATTGGGATTTCAGTTCTATCAACCTAAGGATCATTCTCTAAACTTCAATAATTTTTCAGGATGAAAAATTTGTAACAGGTGAATGGAATTTCTCATGCCATCTGAAGAATGAATATAAATCTCGCCCATTATCATTTTCTTGTATTAATTCGCAATGGTGAGCTTTGCTGAAATTCTGGGTCCAGGCTTTGGTTTCTTTGTATTCCAACTTTAAGGAATTACAGAGCAGCTCCAATATCTTGTTTCGTATGTGATTTAGAATTCATATTCATTTTCATTTGATCCTTAGACATCCCTACCTCCCAGTGCTCTCACCTCAATGAAAAAAAATTTCTCAAAAAAAAAAAAACAAAAGAAGAAGAAGAAAAAGAAAAGAAGTAACCATAACTATGGATCCTTGGAAGGTAATTTGAAATACCATTGCATATCTTATAAATGCAAGGTTCTGTCCATTAGCAGTTCAGGTCATGTACTGTTTCTGTTGGTACTCGGTGAGTTAGTGCCTCTCTTCCTTTTTCTTCCAAGTCCAACTAGAACTACTGGGTACCTTTAGGTAGCTTTTCACATCGACAAAAGGAAGAGTTGAAAAAGAAAAGAAAAGAAAAAGAAGAAAATATGCATCATTTGCTCTCCCTTGCTTAATTCCCATCAGTAGTCTCCCTTGCTCCATAAGACTGAATCACCCTTTCAAAATACAAAAGAATGGGCCTGATCTCAACTCTCTGCAATTTACTTTTACTTGTTCAATTGGTTCATCATTTAGGATTATTGCTGCATATGCTTTCAAGCATGCTTCTAAATCTGCTCATACTTGTCTACAGCAAATGAAATCTGCGACCGGTTTGCAACCACTGGATTCAATGCTAACATGATCACATACTTAATTTAACAGCTCCACATGCCTCTGGTTCAGGCCTCCAACGCCCTTACCAACTTCAATGGCACCTCGAGCTTAACACCGATCGTCGGTGCTCTCATTGCCGACTCCTTCGCCGGCCGTTTCTGGACCATAACTGTTGGATCCATCATTTTCCTGTTAGGACCATAACTCTCCTTCTCTCAAAGGAACATGTCAACAGGCCTCCACATGGCAGCTCTTGGCCCTCTACCTTTCTCTCCTCTGCACATCCATTGGCTCTGGTGGCATCCGGCCTTGCGTCATGGCCTTCGGGGCTGACCAGTTGGATCTTCATGGTCCCCGACATGACGCTCGACGGAAGTGGAACTTCTTCAACCTCTACTTCTTTGGCATGGCAGTAGCTTTGCTCTTGGCATTGACAGTGGTGGTGTATGTCCAGGAGAATGTGGGCTGGGGATGGGGCTTCGGCATCCCTGCATTGCTATGTTTTTGTCTGTGGTGGCCTTCGTGATAGGCTACCCTCTGTACATCAGGATGAAGCCTGGGGGAAGCCCCTTGACCAGGTTAACCCAAGTCTTGGTAGCTGCCTTCAGGAAGAGGAAGGTGGTAAAGCCTGCTGACCCAAGTCTCCTCTACGAGAACCAGGAGCTCGATGCTGCTATCTCCACCACTGGGAGGCTACTCCACACCAACCAGCTAGCGTAAGCCCAGTAACATTGGCCTAGAAGAATCATAGTAATAAATTTTTTTTTTAGTTGTTTACTTCTTAATTTGAAAAGAAAAAAATAAACTGCTTTGAATGAAATAGTCATCGATCCGTCGATCTCTATCATTGTTAGCTTAACTAAATGTATGTTGTTATTTACACAAAGATTCTTGGATCATGTTAAATATGTCTTGAATTTTATATATCGGGCCCGGTTTTTTGACCCGACCCGATATTCTTGTTGAGACCGGACCAAACCGGTCCGATAGGGTTTATTTTATGGAAGTATTTTTTTGGGGCGTATATATATATATATGCGTGAAAACTTCTGTAAGGCTGGACCTCCTCTTTTTGATAATGGAATTTTGTTTGCCTTGCCCGTGGATGTAGATCACCATGATCGAACCACGTAAATTCTTGGTGTTCCTTTGTTTGTTTATTGTTTGGTTTGTTTATTGAATCTGATTTCCGCAACAAACTGGTATCAGAGCCTTGGTTCGAAAATAATTTTGTTGAAAAAAAGGGATAAAACAAATTGGTAGCGAGCGCTGGAAATAATTGAGGAAAGGGAGGAAACCCTAACCCTAATCCCCTTTTGTCCCTTCTCATCCTCCTCTTCGATCCGATTCCACCTCTCGAATCTATCCATCTCTTCGAGTTCGCTCCGGATCCTTCCCCGCTTGATCGATCCAGGGTTCGTCGCCATTCGATTTGGGGCTTTCTCGATCGGAGAAGAAGCCGCCGTTTCTTCGTTCTCTTCTCGAATTCCTCGATCGGAGTGCTGGTTCGGTGGGGGATCCTCGGATCTGTTGCGGCTTTTGGGGGGATTCCACTCTGGCGATTGCGGTCTGGTCAGCGGGGGATCCAATTTCGCCACCTCCTGCTGAATCCTTTTGATCGAAGTTTTTTTTTTCGTCGCGAAAGCCTCTCTCGTCTTGTAGCGGCTGTCGGCTATCGACGATTGGCGATCTCGTGGATTTCGCTGCGGATCGTGGCTCTTTGCTGTTTGGGATCGCTGTTCCTGTGATATTTGGAACTGAGTTAGGGCGTTTTCTCTGGGATTTCTCTGGGTTTGATCGACGACTGCTGCCGGGCCGGACATCTTCTCTCCTTTAATACAGGGGCTTTTGCACCGGATTTTAGCCTCCTCTGTTCCGTCCGTGAAGCTGCTCCATCCGTGAAGCTGCTCCATCCCCCAGGATCTCTTCTTCTTCTTCAATCCAAACGGAAAGATCGTTTCGTTCTTAGGAATTCTTGGGATGTCATATTTGAAGTTTCAGATTGCACCATTTGATGGACAGAACAACTTTGGATTATGGAGAATAAAGATGAAGGCTTTATTGAAGCGAGAGGGTTCTGTTAGGGCTCTGGATAATAATTATACAAATGACATGACCACGACTGAGATTGAAGAGATGGAGAAGGCGCATAGTGCGATCCAGTTGTCTCTAGAAGACAATGTTTTGCGAGAAGTCGCAGATGAGGAAACAGCGGCCGGTCTTTGGAAGAAACTGGAAAGTCTCTACATGAAGAAATCTTTAACATCGAGACTTTATTTGAAGCAGCGTCTTTATACCCTAAAGATGCGAGAAGGTACGCCTATTAAGGAACACTTGAATGAGTTTAATAAGATTGTTATGGATATGAAAAATCTAGATATTAAACTCGAGGAAGAAGATCAAGCTTTGATCGTGTTATGCTCATTGCCTGCCTCATACGAAAATTTTGTGAACTCGATGCTTTATGGACGTGAATCCATAACTCTAGAGGATGTTAAAGCATCCTTGAATTCTGCAGAATTAAGAACAAAATTGAATGGAAATACTAGTGGAGACAGGGCAGATGGTTTATTCGTGAGAGGTAGGGCAAAGAATAAGGATAAAGCTTTTAGAAAGAAATCTGTTGGTCGTTCAAAATCTAGGCCACCTGGAGATACGACGAACGTTGAGTGCTACTATTGTCACAAGAAAGGACATTACAAGTCAGATTGTCCTGTGCTCAAGAGAAAGGATAAGCAACGTAGTCAACGTCAAGATGCGGCGAATATTGCTGAGAAAGATGAGTTTAGTGTGTCAGACAGAGTTCTTACGACATGCTCTGTTGTTAGTTTTTCAAACGATGTTTGGATAATGGATACAGGAGCATCATATCACATGTGCCCAAATAGGGAATGGTTCACCACATACGAACCATTGAATGGTGAATCAGTTTTTATGGAAATGATGCAGTATGTAAAATTGTGGGAATTGGTACTGTTCAGATTAAGTGCCATGACAAAGTAGTGAGAACCTTGACTGAAGTTAGACACATACCAGACTTAAAGAGAAACCTTATTTCTTTGAGCTGTTTGGATTCCATTGGGTGTATGTACTCAGGTGGAGGTGGAGTTCTAAAAGTCACCAAAGGCAATCTAGTTGTGATGAGAGGAAACAAGTGAATCACTTGTATCATCTACAGGGTAGCACAGTTATGGGTTCTTCGATTGGCACAGCAAATTCTGTTTCTGCTGATGATAGAACAAAATTGTGGCATATGCGTTTGGGCCATATGAGTGAGCGTGGCATGACAGTTTTGAGTAAACGTGGTTTACTATGTGGTGAGCGGACATCCTCACTAGATTTCTGTGAGCACTGTGTTCTTGGCAAGCAGTGCAAGGTCAGTTTTAGTACAGGCACACATTCAACGAAGGGTACACTCGACTACATACATTCTGATTTATGGGGACCGGCACAGGTTCCATCTAAGGGAGGTGCTCTTTACTTTGTGACATTTATTGACGATTATTCCAGAAAAGTTTGGGTTTATTTTCTGAAAAGAAAAAGTGAAGTGTTTGAAACCTTCAAGAAGTGGAAAGCCCTTGTTGAGAATCAGACAGGGAAGAAGATCAAACGTCTGAGGACCGATAACGGTCTTGAGTTCTGTGGTGGTGATTTTAATGAATTCTGTGCAGATGCAGGTATCGTTCGACACCGTACAGTTAGGTACACTCCACAGCAAAATGGAGTGGCAGAAAGGATGAACAGAACTTTATTAGAGAGGGCAAGATGCATGCTCTCTAATGCTGGCATGGAAAAGGCTTTTTGGGCTGAAGCAGTTAACACGTCTTGCTATCTGGTTAATCGTTCTCCTTCAACAGCAATTGAATGCAAGACTCCTTTTGAGATGTGGTCAGGTAAGCCTTGTGATTATTCAAATATAAAGGTTTTTGGATGCCCTGCTTACTATCATGTTAAGGATGGTAAACTTGAACCTAGAGCAAAGAAGTGTATCTTTGTTGGTTATGCTGATGGCGTGAAGGGTTATCGTCTGTGGTGCATAGAACCTAATTCACCTAAATTCATTATTAGTAGGGATGTTACTTTTAATGAAAAGTTTATGCTAGATCAAAGGAATGTTGTTGATGAGTCTGCAGGAAACCATGAGAGTGATACAAATGAGGTGGAGGTTCAGGTCGAGCTTCGAAAAAAAGGCTCTCAAAATGATTTGAGCGAGCAAATTGTTACTATTGATTCTAGTTCAGATGAGGAAGCTCTAGATGAGGTGGAGAGCCATACTCTATTGCTACTGGCAGAGAAAGGAGGGAGATTCGAGCCCCTCAAAAATATGGGTTTTCTGATCTGGTGGCTTATGCTCTTACGACAGCAGAAGATATGGGTATTCAGGAACCATCTACCTATACTGAAGCTGTTACTTGTTCGGAATCAGAAAAGTGGACTGTTGCTATGGCTGAAGAACTGGAATCACTTCATAAGAACCAGACTTGGACTTGGTGCCATTGCCTAAAGAAAAAAGAGCCATTGGGTGTAAATGGGTCTTTAAGAAAAGGAAGGTATTCCAGGCGTTGAAATTAGTAGATGCAAGGCAAGACTTGTAGCTAAAGGTTACAATCAGAGGGAGGGAATTGATTATGATGAAGTGTTCTCTCCTGTTGTGAAACACACTTCTATTCGTGTGTTGCTGGCTATAGTTGCTCAATTTGACTTAGAGCTTGAGCAACTCGATGTGAAGACAGCCTTTTTGCATGGTGAGCTTGAGGAGACTATTTATATGGCCCAGCCTGAGGGCTATTATGTAGAAGGCAAGGAAGATCATGTATGTCGATTGAAGAAATCATTGTATGGTTTGAAGCAGTCTCCAAGACAGTGGTATAAAAGATTCGACAGTTTTATGATACGGAGCGGTTATCATAGGAGCAGCTATGATAGTTGCGTGTACTTCAGGGAGGTTTCAGATAAATCCTTTGTCTATCTCCTTTTATACGTGGATGACATGCTCATTGCTGCAAAGAACATGACAGATGTGTTGATCTTGAAGAAATGTCTCAGTAAGGAGTTTGAAATGAAAGATCTGGGTCCTGCCAAGAAGATCTTAGGAATGGAGATTCAGAGAGACAGAAAAGCAGGTAAGTTATATCTCTCACAGAGGAGATATATTGAGAAGGTACTTGAGAAGTTTGGCATGCAAAACTCTAAGCCTGTCAGTACACCTTTAGCATCACATTTTAGACTCTCAGCTATACATTCACCTCAGTCAGAGGTCGAGAGGCTGCAATGTCTCCTGTCCCATACTCCAGTGCAGTTGGTAGCTTGATGTATGCTATGGTATGCACTCGTCCCGACATTGCGCAGGCAGTTAGTGTGGTGAGCAGATATATGACACATCCTGGAAAGGTCCATTGGCAGGCAGTGAAATGGATACTTAGGTATCTTAGAGGCTCCACAAAATTGGGTCTAATGTTTGATAGAAATAGTTCTAACTGTACTTCTATTGTGGGATTTGTGGATTCTGATTATGCTGGGGATATTGATAAGAGAAGATCTTTGACTGGCTATCTTTTCTCATTATCTGGCTCGGCTATAAGTTGGAGATCAACCTTACAGTCGACAGTTGCTTTGTCTACAATAGAGGCAGAGTATATGGCAGCAGCAGAAGCAGTAAAAGAAGCTATTTGGTTACGAAATCTTGTTCAAGAACTTGGGTTCAAGCAGGAAGACAATTCAGTTGTCTTTTGTGACAATCAGAGTGCTATTTGCTTGATTAAAAATCAAGCATATCATGAGAGGACTAAGCACATTGATATCAAGTATCATTTTATTCGAGAGGCATTTACTAAGAGAAATATTACAGTAAAGAAAGTAGATACTACTGACAATCCTGCTGATATGCTGACCAAGATAGTTCCCGCCAACAAGTTTAAGCATTGCTTGGACTTGATTGGCATGCTTGTTTGAGGTTTGCTCCTTCTGGGGCTTGGTGGCGAGGTGAATGAAAGTTCTATTTTTGTTTCTCCTGAAGTGGATATGTTTTTCGTTGCATCCCTTGTTTCCTACACCGAGTTAGCTCACGTAGGCTTAGGGATGCTGGGAGAATATGTTCGACTTCTAGTTTGTTAAATTCAAGCCAAGGTGGAGATTTGTTAAATATGTCTTGAATTTTATATATCGGGTCCGGTTTTTTGACCCGACCCGATATTCTTGTTGAGACCGGACCAAACCGGTCCGATAGGATTTATTTTATGGAAGTATTTTTTTGGGGCGTATATATATATATATATATGCGTAAAAACTTCTGTAAGGCTGGACCTCCTCTTTTTGATAATGGAATTTTGTTTGCCTTGCCCGTGGATGTAGATCACCATGATCGAACCACGTAAATTCTTGGTGTTCCTTTGTTTGTTTATTGTTTGGTTTGTTTATTGAATCTGATTTCCGCAACAGATCAAGCTGCCATCGTTATGGAGGGTGATCGTATACTACGCTCAGGCCAGCCAAGGCTTTGGAGACTATCAACTGTCCACCGTGTTGAGGAGTTTAAATCGATCATAAGAATGATCCCAATTTGGGCTGTTGGAATCCTGCTGGTGACTGCAAACTCGCACAACCACACATTCGCAATCCAACAAGCAAGGTCGATGGATCGCCACCTCACTGCCCGATTCCAAATCCCCCCAGCATCCATGAACATCTTCTCAGCCCTCTCGATGCTACTCGGCCTAGCTTTCTATGACCAAGTGTTCGGCCCAATAGCACGACGAATCACCATGAGGCCTTCGGGGATTGCATACATCCAACGCATGGGCATTGGCCTGGCCATTGTCATATTTGCCACCATGGCTGTGTTGGAATATTAAACTTGTTTTAATGCACTCTTGAAAGACTAAAGGCTTCATGGGAGAAAGGAAGAGTCACTCTTGAAAAGATCAAAGGCTTCATGGGAGAAAGGAAGAGTCACTCTTGAAAAGATCAAAGGCTTCATGGGAGAAAGGAAGAGTCACTCTTGAAAAGACCAAAAGCTTCATGGGAGAAAGAAAGAGTCATTTTAAAATGATAAGATGGTTCAGAAATTTAAAATTGACTCTTAGTATTTTGTAATTGACTCTTAATTTTTGCAAATGTCTTTTAGTTTTTCTATGCATGTATTAACTAGTGATATATGAAAGGACATCTAGATGATTATAAATATGGGAGGTGTTTGCCCATGAAATGTAGAAGTAGAAGAAGTAGAAGAAGATGATGATGATGTTGAAAATAGAGAGAGACCCAAAAGTTGTATTCCCTCTAATATAGAGTATCATTTTTTTTATTGAAAGAATCCTTCATTTTTATCAATCTTGTGTGCCCACCTTGTTTCCAACAAGTGGTATCAGAGCCTAGTTTTTTGAGAGGATCAATCTTGAGGGAGATGGCCAACGATGGTGTGCATATTCAAGTTCCCAAGCTTACTAAGGAGAACTATGGGAATTGGTGTATCCAAATGAAGTCCTTATTTGGCTCACAAGATCTATGGGAAATTGTTCAAGATGGCTACACCGAGCCTACAGCAGAGCAAGAAGGAGGGTACAATCAAGCACAAAAAGATACTTCGGTCTTTGACACCGAGGTTTGAGCATGTTGTTGTCGCCATTGAAGAAGCTAATGATGTTGATACACTCTCCATCAATGCGTTGATGGGCAAACTTCAAATTCATGAACAAAAGATGCAAAAGAAAAATGAAGCACATAATATGGAGCAAATACTTCAATCCAAGGTGGAGGCAAAAGACCAAAAAGAGAAAGATCAAGGGCTTCAATTGGCCTATAGTAACAAAAGAGATGACGACAACAACTATCGTGGTGGCCGTGGTGGTAGAAGCAACTACCGTGGTCGTGGTCGAAGCCATGGCTGTGGTCAAAGAAGCTATAATGATGGAGGAGGCCAAAGCTCAAATTTCAATAATGAAAGAGATGGCAGAAGAGGTGGACGTGGACGAGGTAGAAGATCAATTGGAGGTCGTAACCAATCAAGATCCAATGTTCAATGCTATAATTGTCAAAAATATGGACACTATAGCTATGAGTGTTGGAACAATAAGCAAAGCCACAACATTGAATCCAACAACCAAGAAGGAGAACCGACTCTTCTTTTGTCATGCCAAGAAGATGGAGACTTGAAGAATATATGGTTTCTTGACTCAGGAGCCTCAAACCATATGTGTGGAAGAAAAGAGCTATTTGTGGAATTGCAAGAAGGGGAGTTTTGTGATGTGAAGTTTGGGGATCTCTCCAAAGCTCCTATCAAAGGAAGAGGTAAAATCATGATTTGGCAAAAGAATGGTAAACCTGATTTCATTTCCAATGTTTATTATGTGCCAAGTTTGAAGAGTAATATTTTAAGTATTGGCCAACTGTTAGAGAAGGGTTATGCAATTCATATGGAAGGATTATCTCTAACTCTAAAAGATTGGAATGGAAAGCTGATTACTCGTGTCCAGATGGCGAAGAACAGGATGTTTCCTCTTATCTTAAAGACGGAAGCACAAAATTTCTTGCAACTGGATATTAAGGACCCTTCTTGGCTTTGGCATCTCAGGTTTGGACATTTAAATTTTGGAAGTTTGAAATTACTATCTAATAAGGGAATGGTGAAAGGTCTTCCACATATAAATTATCCAAATGAAGTTTGTGAGAAGTGCACACTAGCTAAGCATGCAAGAGCTCCCTTCAAAAGTAGAAAATCTTGGAAAGCAACAAGACCATTACAACTAGTGCATACTGATATATGTGGACCTCTTCCAGAATCTTGTGGTGGCAACAAATATTTTATAACATTTGTTGACGACTTTAGTAGAAAGTTGTGGGTTTATTTTCTTAAAGAAAAGTCGGCTGCACTCTTTATGTTTAAATATTTCAAATCTTTAGTTGAAAAAGAATGTAACAATAAAGTGCAGATTTTGAGATCCGATAGAGGCGGAGAATATATGTCAAATGCTTTTAGAAGCTATTGTGATGAAGAAGGAGTTCGACATCAATTCACCGCTCCGTACTCTCCACAACAAAATGGAGTGGCCGAGAGGAAGAACCGAACCATTCTTGACATGACTAGAAGCATGTTGAAAGAGAAGAAACTTTCCAAGCATTTTTGGGCTGAAGGGGTGGCATGTGCAGCATATCTTATCAACCGAAGCCCAACAAAAGCCATCAAAGGTATGACACCAGAAGAAGCTTGGAGTGGCTACAAACCAGGAGTAAGCCATATGAAGATTTTTGCGTGTATTGCCTATGCCCAAGTACCACAAGAGAAGAGAAAGAAGCTTGATGATCGAAGCCAAAAATGCATCTTCATAGGATATAGTGAGCAATCCAAAGCCTACAAATTATATAATCCAATGACAAATAAGGTCATCATCAGTCGGGATGTGATTTTCAATGAAGATGGAGTATGGGATTGGAATGGCAAAGATTCTCATATCAAATATATAACACCTTACAATGAAGCTGAGGAGAATACAAATGAGGAAGCTACTCAATCAATCTTGTCACCAGCAAGATCATCTTCATCACCACAAGTTACACCGACTTCCTCAAGAAGTTCTATAAGCCCTGAAGAGTCAACAAGAAAGTTTAGAAGTATTAGTGATCTTTATGATGAAACAGAAGAAGTTGAACAAGTTGATTTATATTGTTTATTTGCTGATATTGAACCTCTAACATTTGATGAAGCCATGCAGAAAGTTGAATGGAGAAAAGCAATGAAGGAGGAGATTCTTGCCATAGAAAAGAATAATACTTGGGAGTTGACTTCACTTCCAAAAGGACAAAAGGCGATAGGCGTCAAATTGGTGTATAAAGTGAAGCGCACTGCTAATGGAGAGGTAGAAAAATACAAAGCTCGTTTGGTTTCCAAAGGCTACAAGCAAAAGAAAGGGCTCGATTATGATGAAGTTTTCGCGCCTGTAGCCCATTTTGATTCAATAAAGCTCATTTTCTCACTTGCATCTCATCAAAGTGGAAAATATATCAAATGGATGTAAAGTCGGCATTTCTCAATGGCTACCTTGAAGAAGAAGTCTATATTGAGCAACCTGAGGGCTATATCCATAAAGGCATGGAAGATAAAGTGTACAAGTTACACAAAGCTTTGTATGGATTAAAGCAAGCACCGAGAGCTTGGAATGCTCGAATTGATCACTATCTTCAAGATTGTGGTTTCAACAAATGCTCCTATGAACATGCTATTTATGTAAAGAAAAAAGGAGATGACATTTTAGTTATATGTCTATATGTGGATGACTTACTTGTGACAGGTAATTGCATGGAAATGATATATGGGTTCAAAGCAACCATGAGCAAGGAGTTCGAAATGACGGGAGGAGACTTGATGTCTTATTTTCTTGGCATTGAAGTAAGGCAAAGTGAAGATGACATCTTTATTTCTCAAGAAAGTTATGCTAGAAACATTCTACAAAAATTTAAAATGGAGTGCTGCAAAGAAGTAAACACCCCAGTTGCTTATGGAGCCAAGCTTAGTAAAGAAGGAGAAGGAAAGGAGGTGAACTCATCTCTCTTCAAAAGCCTTGTTGGAAGTCTTCGTTATCTTACTATAAGACGACCTGATATTGTCTATGGAGTTGGTTTGATTAGTAGATATATGGAACATCCAAAGGAGTCACACTGGATGGCAGCAAAAAGGATTCTAAGATACCTCAAAGGAACTCTTGATCATGGTATGTTTTATACTCATTCCAATGATGCAAGTTTAATTGGTTTTTCTGATAGTGATTGGGGAGGAGATCTTGATGAACGAAAAAGCACTTCTGGTTATATCTTTTATTTTGGTGCTAATATGCTTTTTCTTGGAGCTCAAAGAAACAATCCATTGTTGCATTATCTACATGTGAAGCAGAGTATGTTGCAGCAGCATCATGTGCTTGTGAGGCCATATGGTTGCGCAACTTATTGAAAGAATTGAGTCATTCACAAAAGGAGCCTATGAAGATATATGTTGATAATAAGTCTGCTATTGAACTAGCTAAGAATCCAGTTCAACATGGAAGAAGCAAACACATTGACACAAGATTTCATTTTCTTCGTGATCAAGTTAAGAAAGGTATTGTGAAGGTTATGTACTGTAAATCAAATGAGCAAATTGCTGATATATTTACAAAATCACTCAAAAGTGAAGATTTTCAAAAGCTAAGAAAAATGCTTGGAGTCATGGCACCAAGAAAAAACAAGTTTACGGGAGGAAATGTTGGAATATTAAACTTGTTTTAATGCACTCTTGAAAGACTAAAGGCTTCATGGGAGAAAGGAAGAGTCACTCTTGAAAAGATCAAAGGCTTCATGGGAGAAAGGAAGAGTCACTCTTGAAAAGATCAAAGGCTTCATGGGAGAAAGGAAGAGTCACTCTTGAAAAGACCAAAAGCTTCATGGAAGAAAGGAAGAGTCATTTTAAAATGATAAGATGGTTCAGAAATTTAAAATTGACTCTTAGTATTTTGTAATTGACTCTTAATTTTCTGCAAATGTCTTTTAGTTTTTCTATGCATGTATTAACTAGTGATATATGAAAGGACATCTAGATGATTAAATATGGGAGGTGTTTGCCCATGAAATGTAGAAGTAGAAGAAGTAGAAGAAGATGATGATGATGTTGAAAATAGAGAGAGACCCAAAAGTTGTATTCCCTCTAATATAGAGTATCATTTTTTTTTATTGAAAGAATCCTCCATTTTTATCAATCTTGTGTGCCCACCTTGTTTCCAACAGGCTGCAGCTCTTGTTGAGATAAAGCGAATGGCAGTTGCCTCCGATCACGGGCTGTTAGATAAGCAAAAGACGCCTGTGCCTATCAGTGTCTTCTGGTTGATGCCTCAGTTTGCCATTCATGGACTGGCTGAAGCCTTCATGTCAGTGGGGCACATGGAGTTTCTCTATGATCAAGCTCCAGAGAGCATGCGAAGCACAGCGGCGGCTCTGTACTGGCTCGCCGTATCAATTGGGAACTATATGGGAACTTTTTTAGTGACTCTGGTTCACAATTATACTAAGAAGAAGGGTGACTGGCTTCAGGACAACATCAATAGGTGGAAGTTAGATTACTATTATTGGCTTGTCTCTGGATTACAAGTGCTTAATCTTGGTTACTTCATCATTTGCGCAAGGTTTTATACTTCTAAACCATTGGAAGCGGCGAAGTCTGAACATCCCTCCAAGGTTGTGGATGAGGAAGTCGATGGTGCAGAGGTAGAAGTCACTGCTGTGGTGATGAAAGTGTTAGACTTAATTTAAATATATTAACCTATCAGATATGCGAAAATACGGTATCAATATATTTATCACGATAATTAAGCAAGTTAAGATCGATAAATACCTCCAGCCATTATTATTAATTTTCTTCCCGATGAGGGTAAGGATTTTGATCTTTCTCTCGATGGATCTTGATCTTCCTCCTCTCTATGGATCTTGATCTTCCTCTCTCGATGGATCTTGATCTTCCTCCTTTGTGGATCTTGATCTTCTTCCTCCTCTCTATGGATCTTGATTGAGCGCTTCCAATCAATGAACCATCGCATTGCCCTCAGGATGTGCTCTTGATCAGAGACCCAATGCCTCCGCTTGTTTTGGTTTTTCTTTCGATAACATTGTATCAAAAGCCTTAGGAAGGGATTCCTATTTAAAGAGATACTCAAATCCCTTCCATTCCACCGCCTGCTCCCATCAAGCAGTTTAACATTTAAGGGGCCGTTATCACTTATTAATTAGTGGAAACGATCGTAATAAAAAATAGGACCATCTATTGCGACGGGTTATTACATTCTCCCACTTGGTCCATATATTTTATCAACACTGAACAAGAAACTAAATACATGAATCATAGCGATAGGTCCTTTATAATTGAGTATTATCTTCTATGTATTACAATGCATTCAATTTCTTTACCACTATTCCAAATGTGATAACATAATTAATAAACCATATGTTTATTCAGAGTCCAAAAGAAAAGTTTGTCATTTCTCAAAAGTCAAATAATGTGTACACCTGAATGAGAAATAAACAAATAATTAAAATAAGAGTTTCTTTGTACAAATTATTATCCATACAATTATATCATGGAACCAACTCCCATTCTTATCATATGATCCTTAAAATTCTTAATTGGCATGCCTTTAGTCAAAGGATCATCTATCATCAATTCAGTGCTAACGTGTTCTATGACCACTTTATTTTCTCTAACACGTTCTCTTATGGCTAAATACTTAATGTCGATATGTTTACTTCGACTACCACTCTTATGGTTTTTAGCCAAAAATACAGTAGCTGAATTGTCACCGTATAGTTTAATTGGTCTAGCAATAGAGTCAACAATTCTAAGCCCTGAGATGAAACTCTTCAACCATACATCTTGCGATGTAGCCTCAAAACAAGCAACGAACTCCGCTTCCATAGTAGAGGTAGCAGTCAAAGTCTGCTTTGCACTCCTCCATGATATGGCTCTATTAGCTAACATAAATATAAATCCTGATGTTGATTTTTGAGAATCAACGTAGCCAGCAAAGTCCGAATCTGAGTAGCCCTCTATCTCCAAATGATCAGTTTGTCTATACATGAGCATGTAGTCCTTGGTCCCTTGAAGATACCTCATGACCTTTTTAGCAGCTCTCCAGTGGTCTAAACCTGGATTACTCTGATATCTTCCCAACATTCCTACTACGAATGCAATGTCAGGTCTTGTGCAAACCTGAGCATACATTAGGCTTCCGACAGCTGAAGCATATAGAATGTTGTGCATCTATTCCCGTTCAAGTTTATTTTTAGGGCACTGGTTCAAAGCGAACTTGTCACCCTTCACTATAGGTGCAACACTTGGTGAATAATTTTTCATCTGAAATCTCTCCAAGACTTTATTGATATAAGTTTCTTGAGACAATCCTAAAATGCCTCGAGATCTTTCTTTATGGATCTTAATGCTAATGCATAAGATGCCTCACTCATATCTTTCATATCAAAATTTTTGGAGAGAAATTGTTTTACTCATATAGCAACCCTTTATCATTGGTTGCAAGTAGAATGTCATCCACATATAGGACCAAGAAACAAATTTTGCTCCCACTAACCTTCTAGTATATACATTGATCCATGATGTTCTCTTCAAAACCAAAGGAAGAGATCACATCATGAAATTTTAAATACCACTGACGTAAGGCTTGTTTCAATCCATATATGGATTTCTTAAGCTTGCAAACCAAATGCTCACCATCACCAGAGGAAAATCCTTCAGGCTGTTTCATGTAAACCTCTTCCTCTAGATCTCCATTAAGGAATGCGGTCATCACATCCATTTGATGTAACTCAAAATCAAAATGAGCTACCAATGCCATTATTATTCAGAGAGAATCTTTCTTGGATACAAGAGAAAATGTCTCCGTGTAGTCGATTCCTTTCCTCTGAGTGAATTCTTTGGCAACGAGTCTTGCTTTATATCTCTCAATGTTGCCTTGTGAGTCTTTCTTTATTTTAAAGACCCATCTACATCCAATGGCTTTTACACCATTAGGCAACTCAATAAGATCCCAGACTCGATTAGATGCCATAGATTCCATCTCGTCCTTCATGGCATTGTACCATAAGTTTGATTCCTTAGAACTCATGGCTTGTGAAAACGTTTCAGGATCATTTTCAGCTCCAATGTTATAGTTAGATTCATGTAGATACACAATATAATCACTAGGAATTGCTGATTTCTTTATTCTAGTTGATCTTCTTAATGTTGTATCAATGACCTCTTGAGGAGTATCTTGCACAACTGATTGTTGATGAACAACATGATCTTCTAGATTACCATCAGCTTGTGAAATCTCAATGACTGGTTGTTGAGCACTTAATTAAGTTTGAGGAGTGCTATAAATAACAACCAATCCCTCACTTGAAGTGGAAGCTGGAATAACTGAATGATCTTTCTCAGAAGAAGCCAAATACTGAGATTGATCACTCCCACTAATCAAGTTATTCTCAAGAAATTTTGCATTTCTTGATTCCACAATCCTAGTGCTGTGAGATGGACAATAAAATCTATAACCCTTGGACTTCTCAGCATATCCAACAAAATATCCACTAATAGTCCTTGGGTCTAGTTTCTTTTCTTATGGATTATAAACTCTTACTTCAGATGGGCATCCCCAAACACGTATATATTGCAAACTTGGTTTCCAACCTTTAAATAACTCAAATGGCATTTTGGAAACAGCCTTGGTTGGAACCCGATTCAATATATACACAGCAGTTTTAAGAGCTTCAGTCCACAAGGATTTAGGTAGGTTGGAGCTGACAATCATGCTTCTTACCATGTCCAATAATGTCCGGTTTCTCCTTTCAGCTACACTATTTTGGTTAGGAGACCCTGGCATGGTGTATTGTGCAACAATTCCATTTTCTTCAAGAAATCGAGCAAACGGACCAGGTGCTTTTCCATTCTCAGTGTATCTACCATAATATTCTCCACCTCTATCTGACCTCACAATTTTAATTTGCTTGCCGCATTATTTCTCTACTTCTGCCTTAAATACCTTAAAGGCATCTAATGCTTCGTTCTTATTATGAAGTAGGTAGATATACATATATCATGAATAGTCATCAATAAATGAGATGAAGTATCTCTGACCATACGAGTCCATATCTGGGCTACAGATATCCGTATGTATGATCTCCAGTATTTTTGAACTTCTCTGGGCATCTTTCTTGGACTTATTGGTTTGCTTTCCCTTTATGCAGTCCACACAAGTGCCAAAATCAGTAAAATCAAGAGTATCAAGTACTCCATCTTTTACTAATCTTTTAATTCTCTCAATGGAGATATGACCTAATCTCGAGGAATTCTTCTTCATAACACATCTTTTCATATCAGTTTGGGCGTGCATCACATTATAAGTGGTATTATTTTTTAAATTAATTTAAAAAAGATTGTCTGACAATGTACCATTCCCAATAAGCTTAGATTTATAAAATAAATCAACAGAGCTTTTATTAAAATTAAAGGAGTATCCTGCTGGTACAAGCCTTGATACTAAAATCAAATTTCTAGAGAAACATGGAATATAAAATGTCTTTTCCAAATCCAAAACAAAACTAGAGTGTAAAATAAGTCTGCACGTCCCAATTGCTTCCACATGTGAACTCATCTTGTTTCCTGAATGGATGCTTTGTTCACTTCCCAATGGTTTCCTTTGATTTAGAAAACCCTGCAAGGTATTTGAAACATGGATTGTAGAACCAGAATCAATCCACCATGTGTTATGACATATAACCAAATTGGATTCATGACATATGAATGAGGTTAGAGTACCTTTCTTGTCAAGCCAAGCTTTGAATTTGAGACAATCTTTCTTTATATGCCCTTTTTTCTTGCAAAAGAAGCACTTGGACTCCTTCTTGTCTTCTGTATGGATGGATACTTTACCCTTTCCTTTGCGTTTAGCTTTGGGAGCTTTAGTCTTTCTCTGAGTGACTAAATGTGCACTTTTTCCCATTTCTAAAATCAGCCTCCCTTCCTCTTGAACACACATGTCAGAAGTTCATTAATTGACCATTTGTCTTTATGTGTGTTGTAAGATATTTTGAAGGGACTATACTGCTGTGGGAGTGAGCTTAAAATAAAGTGCATCAAGAAAGATTCTGACATCTCAACCTCTAAGAATTTCAACTGAGTCGCAATGTCCCTTATCTTCATGATGTGCTCATGCACACCTCCAACAGTAGTGAGTTTCATTGATGACAATTTTGTCATTAGGGTGCTAGCCAGTGCCTTATCTGAAGACTCAAATTGTGCATCAATAGCCTTCAGAAGTTCCTTGACATTTTTGCACTCAAGAATTGAACCACGTATACTAGCAGAAATCTTAGTACGTATGAACATCATACTAAGGCGATTGGACCGCTCCCATCGTTCATACGCAGTAATCTCAGCCTGAGTGCTAGTAGATGTAACTGAATATGGTTCATCCTTCCTGATAGCATAATATCCATGCACCCTAATTGAAGAAGAATTCTCTCCTTCCATAATTTATAATGATCACCACTTAAATCGGGAACGTCACATTTCATATCAAAATATTAACAGGCAAAATAGCTGCATAAAAATAAAAATCATGTTCATGTAATTAAATTTGAGGCATATAACTTGATGTCATATTTTACCAATGTAAACATGCAATAACATGAATCAATGACATATAATAACTACCTGTGGGCTAAGTTATTATACTCAAATAGACTCATTAACTTAATGATATGACTAACAAATTATATTCCTTTCTTAATTCCTATGGGTAATTAAGAAAATAATTTGTTATCGCATCCTAATTAATTATATTAGTGCAATAAAAATTCCTGTGAGATAAGATTGATTACATTAATATAATTAGTCATAATTAATATCATCTAACCTTATGTGACCTTTGCAACTCAATATATAATTTTGATTAATCAAAGATGTTGTGGCTACTCCTTAATTAATCAAATCATATTGATCACATGACATTCGAATTCCATTATATGCATATAGATTAACCAATTTAGCATGATTATTAGATAGTGATCTTAATCAACGTAACATTTCCAAATCAAGATCTGAGTTAATCAAATTGGTCAGGCCAGTGAAAGAGAAGTGGGGTCCCCCCATTGCTTTCCTTAGGTCAATCAAAGGAACCAATTAAGTAACCACAATCTCTTTACTTTTCTAGACAACAATTGATCAATCAGACCTTGAAAGGATTTGCACTGTGATTTTCACACTACCACCAAATTCATGCATAGAATAAATCTAATATGTAAAACAGGAGACAACATTTCAATTATCTATTTAATGAATTTTAAAATTATCATCTTAAGAAAAATTTTTGTTAATTAAAATACGTCCGGCTGTAGCTCATTATTCCCTTGGACCAGTCTATGCAAAACACCATAGGCATAGAGACTCAAAGGCATATTTTAATACAAAAATTTTAAACTTAAGAATTAAATGATAAAAATAAATCATGTCATATGATTTAATAAAATTAAATAGATAATAAATGTATTTAAAATTTAACCAATCAAGATTTTAAATCCGTGAGAAAACGGAAAGACCCAAAATCGAAAATCGAAACAGACCACATTTTCTCCGAATGTGGTTATGGAAGCCACGTCTCTGCTGCGTTTCCTTTCTTTAATGCCAGAATTAATTCCAGAAAGAAATTGAGAAATCCGTGACGCAACAAAACCAAAAAACGGATTTCTTTCCTTTAACATGAAAATCTTTAATAGAAGAGGAAAATGCCACGTTCTATTTCCGCAAAAAATTAAAATCTGATATCAGTTTGATGGTTTCTGCTCAATTCTATGAACAAAAATTAAAACTGAGCAAAAATTGAAACTTGAGATCCGAAAAAACTGAAAATGAAAAACACGCGGCATAAATTGCTTGAAAAGAGGAACCTTGATGGAAACCCTCACAAAATAAGGCAGAGGTTTAAATGCTCTGATACAAAATGTTAGACTTAATTTAAATATATTGATCCTATTAGATATGCGAAAATACGGTATCAATATATTTATCATGATAATTAAGCAAGTTAAGATCGATAAATACCTCCAGCCATTATTATTAATTTTCTTCCCGATGAGGGTAAGGATTTTGATCTTCCTCTCGATGGATCTTGATCTTCCTCTCTCGATGGATCTTGATCTTCCTCTCTCGATGGATCTTGATCTTCGATCTTGATCTTCCTCCTCCTCTCTATGGATCTTGATTGAGCGCTTCCAATCAATGAGCCATCGCACTGCCCTCAGGATGTGCTCTTGATTAGGGACCCAATACCTCCGCTTGTTTTGGTTTTTCTTTCGATAACATTGTATCGAAAGCCTTAGGAAGGGATTCCTATTTAAAGAGTACTCAAATCCCTTCCATTCCACTGCCTGCTCCCATCAAGCAGGCGTTTAACATTTAAGGGGCCATTATCACTTATTAATTAGTGAAAACGATCGTAATAAAAAATAGGACCATCTATTGCGACGGGTTATTACAGAAAGATGCCAAGGGTGCAGGCGATTAATTTGTCGCAGTTCTAACACTGAATGGGGGAACAACGTTGTTGTTGGTTCAAATATTATATTTGAATCTGGCCAACATTATACGGATGGTAATGGTATATGTCTTATTAATCTTGGGAGCTTTTGTTTGATAATTAAGCAGCCTCACCTGTCAAAGCGCCCGGGATTGTCTTTTACATCTGCTTATATCAGATTTAGTATCAAATCCAAGTTTGCTAGCATCAAATTGGTAGTAACCTTCACCAACATAGGATGTTGATGTGTATTGCCACCTATGACACATGCAAGTAATAGTACTATTAGAGGCTTTAACATGAAACATCATATAACACAATTAGAATATTGGATGGATAATAATATTATTAATGAAGAAGTTACTGAGCCAGCAACTTCTCCTTATCAGTTGGAGGATAATGAAGATGTTGAAGTGTCCATCATAGTTCTACTTATTAGATCAAAAGAAGAAGAAGACTGGTGCAGAAATCAAGTCTTTCATCCAATTATAAATTGCTGTGGAAGGATAGTTTCATTGATTATTGATAGAGAAAACAGTACAAATGTCGTATCCATGAAGCTTACAGAGAAACTTAATTTAAAAACCATGGAACATTCATTGCTTTACAAAGTCTCTTGATTGAAAATTCTACACTTACATTTAGATGGTGCAAGAATTATTATGATGGAGCAAGGCATGTTGGCCTTCCAAAGAGCACTGGCCATATTCTATTATACCCTCATAGGATCTATGATAAGGCTTGGAAGAACAAGATATAAATAGTCAAAGGGCCATTCTTCTAATTTACAAAAAGAAGATAGAAGAATTGATACAATTAGAGATTCTCATATCCTTCAATAGTTTAAATCAAAGACTGTGATATTTCTAGAAAGAAGGCTCATCAAGGAAACTTATGTGATGGAGATTCATCAAAGAAAACGTATGATGGAGCACAATGGAGGCATAGAAAGAAAGCATATTTACATCGCAAGTTATGTTTAAATAAAATTAAAAGATGATCATATGAAATTTGTGCTAAGTTACAATGGTGGGATAGAACATGTCCTATAAAATATTCATATCACGACTCATTTTTTCCGACGCTAGGGGGAAGCATCGAGAGCTCTGGCTGCCTGTTGATGCTTTTAAGCGTCCGCAGATAATGATGCTTATTAGCATCGGCAACTTTAGTAAATACACGTATCCTGACTCTTTTTCCCGACGCTTAGTTGTAGCGTCGGGAGGTCGCACAGCATGCCAACGCTTTAAAAAAGCATCGAAACGTAATGATGCTTATAAGCATCGGCAGATAATGGCGCTTATTAGTGTCGGCAGCTTTAGTAAATACCCGTATAATGACTCTTTTTTTCAACGCTTAGTTGTTGCATCGGGAGGTCGCGCAGCGTGCCGACACTTTGAAAAAGCATCGGCATGTAACGACGCTTATTAGCGTTGGGATATACTGATACATTTATCGTGCCCTAGCTCCCTCCCTCCCCCCGCGTGTTCTAATATAGCTGCCCTAGCTCCCGCCCGCCTCTGCACTGATTTGATCTTCGATCCTTTTCCTCCTCCTCCTCCCCACCGTTCTTCACTTCGTGGACTCTCTCTTCCCCGACAGAGGTGTATCGGTGTCTCTTCTCTCTCTTCCCCAAAGGTAAAATCTATTTCTTTTACTCTTTGCCCATGTTAATTTTAACCCATGTAATTTCTTTTTCGATCCAGGGCTAGGGTTTTGGTTGTTAATTTTCATCGTGGGGGTGGCTATTGGCATCAGCCTGAGGCTTGGTCCTCTGGATTTGTGGGCCAGAAGATAGAAAGAAGACATTCTTCTTCCTTGAAGCCATGCCCTTTTTCCTTCAGATTTTGATCCCAAAAATCTACTGGTAAGTCTATTTCCTTTCTTCTTTCGGTTTCCTTTTCTCCAAATTTGTCATTGATCACTCTGAAAAACCTCCATGGCTTGTCGACTGCTAAGATCTTTAGGGTTTTTATTTGCCCTTTGCCCTGTTCTAGCTTTATTCACTGTTTTGAACCCTATTGAGACTTGCTTTGACGACCTCTAGAGGACCTCAAGGTTCATTCCAGTGAACCAGTACAGATTGAGCCTTGAACATATTTCATCTTTTTTTTCATCTTTGAATTGGCCTTATAAACTAGAATTTGACCATATCTTGAGCCAGTTCAACCTATTTGGAATTGGTTTAACAAAATTAATTTTTAAATTTTTTTTTGTTGTTTTCCATTGTTAAACCAGCCTTATTATCATTGTTTTTGTTTTTTTTTTGGATAGTCCTTGAAATGTATTAATTGTATTCATATAATGTATAATGCATATTGAGACATGTTTTGGTTGATTAAAGCATTAATTTCATGATTATTATTTATTTTGGCTTGTTTAGTTTCAGAAATTTGGAGCATGCTATTATTTTGGAATTTGAAAATTAGGCACATGCCTAAATATGTTGTGTTCGAGTGAAAAGTTTCATTGAGTATAACATATCTAGTTGCTTATGAAATTAAGCTTGTGCACATAAATTATATTAGATAATGATAATAATCACTTGGAATTACATTAAAGAAATAAAAGAAAAGAAAAGAAAAGAAGAGATCTACTCATTTATGTTCATATGGCAGCAGGGTTGTTGTTAAAGACTCATTAATAGAATCCATAAAATACAGTTATGATAGCATTGTAGTAGAATCTATTTTGTAGATCTTGTCAATCTTGTGAAGAGTAGAGTTTCTTTTATCACATTACTATTTATTTTGACATATGCTTATGCTACTAAACGTCGAACACTTATGATGGTGAAATACGTACAGGATATTGAACAAAAGTTGGTTGTTTATTGATCATTTATCCTATAATGGATAAAAGTTGGATAAATAAATCGAGTAATACAAAAAAAATATTTAGATGAGTTCGTGATTTCATTAAATTTGGTATGGATAAAGGTAGTTTGAATGAAAAGATTTCATGTCCATGTCAGTGATGTGTTAACAATTCTTATTTATATTCACAAACCGTTGAAGAATATTTGATATGGAATGGTTTTTTAAGAGGTTATTCTGAGTGGGTTTTCCATGAAGAATGTATGTTGCCATTATTAAGTAATCAACACTCCTCATCTAATCTTGGATCTCGTAATATGCAAGATTACGTTGTAGGAGATGATATGACAGATTTGATCATAGATGCCTTTTGATATGGTGTTCAAAACTTTGGAGGTTCAACCAATATGCATGAAACAGATGGAATATGTGATGGTTCTACATTTATAGAACAAAGATTTTGTTGAGGAGCAGATGCATGAGTCAGCTTGATATCATAATTTAATTAAAGATGCAGATGAATAAATATATTTGGATTTTTTAAAATTTTCTAAGATCTCTTTTCTTATACATTTATTCCATATAAAATATATGAATGGATTGTCCTGAAAGAATTTTATCATGCTTCTCAAATTACTAAAGGATGCATTTCCAGAAGGCACTGGTTTACCATCCTCTTATTATGAAGCAAAGAAAGTTATCAATAAATTAGATCTTGGATATCAAAAGATTCATAGTTGTCCAAAAAATTGTATGTTATATTATGATGGAAATGCTGATCGAGAGTCATGCAATGTATGTGGATCTTCACGATGGACAACTCATGAAGAGGATAAGGATGATGTAACGAACAAAATAAAAAAACCGATGAAGGTATTGCGTTACTTTCTTCTTATTCCTTGATTGAAAAGATTATATTCATCATTGAAAATAGCTTCATTAATGAGATGGCATGATGAAGGGCATGCGGAGGATTGAATATTGAGACATCCAGCAAATAGTTTAGCATGGAAAGAATTTGATGCTAGGCATTCTTATTTTGCCTCTGGTATTCATAATGTTCGTTTGGGTTTAGCTTCAAATGGCTTCAATATAATTTACCACTATGGTTATGTATGAAGCAATCCTCACTTATCTTGTTAATGGTTATTTCAGGTGATGAGGGTCTAGGAAATGATATTGATATTTTTCTATAGCCTTTAATAGAGAAATTGAAATAGTTATGGAAAGATGTCGATGCAATTGATGCTTCAAATGGTGAAACATTTAAACTACGGGCAGCTTTGTTGTGAACTATTAATGATTTTCCAGCATCTGCCAATTTATTTGGCTGGAGTACAAAGGAAAGGGTTGCATGTTCTTGTTGTGCATATTCGACACATTCAATTTGGTTAAAACATGGAGAAAAATTTTATTATATGGGACATCGCCGATGGTTAGAACCAAATCATCCATTTCATTTTCAGAAAGATTTATTTGATGGTACCATAGAATTGGGATGTGCACCTATTCCACCGTCTAGAACTAATGTTCGTATGCAAATTGATTCCATAAGTTACATATATGGTAAATTCTCAAAGTCTTCTAAAAAAAGAGGAAGGAATGATCAAGAAGAAGTGATAATTGGTAGTATGGATGCACAGGTATTTGAAGATCCAGATAATTTTTTTTTAAAAAAATGAGGAAGATGTACAGATAGCATCCACAAATCAGCCTATCAAACATATATGGAAGAAAAGAAGTATCTTTTTTAACTTACCTTATTGGGAACATAATCTGATTCGATATAATCTTGATGTCATGCACATAGAAAAGAATGTTCGTGATAATCTACTTGAAATATTATTAAATCTTGATGAAAGACCAAAGATAACATGAAGGTACGATTGGATTTAAAAGAATTGGATATCCGACCGAAGCTTCATCCCATAATGCTTGCTAATGATAGAATTTATTTGCCTTCTACATCTTATACAATGTTTCCTCATGAAAAAAAATAATTTTCATACAGTATTGAAAAATATTAAAGTACCTGATGGATATGCATCAAACATTTTAAGGTGTGTGCATCTTAAAGATATAAAAAATTTTAATCTCAAAAGTCATGATGGTCACATATTGATGCAAGATATCTTACCAATAGCTTCAAGATCATCAGTGCCTAAACAAGTTCTTACAGTTATAATTTGGCTATCATCATTCTTTAAGGCATTATGTTCTAAAGTTATTAATCCTTGAGAGATTGATCAGTTGGAGTCTGATGTCACCATTACACTTTGTCAGATGAAAAAGAGTTTTCCTCCTAGATTTTTACTATTATGGTATATCTACTCATTCACTTAGCTTCGAAAGTCAAGCTTGATGGACCGGTACATTATAGATGGATGTATCATATTGAAAGGTACACTATAGTCTGATGTATCCTAATGACCGATATACCATAATTTTTACTAAAAGTAGCATCATCATTATGCTATGTTTAGAAATTTATTTATCTTGTAGGTACCTTATGCGATTAAAGATTATGTACAAATAGAGCCTATCCAGAGGTTCGATTGCGAAAGGATATATTGTTAAAGAGTGTTTGACATTTTATTCAAGATATCTTCAAGGTGTGGAGACAGTGTTTAATAGACCTCAATGGTATGGTGATTTCATTGATAATGCAGAATTGTATAAGTTTTCAACTGTAGGTAGAGTAATAAAAAAAACTGAAACTATTGTATTGGATCATAAATCAATGGCACAAGCACATCGTTATGTGTTACTCCATAGTGAAATGATATCTGACTATCGTAGGTTAGTATGATTTATTGCATTTCAAGATTAAGATATCATATCTTTTTTTTGTTCTAAATGAACAAAATACATTTTATGCAGTGAATTTTTATTGTCTCAATGACAAGATAATCATAGCACTTGACCTAATCCAATGATTGAGCATCAATGGTTAGTCGAGTTATTTCCTACATGGCTTTCAAAATAGGTTTGACATATACTTGGAGAATACATGGATTGATTTAACATCAAATAACCTATTAACATTTCTTATTATTTTTTAGGTATCAACGATGATGGAGAGAAATTTTCAATTGAATTAATAGCCCTAGCTCGAGGACCTAACAAAGTTGTCAATAGATATAATGGTTTCATAATCAATGGTTTTAATTTCATACAAAAGATTATGAGAAATTTAGAAAAACACAGAATAGCGGTGTTATGATGGAAGCAGATGAAAAAACTTATTATGGTGCACTAAAAGATATTTATGAGTTAGATTACTATGAAGCCTTTCAAGTCATATTATTTAAATGTGATTGGGTAGATATAAACTCATCAAGGGGTTTGAAAAAAGATGCAAATGGATTTACACTTGTAAATTTTACAAGGTTGATACATACTGGTGTCTTATTGAAGGATGATCCATTCATTTTTTCTTCTCAAGCTCTTCAAGTATTTTTTTGTACAAGATGCAAAAGATAAAGATTGAACTATTATTATTAAAATAAAACATAGGAACTTATATGAACTATGCCCTTAAAAGGAGCACAATAGTTTACTAGGTTGGCAATATTTTGAGTGGTGATACCATCCATTTAAGATAGAGAAATAGTTAGACTTACAAAACCTAGTGTGTTGGCAATAATTGAGTTGTCTTGAACATAAAATATTTTTATAAAATTATTATAATTAATATTGGTTATTTCTTAAAAGGTTTTGTATGAAAAGATTTTCATAAAAAAAGATATTTTATATAATCATGATTCTAATGAGTAATGAAGCCTCCCACTTGCCCACCATCCGAAGTTTTTCATAAAAGGATAACCCAATTCTCGTTATTTGAGGGGATGAGCCCTTAAGTCTTATCCATCATCTAATGTTTGAAGCCAAAGAAGGATAAAGGAAAAAAGAAAAAAAAGTAAACTGGGTTGATTAACTTTGTCCAAAAGCACCAGAAGGCTATCTCTTAAATGCAAAAACTGTATTGGCCAAGCTCATCTTGAGGGGCATGAGAAATAATTCCTACCCACTATCCCTCGGTCAAAGGAGAATAAAATGTGCTCCTCTTGAAAATATATAGCCATAAAGATATTCAAGATGCCCTAAAGAATAGTGTGCAACTCCTAAAGCCCAAGCATCCTAAAGAAGTTAATAAGACTAATGATTCTAATTATTGCCCTTACCATAGACTAGTCAGTCACCCTATTCAAGATTGCTGTCTTTAATGACTAGGTTGCAAAGCAGTATAAGATAAGTAATGTTACCTTATCTAAAGTTGTTTTGAATGATCCTCAAGAAGAATGCACCAAAATGGCTCTAGTCAACGAGGTTATCGATAAGTTTAGTCAAGCGCTAGTTTATATCAACCTTATCATAAGGTTAGTCATGGTCATAATTGTAGCAAATAGAGAGAGTTAAAAAGGTAGAGTTTTCTGAATTGATGCATTGTATGTTTTAAAAATAGATGTAATATTTTGGCATGCTTACTTTTGTAAAATTATACTCTAAACTTGGTAAATACAATTATGTGATTGATAAATTTATAATATGAAAATTCATAAACTGTATACTTGATATGTTTGATCCAATAAGAGATAGAGGTTACTTACTAAGCTGCGAACTTATATAATATTTTACTTATCTTTTCAGGGCCACAGAATGAATAAGACTAGGATATGAAGGGATGATAGTGAATATATGAGTACTCTAGAATAATCAGATTATTTTTAGTGCCGAAAGTATTGTAAAAGCTTATGCTGATGAGTATTTAGTCCTACATTGGCTATATACTAAAAAGATCTTGGGCACTTATATAAGAACAAGGAGCTTAAATAATATTTTTTTGGCTAGCTTCTCTAGATTAGATCCTTTGTTATTATAAATGGTATCAGAGCAATGCAATCAGTGGCTCATGTTGATTAATGAACATTGCAGATGGGCTTTATATATTTATAATTAGATTTGAATACAAATTTGAATATGAAACCTTAGCATGATGAGGATGTCAGGAGTTGAATTGAAGGAGCGAGTATGTGAAATCTCATACTAATGTGTTTAGTCTCATGTTGACTATGTACTAGAGAAATTTTAGGTACTTATACAGAATCAAGTAATCCAAATAATGTCTTCTTGGTGAATTATTTTTGATGAAGTTCTAGGTTATTACAAGTATAAAAGAGTTGTAATTGAATAATTTTATTATTACATTGAACTATTCTTTTGTTTTACATATTTATAATGGCATGTTGTGTTGTAAAAATTGATGAAAAAAATAAGCCTTGCATATTCTTTAATTTCACATCATAAAGGATGTGCAGCTGCAACATGTGTCCAATTGATACGTGACAAATTTTTTCTATAATCTTTCAAATATATTATTTTCACCATAAAGGATACCCTAAAAAAATTAAAAATTAAAAAAATTAAACCCTTTTCCCCAAGAGCACTTCTTCTGCCTTGTTCTTCCTGATGGCCCTTTTCTCACCTGTACACGAAGATGAAGGCATTAGCGTAAATGATGTTTGATTGATGGCTATAATTCTACCTAGAAAAAGTCTTCCTGCATCATCTTCGGTGCAGAAAGTGCGCATCGAGCATATCTATTGACTGCGTTCCCATGCAGGCGTGCGTGCGAAGCGCATCATGGCTTATTGGGCCACGACATGCATACCTACATGAGCGCGTGGCTAATAGCGTGCCCGGTGCACGCGTTTGTGCACCGGAACGGTGCACAAAGTCGTTCCCATGCTGCCTAACATCAAAAGTTAGAATAGGAGAGTGATTAGATGGGGAGCAGAACTTGAGATGGATAATTGCTGAAAGATGGGTTCGACAAATGTGTAATGGATGTCGACGTAAAGATAGAGTTAAATGTTGAAAGACAAAGGACACTTTAAATTTGTTTAATTCAGAGCCAATTCCTAATGCATCCAGCAAAAGCATGTGATTATTATAATGCCATCCTAACGTAAAAGGTAGCTGCAGTATCTCTTTTGATTATTATAATATTCTTCACTAAACCATTTTTTATATAATAAATTTATTTATCACCACAATTAAGTTTGTCCGATAATATGAATAAGAATAGTCATGAATTATAATATAGGTAATAATCCTTATGATATCAATGACCATAAAAGTCATGACTAAATCACTTTTCAACAACGATAAATGAAGTTGTCACCTAAAACACAATTTGTGTGATAATAAAAGTAGTCACAAATTATGCTATAGATGATGATCCTTATGACATGGGTGACAATATATTGTGGTTGCTATTCTATTTTTATATGATGATAAATAAAGTTGTCATATATAATTAATGTTTTAATGACAACAAATATAGCCACAAATTATAGTATTTGCGACTACTTTAAAATTTTTTGCGGTAAGATATCTTGTCACCAAAATATTTATTTATGATGATAATTGTTATTATAAAAAATTAATTATATGTGACAACAAATGTTGTCATAGAAGAAGGCTTTCAAAGACCGAGGTATATGTGACAACCTTGTGATAACTTTTTGTTATCACAATAAATATTTAGTGATAAGATTTTTATCATATGTGACAACATTGACTGTCAGGAAAAAGCAATTTTCTTATATGATAGCTATCATGCCATTTATTTTTTATCATGTTGTCTAGTAACTACCCTTTGATTGGACCATCAGATAGCTCGTCTTTGTCTAAGCTATCAGGAAACTTATGTTTATCGAGCTATTAGGTAGCTAATCTTTGACCTAGTTGAGCTATCATATATAAGGATGCAAATGAGTTACACTTGCAATCTAATTCGATCTTAACCTGATTAGAGCTAACCCAATCCATATTTAGAAATATGTTGATACAAGCAAATCTGATGGAGTTGTCCATTAGTCTTGAACCAGCTCTTTAAGTGTCTTTAAATAATCACCTTTGACCTTTTTAGGAAAAAATTGTGCCCTTGCACCATTCAAAATAAGAGAACAATCTCTTAAAACTTTATAATTGAAATTCATTGATTAAATAAAATGCATTAGGAGTCTATTTATGGAGCAAAACTAGCCCATAAATTGATACTGACAAAAATAAAACTCCTAAAAGAGTATAATAGAGGACTTCTAAAGAGAATAGAATAAGTCTCCTATAAAGATTAAAACAAACTTAAGACTCTTAAGGACACTCTTAATAAAGTTTCTATAAAAGCCAAAGTGTAGGATGAAAATAAGACTCCATAATAAAGTTTTCTTAAAAGTCAAAGTTCTTTTATTTTTACCCTTTTGGGCTATATAATCCATAGGTTGGGTTAGGTATAAAAATTGGACTCAATCCAAATTTCGGGTTGAGTCTGAGTCTCATGTTTTTTTGATCCAACCTGGTTTGAACTTGAACCCAATTTATTCCAATTCATAACCCTTGATTATATAAATCTTATTTTTCTTTATTCCAATTAACTTTATAAATTCATTGAATAGACTATAATTTAAACTAATTCTTCTTACCATCTTAACTACTAGATTTCCTCCTATGTTTTCTCTCTAATTTTATCTAAATCTTTATATTTTATTATTTATTTTGATTGATTCTTATTTATAATGTATTTAAGTATATCAATACATATTTTAAATATTATACTTTATAAATTTAATGATAATGATTTACTTAGATAGAATTAAGAGTTTTTGAATAAAAATTAAGTTTAAGTTGATTCTTTTTAATTTCATTAGTAGATCTATATTTGATTATTGATTACTAGTAAAATAATAGTTAGATGTTTGACTCAATACGATATTTTGAGTTGCATCCGAATAGACTCAAATAACTCGTTGGGTCTAAAATATCTTTCATAGACTTGACACAATCGGCAAATAGATTGAATCCATATCCAAAATCAATATTTGAATATAAAATTGGATTGAATCGGGGTCAAGTGTGACTTGACCTTAATCATGTAGCTCAACTATGGCTAAGCTATCATATAGCTCATCTTTGGCCAATCTTTCTTGTAGCTCATCTTTAGTTGAGCTATTAGTATTATTTGGCCCTGGATAAGGTTTCAGGATAGTCGGATATCACAGATACAAGAGACTAGGTTTTGAGTTCAAGATTGGATCTTAGTGTTAGGAAAAATGCATAAAGGTAGTGATTAATTAAATAAAAAATTCATAGTAAATTGTTATATGCTCTGTGTGTTACTTGAATTTGATCAGGGCTAGTTGATGTTATAAAAATTTTATTTTTATAGGCTGATGGTATTGCAGGCTGCATGCAGAGAAATCCGTGCAGTCATAGCAACTAGCAATATTTTTGCTAGAATCTGAATAACAGTTTGGTTTTTAGATGAAATCACTTGTGCTTTCGTTGGAAGAAGAATCAAAGTTGGTGCTAACCACATTAATTAACAAAAGCCTCTTAAATTGACATCACAATCATGCTATGAAGGATATGATCGCTGTTCTGAGTTTATTTTCAATTTTTTATTCCGTGGACTGATTTTTTTCTGATAACTATTAGTTCTGAGATGTGCATGGATGCACGGAAAAACACTACTACTTTTAATGTGATTAGAAAATGGTTATTTGATTATATCTAATTAAGTTCATCACTTGTCATGCATAGTTCGTATTAGATCTCATTATGAGTGCCATGAGACGATGTAATCATATTATTTCTGAGGAGTAGGGTAGAAGATCTAAATGCACCCTACAATTAAATTAGAAGTTAATAATAAGAAGAGTAGAGTTCAACTCAAAGTATTTTATCTTATTCTACTGGGAAATGAAATTACAATTTTGAAGCAAATAATTTTTTTAAAGCAACAAATATTTTTTTACCAAGTAGGAATTCAAAGTAAACTAGAAATTAAAATGCTTAACAAAACATGAATCCTAACTTATAAGGTTGCTTGCAACAAAATATAATCAAGGTCTCGAAGCATAAATTATTTACCAAATATCTCTTTTTGATTCTAGAAATTGTTGATGTAGGCTTGAGAGCCTAGTAAAAACTTGAGAGTTACCAAGTGAAAGATTAAACAAAAATATACAATGGAATTAAATCTAGACCTCAAATTTTGCAACTAATTATCAATTTCAAAACTAAGAAACAAAAGGGATCTACATCTATACACTAAAAGAAAGAAGAGAACTGGTTAATAGCTTCTTGCCTTTTTATCAAGAGGGCTCATTGTTGCCGAAGACTACCAAATTGATGCTTTTGAGGTGCTCTCCCAACTGAGGACTCAACCAGTTAGCTACATTATTTTTCCTAAAATCTATCAAGGTCATTCAAATTTTACCATGCAAAAAAGGAACACAAGAGTGAAACCAATAAAGAAAGAATTTTTATCAATTTCTAAATTATCAAAATTGAGTACAATAGTATGCATTTACAAGCTTCAAGATACCTTACAAAGATAGGGACATTTAGTTGCCCTTAGAGAATGAAAAGAATAAGAAAATGACTCCTAAGCTACATAAACTAAGTAATTTTATTGTTTGAACATTTGTATAGAAGGAAATAACATTTCAATGCTGTCCTAAATAACACTAAAGGGGTTCGAATGTAAACTATCGGCAGGTGGTGCTACGTGTCCTTTAGATAGTGGATGGGGATATCTTTCGATCTAAGAAAGCCCATCTTAGTTTTAATTGCATATAACGCATGCCTTCTATAAGCTCCCTTCTAAGGTCTCCTAGGCACTATTGATTAATTATATGCCCTCCAATTGCTTTATATATCTCCAATGGTAAGTTATTATATGATTTTGGTCTTTCTATTTCTAGTTTTGATGAATACGAATAATATTTGCTTCTTTTTGTCAATGATTTTTTTTCCTTACTTTTACTTTTCCTTGTTTAAATATGCTAATAGTCTAATGTCTAATTTTTTATTGTTGGACTTTCCTTTTTTTTTTGAGAATTCTCTTGAATTTTTGTTAACAACAAACCTTTGCTTAATAAGATATTACCACATTTCTAGATTGTGATGATATCTCTTTGGATGAAGGATCTTTACAATAATTATTAAATACCATTTCCATATATAAACTTTTAGTAATAGTCATGAACAATTATTAGATCTTTTTAAGATTTTTTAAAAATGTACATATATTGGTGGATGCTATTAAGCAAAATTAAAAATTCGTTGCTACAAATGTTCTTTATTATAGTCAGCCTAGTTCACACCTCTTCCCATATGTGGTGATCATGAAAATCAAAAGTCCATTAATTAATTTAATTATGTCTATAATTACACGCAAATAGCTTTTAAGACATGCATTAATAAAACTTAATTGGGTTGCACTATTTGTGCGAAAATATATTTTTCCATCCATATTACTAATTGCTTGAAACTTTTTTTTTGTTCAAAACAAGGGGAAATATTTTTGATTAAGGAAAAATCTAAAATAAGGATGTGAGGGTATTTTTAATAATTATCTTATTATAGAGACAAGCTATGTGTCCCTCCAAAGGAGAATAGAGTTGCATACAAATCTTAATCCAATCAATCCATATATCTTATAGAAATTTTTATCACCAAAGATAGGCCATGTATCCCTCCAAAGGAGAATAGAGTTGCTTGCAAATCTTAAGCAAATCAATCAATATATTTATAGATAGTTTCATCACCAAAGATATGCCATGTATCTCTTTAAAGGAGAATCTTAAACAAATCAATCAATATATTTATAGATATTTTTATCACCAAAGATAGGCCATGTATCTCTCCAAAAGAGAATAAAGCTGTATACAAATCTTAAACAAATCAATCAATATATTTATAAATATTTTTATCACCAAAGATAGGCCATATTTCTCTCCAAAAGAGAATAAAGTTGCATGCAAATTTTAAGCAAATCAAAAAAATACCATGTACGTATTTTTATTTAATGCAGGATAATAGAGTTGCATGCAAATTTTAATCAAGTCAAAAACATACCATGTACATATTTTCATTTGATACTAATGTCCATGTTCTTTATATATCGATGGTGCTTGACTTCTACTCCATAGACAAAGAGAGTTGAAGCGGAAATGGGTTCAACTTCGCACTCCCTTCATATTTTGTGGCTCTTCTTTTTAGCCTACTTGATCACAATTTCTAGTGCTAGGAAAATTCTCCTTTCCTCAGGTAACTAATAGCTTTGCTACTTATTTTGTCATATGTATAAGCACATCGATATATGAACTTCTTAGCGATTAAATGACCATCAACTTCTAAACTATGTATAATAGCGATTCATCATATGTTCTTGACTCAAACATTATTTGCATGTCAACCTACTAAGCTTTAGAACAATGGTAGGGAGAATAAGGAGCATTAAGCATATGCATTTGGTAAACATACGATTTCATGCTTAACAAAATTTTAAACTCCTATCTCATATTTGAATGGTTATAATGGACTAGGAGAAGATGTGGTTAGAGAATCCGATATTGACAATGCTGCTTCATTGCAAAACCTGAGGAATGACCCTCGAAACCTTCCATTCTTCAATAATATGGTGGTGGACAATGGTAAGCCAAATGATTCAAGGAACATGTTTTTGTTAATCAAATAGTTTTATATTTAGCTAAATACTTAATTTCTTTCTTATATTTGAATGACATATAATGGAACAGGAGATGTAGTCCTAGACGCTAGTGTTGACTATATCAAGCCCGCTCCAAATCCAGGACAGAACAATCAATCGCCCCCTCCACCAAGTGACAGAAAAGGTTGATTAAGTCAAAAGAGCCCTCTGATAGCTGTCTTAGCCACTCTTGTGATGATGATCCAATAAAACGATATGAGACTAGTGTGATGGCACTAGCCATCTCAATGTTATCTCAAGTACTAAGTGGAGCCACTTATATGTCCAATGAATCATCATGATTAATTTTCATGCCAAAGTTTTAATTGATTATGTGCTATGTGTTGTCCCTCAATAACTGCAATCACTATTTTTTTTTAAAAAAAAAGCATCAAGCTTTTTCACTCCAAAAAAAAGAAAAGTCAGCTTCTTCTTGGAATGTGTTTAGCCAAAATCGTTGATTGGTTTCTCCAAATAGAGAGGTCGAGGAAACGTCCTAAGATGTTCAGCAAATTCTTTTTATCTAAAAATAGTAAGATTGCTATTACATGTCTTGATAAATAGTATGCACATATATATATTGCAAAATGTAATTAACTGGAGCAAAATAATCCTTTTTATTCGTGACAATACTTGGTACTGAGTTGTGCGTGAGAGAGAGATTTATGAAACACTGAATGTGTTAAATTCTAGAGTAGTTCTCGACCTTGATTCTCTGTATTATTATAAATTGTGATTTATTCATAAGTAGTCAATTATGCATGGTTAAATTCTTGTTGCTGTCAGCATTGTTTATGGAGTTTCTTTACTATTTTTAACTATCTTTATTATGTTTTTAATTTTCTATATTCATACATTTTTTATTTTTATTATTTTATCTAGCCTCGTTAATTTTTTAGTTGTTTCCTTATTGGAGTTTTAAAAATTTTACAGTAATCCAAAATATTTCGAAACGAGAAATTTGTGATGAAATTTATGAAATTTTTATCTATCTTTTCCATGTTTTTAATTTTCTTCTTTCGTTTTCTTTTTGATTTTTAGAGGAGTTATTTCTCTATTTTGATTATTAAGAATTTTTTTATTAATTAAATAAAATTCTTAGGTTTGTTATAAAAAAAATTACCGGCCATTAACTCAGTGCAATACTATTATTTCATCATTATATCTATATATTAATTTATCCTTCTTGTCCACCTAATAAAAAAACAGACAGAAAAAATGCACATCCCTGAGCATGACGTGAACTATGTGGCCCGTGAGACCCATGAACGTAGAATATCTGTCACATGAGACTATAAAATTCCATGGAGGCCTTCCCTTATGAGATGTCCCATCTCGTGCAGCGGTGACACCGGTGCTTATTTTATTGTTTTCAAATTAATAAATTATTAAATACTCTATCCTTTGGTTTAGTTTATGATATTTTAAAATTAATTGCATTTTACTATGCCTTTAACTTTTTCTCCTTTTTTTTATGATGTCGTAGCCAATGATAACTTGAAAGGCATATAACAGAGATGGATGACAGAAATGAGATTGGGATTGAGATTCTATTTCTAAACAAAAATAAAAAATAATAATTGAAGCCTTAAAATTATTAATGTGCAAAAAAAAAGTATAGTCATTTCTCAGGCTTCACCAAAAAGGTTTACCTACGAGAAAGATATAGTATTTTCTCTTTTTCATCTAACTAAAAAATTTTTAAGATGAAAAGTTCAAAACTACCTCTATTATATTTATATTATATTATTATAATATATATATAATATAGCATAACATAATAATACAATATATTATATATTATATTAGAAAAAATATTTCTAATATAATATCGTATATTATGTTTTATTATATTATATTAATTTTCATGCAATCATTGTTCTAAAGGTATTATAGTTAAATTAAATAAAATTACTTTCAATCAAATATAAAAAAATACTTTCAGAGCCATTTTGTCATATAAATTTTTTATCAATTAATTTTTTTTCACAAATGTGTTATTATATGGTATTTTTTGTATACTTTTCTTACCACTTTGCTTTGATTTCTATATATAATTTCTTATTAGCTAGCTAGGTTTATCCGCCAGCCCAACGTCCTTTATATTCGCTCCAACTCTATATAAAAAGAGTTCGCCGATAATTTAATTTAAACAGACGCTATTGGTGGGCCGTGCCATCACTTGGTCATGCATGAGAGATGAGAGTAGCTAGGAATGGCAACCAGTGATGGTGCCGTGTGCACTCTTCTCACTTCGCTTATTCTTTCAATTCCTTCCAAGAAGTCAAAAGCTAGCATCCTCAGCTAATTGGCAATCTAGTAGTGGGTCGTCACAGTAATGTTTTATTGTGTGGATGCAGGCGTTTTCTTTTAAGGAGGTGTTCATAATTGGCTAGTTCTATTATTTTACATATATATGCCAGCATATGATCATCGATCGATTTTGTTCGATCTCTCTCAAGGTTGGCTTTCATGGCATGCATGGGTCATTGGTGTATTTGGTTGGTAGGACCACTACGTACGTGATGCCCATATATAGTTGTCTGCAATGCAATTATTTTAAACAATATATATCCAACCCGAAAGAGCTAATTACTCAAGGTTGTTGATGAGTTCTAGCTCTCCCATCCATTTGCCCATCCAAAAATCTCAACAACAAAAAATAAAAATAAAATTAACAACAACAGCAGCAATGATAATAATATAAAAGAATAACTTAATATTGAGACTAGCTAGGCCAGCCTTTAGAGCACAGCGCATGGTTAGAGCACAGCGCATGCACGATGCCACGGGCGTTGCTCTCCATGAAAAGACGTGATGAATGGTAAGTGATATGTTATAGAACTTGTCCCTCTGGTTTAGCCTTCGAAATTTCATTTTGACGAGAAAAATAGTGGCGGTCTTGTCCATAGAAATGTTTGTTCCGTTGGTTGGTCCTGTATACTCCTCCATCCACCAAACGGCAGAAAAGCTCAGTTTGGAAAGCTGATGCTAGAGAAACGTAGATTTCAATCTCATGCATGCTTCGAGAATTTCAAAGGTAACATAGACATGACAATGGAAGGGTGCAAGCACAATCTACAAAATCATTCATAAACTCCTCCTAAACATAAGGATTCATAGACTCATATGCTATCACTTTTGGCACGGCTACGCTACCAATATTGACGATGACCATCCGCGATATGAAGAATCAAAAGCAGGCCCCACATTATAGATTGGCCTCTAGTGTTTTTTTTTTTTTTTTTGAGAAAAATATGCTTCCTTCCGCCGCAAAAATATGGATGCTCGTTTGCCAACCCTAAGAAGATCCAACCGTCGAGCTGCTGTGCTCAGTGCAACCGCACAATATTTGTCAAAGGCTATAATTTGCTTACCAGATCAGTGGCCAAAGATTTTATCTCGTGAGAAGTGCAACATGAAATATAGGAAGGACCCATCGATTTAAATTGTGATTGGCAGAACACTCGATAAATATCAAGAGAACCAGAGAAGAATGCAACCCACAAGCTAAACGTATTCCTGAGATCATAAGCTTAATTATACCCCTTTTTCTCTTGTATTTGTACAACCAAAACCAGAGAGGAATCGCAAAAGAAATCGCAAAAGAAAAGCACCCAGGTTAATTCCCTTCACCTTTTTCACGATGTCTACATATTTACAAGCCCTCACGTCCTTCAGTAGTTGTCCGAGCCCCCCACCACGGCCATATTTTCTCCAAAGGAATCCTTTCTCCCACCCAGTCACTGTTTAAGCCATTCTGCGAGCTAATGTTCCTTGTGGAAAAGGAATCGGAATGATATCATGCATGACAGTACGCATGGGTCTTTCATAGAAATTAATATAAAATCTTAGCTTTTTCTTTAGTGAGGAACGTCCTTAATTGTTCAATATTTTCATTAAGAGACGAAAAGCGAGCTGATCGAGATCTTTTTTTTATTATTTTTATACATTTTTCTTATAAAATTTTGTACTATTTGATTATTAGCTTTCCTAATTGATGATTGTAGATCAATTATATATGAATAACAACATACATAGCTTAGGCTTAATAGATATATAGTTTATTCCTTGTAAGAAAGGAACCTTGCTTGGATGTTGATGTGCGGACCAAATTAATAAAATAGAGCCACTTTGATCTGCGAAGATAATATGCCAAACCCACGCTAGTATGAACCTAACCCATATCTTATGGCCAATGAGTCAACTGAACCACTAGGCTAACCAAAAGAAAAATGCTTTAGCTCTTAACAATCTCCCACTGGTGATTGTTTTATGGCGTTGTGGGAGATCCAAGAAAGCGCTGCCTTTACTCCTCCGCCTCCCTCGAGTCAGGTATTATGTTTATCCGAAGACATTCTGCAGCGGACTGGAGGGCCTCTTATGCTGCACAGTATTTTATTGACTGAACCTGATCTCAAGGTAACAGGATTTCATCATCTCTTCGTATATATCTTTTTCTATGAATTGTCCTTGTGATGACTGTTCGGTTTATATCAAAAAAAAAAAGATATTATTATTTATATATTTATTTATTTACGAGTTGAGATTTACTAGAGGCCTATTTATATCCTGCTCTCATCCAACAAAAATAGTTGGCACTGGTCAAAAAGAAATCTTCTAGGCCGAGACTGAGCAGCTATTAGTACTTGCTTCGACTCATAGCTTGTCTGCACCGTATGAACGCTCCTTCAAGTGGAGAAGAAAACAAGAGATCCATTGGCCCAAGGAACCTAATTATTGTTGCTACCGCTGGGGAACAGTTCTATCTGCGAGCAATGGCTGAGGATGGAAGGGAGGAGAAGAAAAAGAAGGGAGGTCTCCGGACAATGCCATTTGTACTAGGTGATCCATAAGCACTTATAATTCCATCTTAATACAATTGTTTATTGGGCGTGCAACGAATTTCACCAGTTTCTGTGTTTGTTCTATCCTTTTAGCTCTTTTCTTGCCTGTTGAGTTGGATGGCAATTTGCCGTCCTGATATCTATTATTGGGATTTCAGTTCTATCAACCTAAGGATCATTCTCTAAACTTCAATAATTTTTCAGGATGAAAAATTTGTAACAGGTGAATGAAATTTCTCATGCCATCTGAAGAATGAATATAAATCTCGCCCATTATCATTTTCTTGTATTAATTCGCAATGGTGAGCTTTGCTGGAATTCTGGGTCCAGGCTTTGGTTTCTTTGTATTCCAACTTTAAGGAATTACAGAGCAGCTCCAATATCTTGTTTCGTATGTGATTTAGAATTCATATTCATTTTCATTTGATCCTTAGACATCCCTACCTCCCAGTGCTCTCACCTCAATGAAAAAAAATTTCTCAAAAAAAAAAAAAAAAAAAAAGAAGAAGAAGAAAAAGAAGCAAAAGAAAAGAAGTAACCATAACTATGGATCCTTGGAAGGTAATTTGAAATACCATTGCATATCTTATAAATGCAAGGTTCTGTCCATTAGCAGTTCAGGTCATGTACTGTTTCTGTTGGTACTCGGTGAGTTAGTGCCTCTCTTCCTTTTTCTTCCAAGTCCAACTAGAACTACTGGGTACCTTTAGGTAGCTTTTCACATCGACAAAAGGAAAAGTTGAAAAAGAAAAGAAAAGAAAAAGAAGAAAATATGCATCATTTGCTCTCCTTTGCCTTTCATTCTGACAGGAGGAATTAGAGACAGCTTCACTGTATTGATATCAGTTGATTGTGAGTGTACTCCACCTTACTTAATTCCCATCAGTAGTCTCCCTGTTGGAAACTAAACTTGATTATTGGAAATTGCTGCATAGGAAGTTGATGTTATTTAATTACTGCATAGGAAATTGCTGTTATTTAATTGCATAGGAAATTGCTGTTATTTAATTGCATAGGAAATTGCTATTCTGAATTAAGTATTGTGGAAGACCAAGAGTCATTTTGTAATTATAAAAGGCCATGTATCCTTTCACGTTTCAGCATGAAAAAATAGAAAGAAACCAGAAATTTGCCCAAAAGAAAATATCTTCTCCTCTTCCAACAAATTTGGTATCAGAGCCACAAAAGATCCATGGCCTCCATGAACTTTGTTCAATCCCAAATACCCAAACTCACCAAAGACAACTATGACAACTGGAGTATCCAAATGAAGGCTTTGCTTGGATCCTTTGATGTTTGGGATCTTGTAGAAGACGGCTGCATGGAGCCGACCGAAGGTGAAGCAATGCTCACACAAGAGCAAAGAAAGCAACATAAGGAGTCAAAAAAGAAAGACAAGAAGGCTCTCTACACACTATACCAAAGTGTAGATGAAGGCACATTCGAGATTATCGCTGGAGCTGCAACATCAAAGGAGGCATGGGACTTATTGCATAAGGCACATAAAGGAGCAGAAAAGGTGAAAAAGATTCGGCTACAATCTTTGAGGTCTGAATTTGAATCTTTTAAAATGGTAACTGGGGAGTCAATTTCTAATTATTTTTCAAGATTGATGTCTATAGTCAATCAATTGAAAAGAAATGGAGAAGAAATTACTAATGTTCGAATCATGGAGAAAATTTTGCGCTCTTTAGATGCAAAATTTGACTTCATTGTTGTAGCCATTGAAGAATCAAAGGAATTAGAAGAGATGACTATAGAGCAACTCATGGGCTCTTTACAAGCACATGAGCAAAAGCTGTCTAAAAGGATGGAGGAGAAACCCATCGAGCAAGTACTTCAAACAAATCTTACACTACAAGAAAAAGGTGATCTTAAAGGTCAAACAAGTTTCTATGATCGAGGCCGTGGAAGAAGAGGAAGAGGTGGAAGATTTCATCAAGATCAACCTCAAAGAAGTCAAGGAGACATAAGAGACCACCATGCCCGAGGTCGTGGTAGAGGAAGATTTTTTAATCCTAGAGGAAGAGGAAGGTATGGACAACAAGCACTACAATGTTTTATTTGCAAAAAATATGGGCACTATGCTAAAGATTGTTGGTACAAAGATAATGTTAATTATGTTGATGAGAAAATTCATTTTACAAAAGAACAAGAAGAAGAAGTAACTCTACTTTTGGCCTACAATAACATTTCTGGTGCTATCAAAAGAAGTACTTGGTATCTAGACACAGGTGCTAGCAATCATATGTGTGGGATAAAGGACATGTTTTTTAAGATGGATGAAAGCTTCAAAGGCTCGGTGACTTTTGGAGACTTCTCTAAAAGGCCAGTTGAAGGGAAAGGTAAAATCCTTATCAAGCTTCAAAATGGCACTCAAAATTTTATTTCAGATGTCTATTATGTTCCAGACATTAAAAATAACATTCTTAGTTTGGGCCAATTGCTTGAAAAAGGCTATGACATTCACATGAAAGAATTGGGTCTTTCTATCAGAGACAACAACAATACTCTTATTGCACATGTTCCTATGTCAAAAAATAGAATGTTTGAGCTAAGTTTGCATGTTGATGGCTCCTCTTGTATGTTAACACAAAGTCTTGATGACTCTACTCTATGGCATCTTAGATATGGACATTTAAACTTTGATGGATTAAAACTTTTGTCTAGCAAGAATATGGTGACAGGAATGCCTTGGCTGAAAATGTCTAAGGAAAAATGTGAAACTTGCATAGTTGGAAAGCAACAAAGGAGAACCTTCATTTCAGGAAGATCAAGAAGAGCAACAAAACCATTGGAATTGATACATTCAGATGTTTGTGGCCCAATCAAACCAACAACTATGGGAGGTAATGAATATTATCTTTCCTTCACTGATGATTATTCTGGAAAGACATGGGTTTATTTATTAAAAAAAAGAGTGAAGTGTTTCAGAAATTTAAGGAATTTAAGTTGCTTGTTGAAAAACAAAGTGGTTTTCAAATTAAAGCTTTGAGATCGATCGTGGTGGTGAGTATTTATCCAAAGAGTTTTCAAATTTTTTCAAAGCACAAGGAATTTTTCATCAGGTTACTATGCCTTATTCACCTCAGCAAAATGGGGTTTCAGAAAGAAAAAATCGAACTATTTTAAATATGGTTCGATGTATGTTGAAAGATAAAAATATGCCTAAAGAATTTTGGGGAGAAGCAGTTGCTTGTGCAGTTTATTTGTTGAACAGATTTCATCAAAAAGGCTTCACAATATGACACCTGAGCAAGCATGGAGTTCATACAAGCCTAAGGTTGATCATCTTCGCATTTTTGGAAGTGTTGCTTATGTCAAAGTGCCTGATGAGAAAAGGATCAAACTTGATGACAAAGGAGAAAAGTGTATTCTTTTAGGATATGCTGAAAATTCAAGTGGCTATAAGTTGTATAATCCTATTACAAAGAGAGTGATTTTTTCAAGAGATGTTGAATTTGATGAAAAGCAAATGTGGAGCTGGCAAGATAACAATAAAATGCAAGAAAATAATGAAGAAGAAGAGTCACAACATCAAGAAGAAATTCCATCAACTCCACAACAAAGTCCAAGACATTCATCTCCACAAGAAAGTTCCAGTGGCTCATCCTCAAATAGAGCACACAAAACTCGGAGTGTGCAAGAATTGCTTGACGTCACAAGGCGTCTTGATGCTAATGATTATACTATGTTTTGTCTTTTTGCAGGTTATGATCCAATTGAGTTTTATGAAGCAAATAAAGAAGAAAAATGGAGAAATGCCATGCATGAAGAAATTTCATCAATAGAGAAAAATGACACTTGGGAACTCACAAATCTTCCCCAAGGTCATCAAGCCATTGGAGTCAAATGGGTGTATAAAACAAAAACAAATGCAAGTGGAGAAATAGAAAAACACAAAGCCCGCTTGGTAGTAAAAGGCTACAAACAACAATATGGCATTGACTATGATGAAGTTTTCTCTCCTGTTGCTCGAATGGAAATGGTACGCCTTCTCATTTCCTTAGCAGCACAAATGAAATGGAAAATTTTTCAAATGGATGTGAAATCAGCTTTTTTGAATGGATATTTGAATGAAGAAGTCTATGTAGAACAACCTTTGGGTTTCATTCAAAAAGGACAAGAAGACAAAGTCTACAAACTCAAACGAGCTCTTTATGGATTGAAACAGGCTCCACGAGCTTGGAATACAAGGATTGACAAGTATTTTGCTGAAAATGGTTTTCAAAAATGCCTTCTTGAACATTCTCTTTATATGAAGTCTAATCATGTTGGTGATGTTCTATTTGTTTGTCTATATGTGGATGATTTGATATTCACAGGAAATAATCTTGCAATGATTGAAGTTTTCAAGACTTCAATGATCAAAGAATTTGAAATGACAGATTTTGGCTTAATGTCTTATTTTCTGGGTATTGAAGTAAATCAATCAGATGAAGGCATATTTATTTCACAAAGCAAATATGCAAAGGAAATTTTGGAGAAATTCAAGATGAAGAATTGCAATTCAAGCACCACCCCAATTGAATACAATACTAAATTAAGTAAAGATGGAGAAGGAGATCTTGTCAATCCAACATATTATAAAAGTTTGGTTGGAAGCTTAAGATATCTTACAAATACAAGGCCGGATATTGCTTATAGTGTTGGAGTTATAAGTCGTTACATGGAGAAGCCAAGAATGGATCATTTAATTGTTGCAAAAAGAATCCTTCGATATATCAAAGGTACGCAAGATTATGGTATTTTCTATTCATCTACTAATCCAATAAAATTAGTTGGTTTTTGTGATAGCAATTGGGCAGGAGATATTGATGATAGAAAAAGTACGAGTGGATTTGCCTTTTATATTGGAAGTGGAGCATTTACATGGTCTTCAAAGAAACAACAAATTGTTACACTTTCATCATGTGAAGCAGAGTATGTTGCTGCAGCAAATTGTGTTTGTCATGCACTTTGGCTTCAAAGACTACTACAAGAAATGAAGATTTCACATGAAGAGCCAACCAACATTTTTGTTGATAATAAATCTGCTATACAACTTGCAAAAAATCCAGTCTTCCATGATCGAAGTAAGCATATTGATACAAGATTTCACTTCATTCGAGATTGTATCAAAAATCAAGAAGTACAACTTCTCCACATTTCAACAAAAGATCAGGTAGCTGATATCTTCACAAAAGCCCTCAAGGAAGAAGAGTTCAAGAAGTTGAGAAGCATGCTTGGAGTCATGAAGAATCAAGTTTAAAGGGGGGTGTTGGAAACTAAACTTGATTATTGGAAATTGCTGCATAGGAAGTTGATGTTATTTAATTACTGCATAGGAAATTGATGTTATTTAATTGCATAGGAAATTGCTGTTATTTAATTGCATAGGAAATTGCTATTCTGAATTAAGTATTGTGGAAGACCAAGAGTCATTTTGTAATTATAAAAGGCCATGTATCCTTTCACGTTTCAGCATGAAAAAATAGAAAGAAACCAGAAATTTGCCCAAAAAAAAATATCTTCTCCTCTTCCAACACTCCCTTGCTCCATAAGACTGAATCACCCTTTCAAAATACAAAAGAATGGGCCTGATCTCAACTCTCTGCAATTTACTTTTACTTGTTCAATTGGTTCATCATTTAGGATTATTGCTGCATATGCTTTCAAGCATGCTTCTAAATCTGCTCATACTTGTCTACAGCAAATGAAATCTGCGACCGGTTTGCAACCACTGGATTCAATGCTAACATGATCACATACTTAATTCAACAGCTCCACATGCCTCTGGTTCAGGCCTCCAACACCCTTACCAACTTCAATGGCACCTCGAGCTTAACACCGATCGTCGGTGCTCTCATTGCCGACTCCTTCGCCGGCCGTTTCTGGACCATAACTGTTGGATCCATCATTTTCCTGTTAGGACTGATTGGTCTCACCATATCAGCAGTCCTTCCGGGGCTCCGCCCACCACTCTGCAACTCTCCTCCTCTCAAAGGAACATGTCAACAGGCCTCCACATGGCAGCTCTTGGCCCTCTACCTTTCTCTCCTCTGCACATCCATTGGCTCTGGTGGCATCCGGCCTTGCGTCATGGCCTTCGGGGCTGACCAGTTGGATCTTCATGGTCCCCGACATGACGCTCGACGGAAGTGGAACTTCTTCAACCTCTACTTCTTTGGCATGGCAGTAGCTTTGCTCTTGGCATTGACATGGTGGTGTATGTCCAGGAGAATGTGGGCTGGGGATGGGGCTTCGGCATCCCTGCCATTGCTATGTTTTTGTCTGTGGTGGCCTTCGTGATTAATTTGTAGTTAGAACCTTGTACCAATGATAATACCATGAACTATGCCCTTAATAAGGAGCACAATAGTTTTCTAGGTTGGCAACAATTTGAGTGGTGTTACCATCCATTTAAGATAGAGAAATAGCTAGACTTATAAAACCTAGTGTGTTGGCAATAATTTGAGTTGTCTTGAACATAAAATATTTTTGTAAAATTATTATGATTAATATTGGTTATTTCTTAAAAGGTTTTGTATGAAAAGATTTTCATAAAAAATATATATTTTATATAATCCATGATTCTAATGAGTAATGAAGCCTCCCACTTGCCCACCTTTCGAAGTTTTTCATAAAAGGATAACCCAATTCTCCCTATTTGAGAAGATGAGCCCTTAAGTCTTATCCATCATCTAATGTTTGAAGCCAAAGAAGGATAAAGGAAAAAAGAAAAAAAGTAAACTGGGTTGATTAACATTGTCCAAAAGCACTAGAAGGTTATCTCTTAATTGCAAAGACTGTATTGGCCAAGCTCATGTTGAGGGGCATGAGAGATAATTCCTACCCACTATCCCAGTCAAAGGAGAAATAAAATATGCTTCTCTTGAAAAGATATAGCCATAAAGATATTCAAGATGCCCTAAAGAACAGTGTGCAACTCCTAAAGAAGTTAATAAGACTAATGATTCTAAATATTGCCCTTACCATAGACCAGACAGTCACCCTATTCAAGATTGCTGTCTTTAATGACTAGGTTGTAAAGCAGTATAAGACAAGCAACTACAAGAAAAATTAAATATAGCGACACCCAAATGCATCGCTAATGCGTCGCTAAATAAGCTAAAGGCGTCGCTAAAATGTCGTAATTGCGTCGCTTAACAGCGACTCTCTGCGACGCCATAAATGCGGCGCAATATATTGTGATGCCAATAAATGCGGCGCAATATTGCGACACAGACTTAATGGGTCGCTACTTTAAAAATAAAATTTTTAAAAATATTTGCGACAAAATATTGTCGCAATTGCGTCGCTAATTAATTTATTTATTTAAAAAAAATTAAAAAAATAATTTATAATATATTTTAAAATAATTGCGATGAAAATTAGTGTCGCCAATTAATTAATTAATTTTTTTAAAAATATAATAATTTAATTTTTAATTTTTTAAAAATAATTGCGACGCCCCTAAATGCGTTGCTACTTTAAAAATAAATTTTTAAAAAATATTTGCGATGAAAAATCTTGTCGCAATTACGTCACTAATTAATTTATTTATTTTTAAAAAAATTAAAATAACATAATTTGTAATTTTTCTTAAAATTAATTGCGATGGAAAATAGCATCGCTAATTAATAAATTTATTTTTTTAAAAATAAAGTAAATTTATTTTAAAGTTTTAAAGTAAATTAATTTATTTATTTAAAAAAATAAAATAATATAAAATAAACTTGCTAATACAATGTAATTGCTAATACAATTGACCAAAACAATCATTACAAAATTTTCAAAAATCGATAAAAATTTATTTTATTAATTATTTAAAATTTTCATATATAAAAAAAAAAAAAAAAATAAAAAAATACATCAAGTAGTGAAAAAAAATACATCTTGTATCTGCAGGCGGCTGTGGAGGCTGGACTGAACCATGCGACAAGAGACGAACTAAATCCTGCATCTGATGCATCTGGTCTCTCATCTCTGCAAGCTCCTCCTGAATCTCATGGCGAACTTCCTTCTTGATAGATCTCTGGATGTCGTTTATCTGCTCGAGAGGAATATTGCCAGAACCACGCGAACTTGAGCCCTGATGGGAAAAATATCTGGAAGCTCTCACCACAAGGGGAAAAAAATATTGTGACGCCCAAATGCATCACAATTGCGTTGCTAAACATGCTATTGCGGTGCAATAGCGACGCAATAATGGCGTCGCTCAGATGTCCGTCGCAATATCCATTTATCGCAATTGCATCACAATATTACGACTCTCTGCGATGCAATAATGCGTCGCTAAATTAAAACTAATTTTTAATATTTAAAATTATTATTAAATATTGTGACGCATTTAATTGCGTCGCAATATTGCGATGCATTTAGTTGCGTTGCAATATTTAATAATAATATTTTTGATATAATAGCGACGCAATTTGAGTCGCTAATGCGTTGCAAATAAAAAATTTTTTAAATATTGCGACGCAAGGTCATTGCATCGCAATATTTATTAAAAATATTTTAGATATAATAGCGATGCAATTTGAGTCGCTAATGCGTCGCTATTAATTTTTTTTTAAATTATTGTGACGCCAGGTCATTGCATCGCAATATTTAATAATAATATTTGAAAATATTAGAGATGCAATTTCAGTCGCTAATGCGTCGCAAATTAAAATTTTAAAAAAATATAAAATATTAAAAATTAAAACGGTTAATACAATTTCATTAAATTTAAATATTGATAGAAACATTCTTCACTCATATTGATCCAAACAATAATCAATAAAAATAATTTATATATTAAAATTTTGAAGTTTTCATGTACAACATAAAAAAAGAAAAAAAATACATCAAGAATCTGAGCGATCACGTGGGGGTTGGAGACCCTGCGACAAGCGGCTAACCATATCCTGCAAATGATGCATCTGATCTCGCACGTCTGCAAGCTCCTGATCCCGGCCTCGCATACGCTGCTCGAACTCGTTCTCGACCTCCTGCCGAACGTCCTGCGAATCTCCTGACGAACGTCCTGCCGAACCTCATCCGCAATAGATCTCCGAATGTCGTCTAAACGCTCGGCAGGAATATCACCAGAAAATCGCGAGCTGGAGGCCTGATAGGGAAAATATGCAGAAGCTCTAGTGCCCAGACCATAGACCCTGCGGTCTCGCGGCTGGGCACCAACAGCCTCCAAAAACACACACCGACTCTCCTCTGCTGAGAGTTCGATGGGCGTCTCCCGATCAGTGGAGTCGACCTGCAATGCCTGGGAGCGAAGCTCCTCGACTCGTGTCTTTAAATTATGAAATCAATAATAAATGAGTTAATAAATTTCTCGAAATAAAATTTTAGAAATTTAACAGATACTACATAAATCTAATTTCATACCGCAACCTCCCATGATCGCGTGTCGACCCAGGAACCGTCCCTCCTCGTGTGTCGCCCTGAATAGACGAAACTCACCAGGATCTCGCCCTCCTGCTCAGACTATAACAATAAAAAAATTGATATTAATACAAATATTTGTAAATAACTAAATTAGTAATTAAAATATTTATGTTTTCTTACCATACACCGTCTGTGCTCCTGAATCGAAATGGAGCCCGAAGTATGGTGGGAGAGACCCGTGCCAGGACCGCCCTTCTCGGATCGGTGGTTCGTGCTGGCTGATGCGGACCTCTTGCGCCATCCATCGGACTGCCAAGCCTCCTGCCACTCGTGCCAAATACCCTCTGGCACATGCGCAGGACGCTGACCCGATGACCTCTAACGATGAAGCATGTCGGAGTATCGGCATCCCGTCAGAGCCTCCCATGCTGCCCTAATGGCATCATGGCTGGCAGGGTCCCACGTAAACTTTTTTTGCATTAAAATAAACAGTTAGTTTCAGAATTTATTAATATTAAGAAATTTTATATCAGTGATAAATTGTATTTAATAAGTTTACCTAAAACTCAGAAAAATAAAACTCCCTCGTGGCTGGAGATACGCGGCGCCAATCGTAGCCACTGAGATCTCCACGCCTCTGAAATACGGCGCTGATGTGGCTGGATACATGATGCTACTCAATAAATATGTTAAAAAAATGCATGTTTATAAGTAATTAACTTAAAAATATAAACATATTTTTTAATTAGTATATACTTACAGCCCATGAGCATCAAGTCAAAGTACGGTGTGGCCGATGATGGAAGAACTCTCGGAGGTATGTGCCGATCGGCTGGATGGTAATACCAATGCAGGATTACCGCCGATTGCTGGAGAGATCGAAGGCTGTGCGATGTGTGGAGATCCAAACTCTCCATCTCCAAAGCTCATGTGATCTGATGCAGCAGAGCTACGTCCCTGCACACTCCGTATGCCCGTCATACTGAAAATACTAAAGATTCATGCAATTAAATTACGATTAATGATTGACTATGTAAAAATTTACAACTTATAAAATAAATTTGAATTTAAGAAAACCTCTATGTTTAATCAGTGTCATTTGTTTCGTGAAATGTTGGTTCAACATCCGATGCCGTATTGGACTACGATTTAGTTTCATTATCATCGGAAGGAAACCGAATATTTGCATCCGCAATTTCTTGGACATCACCATTTGGATCTCTAAGTGATGTTTCAGGAGTCCTTGTGTCGTCCTCAATTGCATGCATTTTCATCTCATCCTCTTGAAATGCAGGGCACTCGGCTGATTGACTTGATGAACTCTCCTCTAATAAGATTGTTGAACGTGGGACGATTTTAGAAACAACCCATCAATCTCGCTTGTCATTGCGCAAACTTGGATATCCGCAGTACAACACTTGCTGAGCTTGGGATGCAAGGATGAATGGGTCATATTTCTGCAATCTTCGTCGATGGTTCACTTCAACCAAATTGTAGTCGTTATGAATCCTTTTGCCCACAGAAACTGTCGGATCGAACCAATCGCAACGAAACAATACGGTTCGTTTCATAGGCCAACCGGGATATTCAACTTCAACCACCTCTACTAACTTTCCGTAATAATCCTGCATATTTGCTCCAGCACTTTCTCCTTTAACACATACGCCCCAGTTCTGCGTGCCTCTTGAAGCTGCTAATCGTTCAATCTGAAATTTGTGCCCATTAACAAAATAGCCAGTAGAGGTTGTTACGGTCTTCAATGGCCATTGCGATAGACATTTAATGAAAATATTATTGGTTGGGGACCATGGACCGTTTACCTATAAATTAATAAGCTATTCACAACCAATTCAAAAAATTAAAGCCATTACTGAAATTGATTGAGTGATACTACTCACAAATTCATAAAACCAGTAAGCGAACTCCGTTTCTAACTTCTGTCCAATTGCAACTTGACTGATGTCGGGATTCATCTGTCGTTGTCTATCTCAATACATCCTTATGGGATGATAAGGATTAAAACTGATGTTAGCAATTAAATATTGTGGTATATTGTAATTTAAATTAGAAGTTTCAATTAAGCATTGAAGTATACACTTACTCAATAAATGGATCGACTTCTCTACAGTTCATTAGGATATAATAATGTGCTGCATTATACTCCATATCGCTAAGATTTCTTGACTTCTGCCCACCAAATGAACGGCCGATACCTTTAAAAATTGATATTCTACCATCATTAGGTTCTCCTTCGTCCACACATACGTCATCGTTACGACCAAGATTTCAGCTCCTCGTGTAGACGTGACCCTCAAAGTAATGCAAGGCAAAAGCTGAAACTTCTTCGATCAAGTGTGCATTGCATATAGAACCTTCAACCCTTGCCTTATTACGCACATTATTTTTTAACTTCTTAAGGTACCTATATGTAAAGTTGAGACAAAAAATTAACCAATTTTCTCACATGAAAAATATTTGAAATGTCAATATGTCTTAATGATGTATATATTTACCTCTCGAAAGGATACATCAAGCGATACTGCACGGGACCAGCTATGCTCGCTTCGTATGGCAAGTGAACTGGTAAATGCTCCATTGAGTAAAAAAAACTGGAAGGAAATATTCGCTCCAGCTTGCATAAAATAATTGGAATTTCCTCCTCAAGCCTTGCTATGGATGCAGAAGTAATGACTGTGGCAGACAACTCCTTGAAGAACAAGCTGAGCTCTATCAATGCCTTCCAGACATGTTGCGGAAGCAACTCACGAAAAGCTATAGGCAATAACCGTTGCATAAAAACATGGCAGTCGTGACTCTTCATGCCGAACAACTTGAGCTTATGCATGTCCACACACCTAACGATATTTGAGGCATAACCATCTGGAAATTTTAACCCTTTAAGCCAGTTACATAAAACTTCTCGTGAATTTCTGTCAAGAGTGTAATAGGCTTTAGGATAGGTCCCGTCGGCACTCCTCCTCAAATCACCTCTTCTGCAATACTGATTAAGTTCTTCTCTTGACTTTGCAGTGTCTTTGGTTTTTCCCAGGATGTTTAGCACCATGTTAAATATGTTATCAAAGAAATTTTTTTGATATGCATAACATCCAAGTTGTGCCGGATGAGATTTTGCTCCAATACGGCAAATCCCAAAATACACTCCTCTTCTTCCAGTTATGTTCTTTACATATACGGCCATTTATTCTATCTGCATCGAGTTCCCAAGCATACCTCAACCCCAAATTCTCTATAGTATCAAATATATCCGTGCCGGACATAACCGGTTCGGCGAATTTTGTGACTGCTTTGTTCTTCCGAAAGGCAGTCAAGTTACGCCTGTAAGGATGATTTGGAGTCAAGAACTTTCTATGATTATCAAACCATGACTGCTTACCACTCTTCTGCAATGTAAATGCATCTGAATCATACATGCAATGGGAGCATGCCAGACGTCCAGCAGTGCTCCAACTAGACAATATTGCATATGCCGGGAAGTCACTTATTGTCCACATCAAAGCAGCTCTCATGATGAAATTCTGTTTCATAGAAATGTCGTAGGCTAGGACTCTTGTTTCCCACAACATTTTCAATTTGGCCACCAACGGTTGCAGGAAGACATCAATCTTTTCCTTTGGATTTGATGGTCCTAGAACCAAAACTGTCAAAAACATTGCAGAATCTTTCATGCACTTTCATGGAGGAAGGTTATATACAGTCAGTATCACAGGCCAACATGAATACTGTTGCCCCGCTTGACCGAATGGTTGGAAGCCATCGGTACAAAGACCTAATCTGACATTCCTTATATCTTCAGCAAAATTAGGATGATTGTCATTGAAATGCTTCCAAGCTTTTGAATCTGATGGATGCCGCATTTCATCCTCTTTAGATTCATGTTCGGCATGCCATCTCATATCAGCAGCTGTAGCCTCAGATCTGTATAATCTCTGCAGGCGTGGAGTCAGAGGAAAGTAATGCATCCTCTTGTAAGGAACACTTTTCCTCCTACTTGTACTAGCTCCCCCTTCGCCATTTTTGTACCTCGATTGCCCATAAATCTTACACCATCTCAGCTCCGAGTCTTCACCCCAATATATCATACAATTGTTCAAGCAACAATCGATCTTATTAACCGGGAGCCCAAGCCTATGCAACAACTTCTTCGTTGAGTAAAAACTGTTTGCTACAACATTATCATTTGGCAAAATTTCCTTGATTAACCCAGCTACAGAATTAAATGCCTTTTCTAATCGATGTTCTGCCTTAATATTCAGCAACCGAGCAGCCGTCGACAACTGTGAATGACCCTCACAACCAAAATACAATTCTTGATTTGCAGCACGCAACATATCATAAAATTGTTGTGCATCTGGATTTGGTTCTTCCATAAATGTATTCTGATTGAATTCATTACCCGATGCATTCATCACCATTTCTTCATATGTGTTTAGATTCACAAATGGTTCATCAATGGGAATTGAAACTTGTTGGCCTGTAACAACGGCTGGAATTTCCTCTAGTTCACCATGACAGTACCAAACATCGTAATCAGGAACAAACCCCTTTTTACACAGATGCACCTTAACAGTATCAACATCTCTGTAGGCTTTATTCTGACACCTGTGATAGTTGCATGGGCACCTAATCCTGGGCCCATCCATCCATTCAGGTTGGCTACATGCAAATACGATAAATTCTTCCAATCCATTCAGAAAATTTGGATTAAGTAAGCCATCTTTTATCCTTGCATACATCCACGAGCGAGCCCCGCTCATTTTTGACCGACTTATACAATTTCTAGTAAACCATTAAAGGAAACCACATTATAAAACTATATTATCATTACTAAATATATAACTAAATTATTTCTTTTACACAACTTAGGTTAATAATAACCATTTAAATAATTTATAACTGAACCAATTTTTTTTAGACAACTAAGGTTCCTACCTTGCAAGGCCCGGCCACGGCTACGATCCTTGGCGTGCTAGCAAGGACCGAGGCATAGGTTCATGACAGGCTAATGCTAGGGTTTGAGTTCGGGTCGGGCCGCAAGGTGGTCCGTTTAATCAAGAGACTTCACAAGCATTCAAGTGTCCTAAATTAATTCTACCTTCACTCCATGTCTAAAAGGTAAGGCCCTATCCCATTCAAGAATATTTTTTGTGATATGTTATTCTGCTATTAATTATCATCGATCGGTTATGTTAAAATTTCAGTAGCATTTCCCCATATGTTCTCCTAAATGTGTGGCATGTAAGCCACACTAGGAGAACATATGAGCAAATACAAACCGCAATCTCACCCAATGATGATTAATAGCAGACTAACATATCGCAAAAAATATTCCAAACTGTCCACCAGGACAATTTGATAATTTGCAAGACTAAGGCTTACAAATTCTCAAACGGGTCTAAAGGTTATACTGCTGTGATTAATAATATGGAAGTCCGAAGACAATCGAACTTATGCTTGTTATTCTTAACTTCTTGTCAATTATACATATATAGGAATAGTGTTCTATAAATATAGTCACTGACTTCTTAAGATTATTGTGTCGAATACAAATGTTTGTGAAGACTAAAATATAAATCATTGAAACTACTAATTTGTTGCTGCAAATTAAATAATAATACAACAAGACTTTCTATCTAGCATTACATAATTTAATGCATCATTCAATTTGAAGCAGAATGTAAATAATCAAGACAACAATTGTAAATAACTACAAATGCACAAATATTATTGCATAAACATTCTGCTTAAATTAATTATTGCATAAAAATTTTGCAAATTAAATAATAATACAACAAGACTTTCTATCTAGCATTACAAATATTATTGCATAATCAAGACATAACAATCAGTCTATCCAAAGAGCTCCGACTAATGACATAAATTAATTAATTTATAACTAAACTATTAAAAAATTAGATTAGTGGTCATATTTTTTTAATATTTGTCATCAAATTATTTAAAAATATTTTGAATAATAATAAAATATAATAGAATCTAAATTTTAGTTAAATTTTTTTCATGAGTGTTAAAAAAAAAAATTTTGAAGGGGCCGGGGGGTCGGGAAAACCCCCCTAGCTGTTACTTTTTAAAAAAAAAATTAAGTTGCCCATGTTTTAAAAATATATTTATAATTTTTATATTTATCATCAAATTATTTGAAAATAATTTTAAAAATAATAAAATATGATAGAATCTAATTATTTAGTTAATTTTTTTTATGAGTGTTATTTTTTTTAATTGAAGGGGGCCGGGGTGGGGGAAAAGCCCCCTAGCTGTTACCTTTTTATTTATTTTTTTTTTTTGTCTGGCCACCATGGCCGGAGAAGACGAACGGGAGGGGGGGTCCCCCCTAACTGTTTTTTTTTTTTTTCGGTGGCCTAGCCACCGTGGCCAGACCACGGCCGGCCAGGCAGCGGCCGTGGCCGGAGAGGACGAACAGGAGGGGGGGTGGGGAAAAACCCCCCATTAATTTTTTTTTTCGGTGGCCAGGCCACCGCCGGCCACGACAGTGGCCGTGGCCGGAGAAGACAGCCATGGCCGTGGCAATAGAAGACGAAGGGGGGGGGTGGGGAAAACACCCCCCAAACTGTCAAAAAAAATTTTTGGTGGCCTGGCCACCGTGGCCAGGCCACGGCAGCAGCCGTGGCCGAAGAAGACGAAGGGGGGGGGGTCGGGAAAACCGCCCCCCCCAACATAAATTTTTTTTTGTGGCCTGGCCACCGTGGCCAGGCCAGGGCCGGCCACGGCAGCGGCCGTGGCTGGAGAAGACGAAGGGGGGGTGGGGAAAACCCCCCCCAAACAGTAAAATTTTTTTTTGGTAGCCTGGCCATCATGGCCAGGCCACGACCGGCCACGGCACCGGCCGGGCCGGAGAAGAGGGCCACGGCAGCGGCCGTTGCCGGACCCTTTTTTTTTTTAAGGAGGATGGGCTTACCTCGGTCGCAAGGGGACGCCGCCGGAGTGGGGGGAGCTTCCGCCGAGAGAGAAGACAGGGGCAGCCGGAGGAGCGGACGGATGGCGGCGGCGGCTAGGGTAGGAAAAGGAAGAAGAAGAGAAGGGAAGCAGGGGGGGGGGGGGCGGTCCGACAAAGGTTTAAATAGTGGTGATTAGCGATGCAATATATGCGTCGCTAATCACTCGCTATTTTTTTATTATTATTATGGATTAGCGATGCAACAATGCGTCGCTAATCCATCGCAACTTTTTCTTTTTTATTTTTTTATGCAAAACTTAGCGACACAACTAATTGTGTCGCTAATGAGTCGCTAACTTGGCGCCAATATCCGACGGGAAAATAATTTTTATTTTCTAAGAAATTGCGTAGCAAATATGTCGCAATATTTTTTTAATATTAATAACTGATAAAAATTATATTTTTGAAAAATAATTGCGACGCATTTACTGCGTCGCAATATTTTTTTAATTTTTTATTACATTTAAATTTCTTAAAAACATTGCGACGCAATAAATGCGTCGCAATATTAAAAATTATTTTCTCTTGAAAAATAATTTTTATTTTCTAGGAAATTGCATCGCAAATGCGTTGCAATATTTTTTAAATATTTATAAATTATTATATTTTCTGAAAATAATTGCGATGCATATATTGCGTTGCAGGTTTTTTATAAAATTTTTTTATTACATTTATATTTCTTAAAAACATTGCGACGCAACAAGTGCATCGTAATATTAAAAATTATTTTCTCTGGGAAAATAATTTTTATTTTCTAGAAAATTGCATCGCAAATGCGTCGCAATATTTTTAATATATTTATAACTGATAAAATTTATATTTTAAAAATAATTGTGATGCATATATTGCGTCGCAATATTTTTTTAAATTTTTTTTTTACATTTATTTTTCTTAAAAACATTGCGACGCAATGAATGTGTCGCAATATTAAAATTTGTTTTCTCTGAGAAAATTATTTAAACATTCTAGAAAATTGCGTCGCAAATGCGTCACAATATTTTTTAAATATTTTTAACAGATAAATTTAAATTTTCTAAAAAATTGCATCGCAAATGCATTGCAATATTTTTTAAATATTTATAACTGATAAAATTTATATTTTTCTGAAAATAATTGCGACGCAAATAATGCGTCGCAATGTTTTTTTAAAATTTTTTAATTACATTTATTTTTCTAAAAAACATTGCGACGCAATACATGCATCGTAATATTAAAAATTATTTTCTTCGTAAAAATTAATTTTTAGGAAAATGCGTTGCTAATGCGTCGCAATATTTTTTTAATTATTATAACTGATATAAATTATATTTTCTGAAAATAATTATGATGAATCTGTTGCATCGCAATTTTTTTAAAATTTTTTTCTTACTATTATTTTTCTTAAAAACATTGCGATGCAATATGTGCATCGCAATATTAAAAATTGTTTTATCTCGGACCGTGGCGATCGGTTCGATCGGCGATGATCCGATGGTTGCCATCGATCCAAGCCCTGATCTAGATCTCGGACCGATCTCGGACCGTGGCGATCGGTCTAATCGCCGATGATCCGTCGGTTGTGATCGATCCAAGCCCTGATCTCGATCGGCTACGACCGATCCCAGACCATTGCGATCGGTCCGAGATCGCGGACGATCCGACGGTTGCATCGATCCAATCCCTGATCCCGATCGTCCACAATTGATCCCGGACCATTGCGATCGATCCAAGCCCTGATCCCGATCGGCCACGACTGATCTCGGACCATGGCGATCGGACCGATCTGCGTCGATCCGACGGTTGCCATCGATCCAAGCCCTGATCGATCCTGATCGGCGATGAATGATCTCGGACCGTCGCGATCAATCCGATAGGCGACGATCGATAGTTGCGATCGATCCAAGCCGTGATCCCGATCGCCTATCGGATCTCGGACCGTGGTGATCGGTCCGATCGGCGACGATCCGATGGTTGCAATTGATCCAAGCCCTGATCCCGATCGGCCACGACCGATCTCGGACCGTGGCGATCAGACCAATCGGCGTCGATCCGATGGTTGTCATCGATCCAAGCCCTGATCGATCCTGGTCGGTGATGAATGATCCCGGACCATCGTGATCGATCCGATCGGTGACGATCTGATGGTTGCGATCGATCCAAGCCCTGATCGATTCCGGTCGGTGATGAACGATCTCGGACCGTCGCGATCGATCCGATAGGCGATGATCCGACGGTTGCGATCGATCCAAGCCATGATCCTGATCAGCCACGACGATCCCAGACCGTTGCGATCGGTCTGAGATCGCGGACATCCTACGGTTGCGATCGATCCAAGCCTTGATCCGGATCGGCCACGACCGATCTCGAACGTTGCGATCGGTCCGATCGCGAAGATCCGACGGTTGCAATCGATCCAAGCTCTGATCCCGATCGGCCATGACCGATCCTGGACCATGGCGAACGGTCCGATCGCCAACGATCCGACGGTTGCGATCGATTCAAACCCTGATCCCGATCGGCCACGACCGATCTCGGACCGTTGCGATCAGTCCGAGATCGCGACGATCTGACGGTTGCGATCGATCCAAGCCCTGATCCCGATCGGCCACGACCGATCCGGACCGTTGCGATCAGTTCAAGATCGCTGACGATCTGACGGTTGCGATCGATCCAAGCCCTGATCCTGATCGGCCACAACCGATCTCGGACAGTGGCGATCGGTCCGATCGCCGACGATCCGACGGTTGCGATCGATCCAAGCCCTGATCCTGATCGGCCAAGACTGATCCCGGACCGTCACGATCGGTCCGATCGCGATGATCCGACGGTTGCGATCGATCCAAGCCCTGATCCCGATCGGCCATGATCGATCCCGGACCGTTGCGATCGATCCGAGATTGCTGACGATCCGACGGTTGCGATCGATCCAAGCCCTGATCCTGATCGGCCACGACCGATCTCAGACCGATGCGATCGTTCCGAGTTCGCGGATGATCTGACGGTTGCGATCAATCCAATCCCTGATCCCGATTGGCCACGACCGATCTGGATAGTGGCGATCGGTTCAGTCGCCGACGATCCAACGGTTGCGATCGATCCAAGCCCTGATCCCGATCGGCCACGACCGATCCTGGACCGTTGCGATCGGTCTGAGATCGCGATGATCCGACGGTTGCGATCGATCCAAGCCCTGATCCCGATCGGCCACGACCGATCCTGGACCGTTGCGATCGGTCCGAGATCGCTGACGATCCGACGGTTGCGATCGATCCAAGCCCTGATCCCGATCGGCCACGACCGATCCCGGACCGTTGCGATCGGTCCGAGATCGCGGACGATCCGATGGTTGCGATCGATCCAAGCCCTGATCCCGATCGGCCACGACCGATCTCGGACCATGGAGATCGGTCCGATCGCCGACGATTCGATAGTTGCGATCGATCCAAGCCCTGATCCCGATCGGCCACGACCGATCTCGGACCGATCGCTATGTAACATAATTAATTTTTTTAAAAACATTGCGACGCAAAGGTTTGCATCGTAATTTTTTAATATTATAATTATTTTAAATAAAAATTAATTTTATTTAAAATAATTGCGACGCAACAAGTGCATCGCTAAATTAAAACATAATTTTCCTAATTTTTTGGTTTATTGCATCGCTAATGCGTCGCTATTTAACATAATTAATTTTTTAAAAATATTGCGACACACTAAATTGCATCGCAATATTTTTTTCTTATAATTATATTTTATAAAAATTCATTTTATTTAAAATAATTGCGATGCATATATTGTGTCGCTAAATTAAAAATTATTTTTCTAATTTTCTGGTTTATTGCGTCGCTAATGCGTCGCTATTTAATATAATTAATTTTTTTAAAAATATTGCGACGTACTGTGTTGCATCGCAATTATTTTTTCTCATATTTATACTTTATAAAAATTAATTTTATTTAAAATAATTATGACGCAGTTAGTGCATCACTAAATTAAAAATAATTTTTCTAATTTTCTGGTTTATTGCATCGCTATTTAACATATTTAATTTTTTAAAAAATATTGCGACACACTGGTTTGCATCACAATATTTTTTCCTAATATTTATATTTTATAAAAATTAATTTTATTTAAATTATTTGTGACGCAATTGGTGCGTCGATAAATTAAAAATATTTTTTCTAATTTTTTGGTTTATTGCATCGCTAATGCGTCGCTATTTAACATATTTAATTTTTTAAAAATATTGCGATGCACTGAGTTGCGTCGCAATATTTTTTTCCCATATTTATATTTTATAAAAATTAATTTAAAAATATTACGATGCATTATTTGCATCGCTAAATAAAATAAATAAATTTTTTTTATTTTTTGGTTTATTGAGTCGCTAATGCGTCGCTAATTGCGTCGTAATGTTTTATTGTCACGGAGGCAACGCAAAGTGGTCGCAATTTAGCGACGCAATGATGCGTCGCTATTTTAGTATTTTCTTGTAGTGTCTGGTGCCCAAACCATAGATCCTACGGTCTCGTGGCTAGGCACCAACAGCCTCCAAAAACACACATCGACCCTCCTCTGGTGAGAGTTCGACGGGCGGCCCCCCATCAGTGGAGTCGACCTGTGAAGCCTGAGACTGAAGCTCCTCGACTCGTGCCTTTGAGTTATAAAATCAATGATAAATGAATTAATATATAAAGCTAAATAAAATATTAGAAATTAAACAAATAAAATATAAATCTAATTTGTTACCACAACCTCCCGTGATCGTGTATTGACCCAGGAACCATCCTTCCTGGTGTGTGTCGCCCTGAATAGACGAAACTCACCAAGATCTCTGCCCTCCTACTCGAACTACAAAAGCAGAAGAAAGAATATAAATGCAAGTATTTGTAAATGACTAAATTAGTATTTAAATTATTTACGTTTTCTTACCATATGGCGCCTGTGCTCCTAAATAGAAATGGATCCCGCAGTGTGGCAGGAGAGGCCCGTGCCACGACCGCCCTTCTCAGATCGGTGGTTCGTGCTGGCTGATGCAGACCTCCTGATCAATGCCTTGGATTGCCATGCCTGCTGCCAGCTGGCCCAAATACCCTCTGACACATGCCCTGGATGGTCATCCGAACTCCTCCAACGATAAAGCATGTCGGAGTATCGGTGTACCGCAAGAGCATTCCATGCTGCCCTAATGGCATCATGGATAGTAGGGTCCTACGTAAACTTTTTCTGCATTGAAATAAATAGTTAGTTTCACAATATATTAAGATTAGAAAATTTTATAAAATGTATTTAAAAAGTTTACCTGAAACTCTGAAAAATAAAACTCGCTCGTGGCCGTAGATACATGATGCCAATCGTAGCCACTGGGATCAGTATGGCTCTGAAATATAGAGCTGATCCGGCTCGATACAGTATGCTGCTCAATAAAGCTGTTAAAAAAAACTAATTAAAATAAGTAATTAACTTAAAAACATAAACATATATTTGTAATTAGTATATACTTATAGCCCATCGGCATCCAATCGAAGTACGATGTGACCGACCAAAGAAGAACTCTCAGAGGTCTGTGCCGATCGGTTAGAGGAAAATACTGGATGAGCGTCGATGCCTGGAGAGGCGGAAGTCTGTATGTCAGGGCTGGTAGTGGGATGTGATGCAGCAGGGATATGTCCGTCAGGGGTAGATCCACCTCGGTCCGTCATACTATAAATACTAAAGATTAATGCAATGCAATATAATTATGAATAATTAATAAAATAAAAAAATAATACTTATAAAAATAAATCAAAATCGAATGAACCTATATCTTTAATTAGTGTCATTTGTTTCGTGAAATGTTGGTTCAACATCCGATGTCGAATCAGACTGTGATTCAGTTTCATTATCATCGGAAGGAAACCGAACATTTGCATCCTCAATTTCTTTGACATCACCATTTGGATCTCTAAGTGATGTTTCAGGAGCTCTTGTGTCGTCCTCAATTGCATGCATTTCCATCTCATCCTCTTGAAATGCAGGGCACTCAGTTGATTGACTTGATGAACTCTCGTCTAATATGATTGTTGAACATGGAACGATTTTAGAAACAGCCCTCCAATCTCGCTTGTTGTTGCGCAAACTTGGATATCCGCAGTAAAACACTTGCTGAGCTTGGGATGCAAGAATGAATGGTTCATATTTATGCAATCTTTGTCAATGGTTTACTTCAACTAGATTGTAGTTGTTATGAACCCTTTTACCGACAGGAATTATCGGATCAAACCAATCACAACGAAACAATACAGTTCATTTCATAGGCCAATCGGGATATTCAACTTTGACCACCTCTACTAACTTTCCATAATAATCCTGCATATTTGCTCCAGCACTTTCTCCTTCAACACATACGCCCCAATTCTGTGTCCCTCTTGAAGATGCTAGTCGTTCAATTTGAAATTTGTATCCATTAACAAAATAGCCAGTATAGGTAGTTACGGTCTTCAATGGCCACTGCGCCAGACATTTAATGAAAATATTGTTGGTTGTGAACCATGGACCGTTTACCTATAAATTAATAAGCTATTCACAAACAATTCAAAAAATAAAAGCCATTATTGTAATTGTTTGAGTGATAGTACTTATAAATTCATAAAACCAATAAGCGAACTCCGTTTCTAACTTCTGCCCAATGGCAATTTGACTGATGCTGGGATCCATCTGTCGTCTATCACAATACATCCTTAAGGGATTATAACAATTAAAACTTCTGTTAACAATTAAATAGTATGGTATTTTACAATTTAAAGTAGAAGTTCTAATTAAGCAATTAATGAAGTGTACATATACTTACTCAATGTATGGGTCGACTTCTCTACAGTTCATTAGGATGTAATAATGTGCTGCATTATACTCCACATCGCTTAATTGTCTTGATTTCTGCCTCCCAAATGAACGGCCGATACTTTTAAATATTGATATTCTACCGTCAGTAGGTTCTCCTTCGTCCACACATATGTCATCGTTACGACCAAGATTGCGGGTCCTTGTATGAACGTGACCATCAAAGTAATGCGAGGCAAAAGCTGAAACTTCTTCAACCAAGTGTGCATTGCATATAGAACCTTCAACCCTTGCCTTATTCCGCACATTATTTTTTTAACTTCTTAAGATACCTATATGTAAAGTTGAAAATATAAATAAATTAACTTCCTCGCATAAATAAAATAGTATTTGAAATGTCAACATGTATTACTGATTTGGGTGTTTACCTCTCGAAAGGATACATCTAGCGATACTGCACGGGACCAGCTATACGTGCTTCGTATGGCAAGTGAATCGGTAAATGCTCCATTGAGTCAAAAAAACTTGGAAGAAATATTCGATCCAGCTTGCATAAAATAATTGGAATTTCCTCCTCAAGCTTTTCCATGGATGCAGAAGTAATGACTGCGGCAGATAACTCCTTAAAGAACAAGCTGAGCTCTGTCAATGCCTTCCACACATGTTGCGGAAGCAACTCATGAAAAGCTATGGGCAATAACCGTTGCATAAAAACATGACAGTCATGACTCTTCATGCCAAATAACTTGAGCTTATACATGTCCACACACCTACCGATATTTGAAGCATAACCATCAGAAAATTTTAATCCTCTAATCCAGTTACATAAAACTTCTCTTAATTTTTTGTTAAGAGTGTAACATGCTTTAGGATAGGTCCCATCGCTATTTAACATAATTTATTTTTTAAAAAAAGTTACGATGCACTGATTCGCGTCGAATATTTTTATTTCATAATTATATTTATAAAAATTAATTTTTTTGAAAATAATTGCGACGCATATGGTTGCATCGTAATGTTTTATTTTTAATATTTTTTATAACACTTATTATTTTAAAAAAATTGCAATGCAATACTTGCGTCGCTAAATTAAAATTTTTTTTTTATTTTCTGGTTTATTGCATCACTAATGCGTCACTATTTAACACAATGTATTTTTTAAAAAACATTACGACGCACTGATTCGCGTCGCAATATTTTTATTTCATAATTATATTTTATAAAAATTAATTTTTTTAAAAATAATTGCGATGCACATGTTTGCATCGCAATGTTTTATTTTAAATATTTTTTATAACACTTATTTAAAAAAAATTGCGACGCAATACTTGCATAGCTAAATTAAAAATTAATTTATTTTAATTTTTTGGTTTATTGCGTCACTAATGTGTCGCTATTTAATATAATTTATTTTTAAAAAAAGTTGCGACGCACTGATTCGCATCGCAATATTTTTATTTCATAATTATATTTTATTAAAATTAATTTTTTTCAAAATAATTGCGATGCACATGTTTGCATCGCAATGTTTTATTTTTAATCCAAGCCATGATCCTGGTTTAAAATTAATTTTTTTATCTTTTAATTATATTTAATAAAATTTAATATTTTTTTAAAAAATTGCGATCAATTCGATCGGCGACGATCCGATGGTTGCGATCAATCCAAGCCATGATCCCGGTCGCCGATGATCGATCTCGGATCATTGCGATCAATCCGATCGGCGACGATCCAACGATTGTGATCGATCCAAGTCATGATCCCGATCGGCGAATATCGATCTCGGACCATTGCGATCAATCCGATCGGCGACGATCCGATGGTTGCGATCGATCCAAGCCATGATATATCCTCGTCGCCGACGATCGATCTCAGACCGTTGCAATCAATCTGATCGGCGATGATCCGATGGTTGCGATCGATCCAAGCCATGATCCCGATCGGCGACGATCGATCTCGGACCGTTGCAATCAATCCGATCGGAGACGATCCAACGGTTGCGATCGATCCAAGCCATGATCCCGGTTGTCGACAATCGATCTTGGACCGTTGCGATCAATCGATCGGCAACGATCCGATGGGTGCGATCGATCCAAGCCATGATCCCGGTCGGCGACGATCGATCTCAAACTGTTGCGATCAATCCGATCGGCAATGATCCGATGGTTGCGATCAATCCAAGCCATGATCCGATCGCCGATGATCGATCTCGGACCGTTGCGATCAATCCGATCGGCGATGATCCGATGGTTGCGATCGATCCAAGCCATGATTTCGATCGCCTACGATCGATCTAGGATCATTGCGATCAATCTGATCGGTGATGATCCGACTGTTGCGATCGATCCAAGCCATGATATATCCCAATCGCCGATGATTGATCTTGGACCGTTGCGATCAATCCGATCGGTGATGATCGACGGTTGCGATCGATCCAAGCCATGATATATCCTGGTCGATGACGATCGATCTCGGACCATTGCGATCAATCTGATCGACAATGATCCGATGGTTGTGATTGATCCAAGCCATGATCCGATCGCCGACGATCGATCTCGGACCATTGCGATCCATCTGATCGGCGATGATCCGACGGTTGCGATCGATCCAAGCCATGATACTGATCGGCGAATATCGATCTTGGACCATTGCGATCAATCCGATCGGTGATGATCCGATGGTTGCGATCGATCCAAGCCATGATATATCCCGGTCGCCGATGATCGATCTCAGACCATTGCGATCAATTTGATCGGCGATGATCCGATGGTTGCGATCGATCCAAGCCATGATCCAGATTAGCGATGATCGATCTTGGACCGTTGTGATCAATCCGATCGATCCAAGCCATGATCCCGGTCATCGACGATCGATCTCGGACTGTTGCGATCAATCCGATCGGCGACGATCCGATGATTGTGATCGATCCAATCCATGATCCCAGTCAGCGACGATCAATCTCGAACCGTTGCGATCAATTGGATCGGCGACGAACCAACGGTTGCGATCGATCCAAGCCATGATATATCCCAGTCGGTGACGATCGATCTTGGACCGTTGCGATCAATCCAATCGACAATGATCCGATGATTGCGATCGATCCAAGCCATGATCCCGATCGCCGACGATCGATCTCATACCGTTGTGATCCATCCGATCGGCGATGATCGAATGGTTGCAATCGATCCAAGCCATGATATATCCCAATCACCGATGATCGATCTCGGACCGTTGCGATCAATCCGATCGGCGACGATCCGACGGTTGTGATCGATCCAAGCCATGATATATCCCGGTCGGCGATGATCGATCTCGGACCGTTGCGATCAATCCGATCGGCGAGGATCCAACAGTTGCGATCGATCCAAGCTATGATATATTCCGGTCGGCGACGATCGATCTCGGACCATTGCGATCAATCCGATCGGCGACGATCCGACAGTTGCGATCAATCCAAGCCATGATCCCGGTCGCAGACGATCGATCTCGGACTGTTGCGATCAATCCGATCGGCGACGATCGACGATTGCGATCGATCCAAGCCATGATCCCGGTCGTTGACGATCGATCTCGGACTATTGCGATCAATCCGATCGGCGACGATCCAACGATTGTGATCGATCCAAGCCATGATCTCGGTCGCCGATGATCGATCTCGACCGTTGCGATCAATCCGATCGGCGATGATCCGACGGTTGCGATCGATCCAAGCCATGATCCCGATCGGCGATGATCGATCTCGGACCATTGCGATCAATCTGATCGGCGACGATCCGACGGTTGTGATCGATCCAAGCCATGATCCCAGTCATCGATGATCGATCTCGGACCGTTGCGATCAATTCGATCGGCGACGATCCGACGGTTGCATTTATTTCATAACTATATTTTATAAAATTTATATTTTTTTAAAATACTGTGATGCATTTCTTGCATTGCTATATAAAAAATAATTTTTTTTCTAGTTTATTGCGTCGCTAATGCATCGCTATTTAACATAATTAAATTTTTTGAAAAAATTGGCGACGCACTGAGTTGTGTCACAATATTTTTATTTCATAATTATATTTTATAAAAATTAATTTTTCTTAAAAATTGTGACGCACCTTGTTGCGTCGCAATGTTTTATTTTAAAAAAAAAATTGCGACGCAATACTTGCGTCACAAAATTAATTTTTTTTTTAATTTTTGGTTTATTGCGTCGCTAATGCGTCGCTATTTAACATAATTAATTTTTTTATAAAATATTACGATGCAATGAGTTGCGTCGTAATATTTTTATTTGATAATTTTATTTTATAAATATTAATTTTTCTTAAAATAGCGATGCACTATTTGCGTCGCTAAATTAAAATTTAATATTTTTTAATTTTTTGAGCTATGCGTCGCAATTGCGTCGCTAAATGCGTCGCTATTTTTTGTTATCGCTAAGGCGTCGCAATTTGGTCGCAATTTATCTTAGCATTTTCTTGTAGTGAATGTTACCTTATTTAAAGCTGTTTTGAATGATCCTCCAAAAGAATGCACCAAAATGGCTCTAGTCAAAAAGGTTATCGACAAGTTTAGTCAAGCGCGAGCTAGTCTATATCAACTTTATCATAAGGTTAGTCATGGTCATAATTGTAGCAAATAGAGAGAATTAAAAAGGTTGAGCTTTCTGAATTGATGCATTGTATGTTATAAAAATAGATGTAATATTTTGGCATGCATACTCTTGTAAAATTATACTCTAAACTTAGTAAATTAATCTATTATGTAACTGATAAATTTATGATATAGAAATTCATATACCGTATACTTGATTTGTTTGATCCAACTAGAGATAGAGTTTACTTACTAAGCTGCTAGCTTATATAGTATTTTACTTGTCCTTTCATAGCCACTGAATGAGTAAGACTTGGATATGAAGGGATGATAGTGAATATCTAAGTACTCTAGAATAGTCAGATTATTTTTAGTGCTAAAAGTATTGTAAAAGCTTATACTGATGAGTATTTAGTTCTACATTGGCTATATACTAAAAAGATCCTGGGCACTTATATAAGAATAAGAAGCTTAAATAATATTTTTGGCTAACCTCTCTCAATCAGATCCTGTGTTATTATAAATGGTACCAGAGCAATGCAATCAGTGGCTCACGTTGATTAGTGAACATTATAGATAGGCTTTATATATTTATAATTAGATTTGAATACAAATTTGAATATGGAACCTTAGCATGATGAGGATGTTAGGAGTTGAATTGAAAGAGGGAGTATGTGAAATCCCATACTGATGAGTGTTTAGTCTCATGCATGTTGACTATGTACTAGAGAAATTTTAGGTACTTATATAGAAATCAAGTAATCCAAATAATGTCTTCTTGGTGAATTATTTTTGATGAAGTTCTAGGTTATTACAATACAAGTATAAAAGAGTTGTAATTGAATAATTTTATTATTACATTGAACTATTCTTTTGTTTTACATATTTATAATGGCATGTTGTGTTGTTGTAAAAATTGATGAAAAAAATAAGCCTTGCATATTCTTTAATTTTACATCATAAACGATGTGCAGCTGCAACATGTGTCCGACTGATATGTGACAAATTTTTTCTATAATCTTTCAAATATATTATTTTCACCATAAAGAATACCCTTAAAAAAATTAAAAAGTAAAAAAATAAACCCTTCTCCTCAAGAGCACTTCTTCTGCCTTGTTTCTTCCTGATGGCCGTTTTCACACCAATACACGAAGATGAAGGCATTAGCGTAAACGATGTTTGATTGATGGCTATAATGCTACCTAGGAAAAGTCTTCCTGCACTCTCTCTGGTGCAGGAAGTGCGCATCGGGCATGCCATGCGGATGGGCATGCAAAGCACATCACGGCTCATTGAATCATGGCACATGCACCTACATGAGCGCCCGGCTAATAGCCGCGTTTGATGCACACGTTTGTGTTCCGGTGCATAAAGCCGTTCCCATGCTGCCTAACATCAAAAGTTAGAACAAGAGAGTGATTAGATGGGAAGCAGAACTTTGAGATGGATTGCTGAAAGATGGGCTCGATAAATGTGTAATCGATGTCGACGTAAAGATAGAGTTAAATGGGGAAAGACAAAAGGATGTGATTATTATAATGCCATCTCAACGTAAAAGGTAGCTGGATGGTTACTGTATATCTTTTGATTGCGGAACTCTTGTTTTTGTTCATGTTATTTGACAAATAATTTGAAGTTGGGAAAATTCATGCATTTCCCTTCCATTTTAAGAACTAAGAGCTGAATAATCAGATTATAATATGAGTACCCGTTTATTCGGCCGGGTATCACCGTCCCCGTCTCATTAATTATAACCGCTTAACGGGACGAGGAACGAAAACATTTTTTAAACTGGAATGGAGATCGATATAGACCGCTCCAAGCCATCCCCGGGCCGCTAGAACTACTGGGTACCTTTAGGTAGCTTTTCACATCGACAAAAGGAAAAGTTGAAAAAGAAAAGAAAAGAAAAAGAAAAAAATATGCATCATTTGCTCTCCTTTGCCTTATTCTGACAGGAGGAATTAGAGACAGCTTCACTGTATTGATATCAGTTGATTGTGAGTGTACTCCACCTTACTTAATTCCCATCAGTAGTCTCCCTTGCTCCATAAGACTGAATCACCCTTTCAAAATACAAAAGAATGGGCCTGATCTCAACTCTCTGCAATTTACTTTTACTTGTTCAATTGGTTCATCATTTAGGATTATTGCTGCATATGCTTTCAAGCATGCCTCTAAATCTGCTCATACTTGTCTACAGCAAATGAAATCTGCGACCGGTTTGCAACCACTGGATTCAATGCTAACATGATCACATACTTAATTCAACAGCTCCACATGCCTCTGGTTCAGGCCTCCAACACCCTTACCAACTTCAATGGCACCTCGAGCTTAACACCGATCGTCGGTGCTCTCATTGCCGACTCCTTCGCCGGCCGATTTTGGACCATAACTGTTGGATCCATCATTTTCCTGTTAGGACTGATTGGTCTCACCATATCAGCAGTCCTTCCGGGGCTCCGCCCACCACTCTGCAACTCTCCTTCTCTCAAAGGAACATGTCAACAGGCCTCCACATGGCAGCTCTTGGCCCTCTACCTTTCTCTCCTGGAATTAATTTGTAATAAATGAGTGTGGAAGTCTAAGTGTCTTTTGTATTTTCTATGTGACATTAATGAGTGTGAAAGTCTAAGAGATATCTAGAAGAATGAAGAGTCAGTTATGAAAACGAAGAGTCATATGGGAAGACTAAAAGGTTACATTATGATGTATTTATGAGAGAAGCTCAATAGGCACTTTCTATGTCTATAAATAGGTCAATATGTATTGAGTTTAAGGTAGTGGGAAAAGTTTATGAAATGAGATTCTAAATGCTATTTCTCCCACTCCAAGCATTTCCTCTTGAGCATTATCCAAGTACCTATCTATCAAAGTTTTATTTTATCCTACAAGTGGTATCAGAGCTTCTTGTGTGCCCACCTTGTTTCCAACAAGTGGTATCAGAGCCAGGTTGATCCCACAAAAAAAAAAAAAAAAAGTGGCATGAAGTAGAGAGCTATAGAGCCAGAGAGCCAAAGAGCCTGGTAGATCCTGAAGCAAACCACAGAGCCAAAGAGTCAAGGAGCAGTTGCAGAGCTAGAGAAAGCTCCGAGTGCAGAAGGTGCTCGTACAAGAGTTGCTCGTGAAACCGTGATCTATATCCTCCAGCAAGGTGATAAGTCTCCGGATCAAAAGGAATCCGCTGAGAAGTGTGCAAGTCCAAGATAAGAGGGACTTTGCAAAAGGAAAGAAGACAAGAGTGGTCTTCAGAGGTTGTGCAAAATGGAGGATGAGAAGGTAATAGTTGTGGTTGCGCCATATAAGGTAATGCTCAAAGAAATGCTTGAAAAACTAAAGTCGATCCCACAAAAAAAAAAAAAAAAAAAGTGGCATGAAGTAGAGAGCTACAGAGCCAGAGAGCCAAAGAGCCTGGTAGATCCTGAAGCAAACCACAGAGCCAAAGAGTCAAGGAGCAGTTGCAGAGCTAGAGAAAGCTCCGAGTGCAGAAGGTGCTCGTACAAGAGTTGCTCGTGAAGCCGTGATCTATATCCTCCAGCAAGGTGATAAGTCTCCGGATCAAAAGGAATCCGCTGAGAAGTGTGCAAGTCCAAGATAAGAGGGACTTTGCAAAAGGAAAGAAGACAAGAGTGGTCTTCAGAGGTTGTGCAAAATGGAGGATGAGAAGGTAATAGTTGTGGTTGCGCCATATAAGGTAATGCTCAAAGAAATGCTTGAAAAACTAAATTTTTCTCCTGCAAGGTATACAAGTGAAAAGTTTGGACCAATCATTCTTCAAGTTTCGTGGCAACAGTTATTTTTGAAGATATAAGTGAAAGTTTTATGATCGATGGTCCTGTTACTTTGTCAAAGAAGGAAGCAGAAAATACTGCAGCATTACAAGCAATTATCTATTTGAAAAATACTTATAATATTACTGTAAAAGATGTGCATTTTTAGGAAATTGAAGCTGTCAAGCTATCAACGCAAAATATGCATGAAGCCTATGAAGAGTTGAAGAACAAATATGAAGATGTAATGAAAGAATTACATGAGTTGAAGCAGACAATAAAAAAAAAGAGTTATCATAGAAGATGAAGAAAGAGTGATTGAAGTAGATACAAGATATCCACATCATACATCAAAGAGAAGAGCATGTGCCATAAGAGATTTTCCTCCTGGTTGCAGTTCAAATCAGTAATTGAAGATATTATGAAAAATTACAAATTAAGGGGAGATGTTGGAATTAATTTGTAATAAATGAGTGTGGAAGTCTAAGTGTCTTTTGTATTTTCTATGTGACATTAATGAGTGTGGAAGTAGATATCTAGAAGAATGAAGAGTCAGTTATGAAAACGAAGAGTCACATGGGAAGACTAAAAGGTTACATTATGATGTATTTATGAGAGAAGCTCAATAGGCACTTTCTATGTCTATAAATAGGTCAATATGTATTGAGTTTAAGGTAGTGGGAAAAGTTTATGAAATGAGATTCTAAATGCTATTTCTCCCACTCCAAGCATTTCCTCTTAAGCATTATCCAAGTACCTATCTATCAAAGTTTTATTTTATCCTACAAGTGGTATCAGAGCTTCTTGTGTGCCCACCTTGTTTCCAACACTCTGCACATCCATTGGCTCTGGTGGCATCCGGCCTTGCGTCATGGCCTTCGGGGCTGACCAGTTGGATCTTCATGGTCCCCGACATGACGCTCGACGGAAGTGGAACTTCTTCAACCTCTACTTTTCTTTGGCATGGCAGTAGCTTTGCTCTTGGCATTGACAGTGGTGGTGTATGTCCAGGAGAATGTGGGCTGGGGATGGGGCTTCGGCATCCCTGCCATTGCTATGTTTTTGTCTGTGGTGGCCTTCGTGATAGGCTACCCTCTGTACATCAGGATGAAGCCTGGGGGAAGCCCCTTGACCAGGTTAACCCAAGTCTTGGTAGCTGCCTTCAGGAAGAGGAAGGTGGTAAAGCCTGCTGACCCAAGTCTCCTCTACGAGAACCAGGAGCTCGATGCTGCTATCTCCACCACTGGGAGGCTACTCCACACCAACCAGCTAGCGTAAGCCCAGTAACATTGGCCTAGAAGAATCATAGTAATAATTTTTTTTTTTAGTTGTTTACTTCTTAATTTGAAAAGAAAAAAATAAACTGCTTTGAATGAAATAGTCATCGATCCATCGATCTCTATCATTGTTAGCTTAACTAAATGTATGTTGTTATTTACACAAAGATTCTTGGATCAAGCTGCCATCGTAATGGAGGGTGATCGTATACTACGCTCAGGCCAGCCAAGGCTTTGGAGACTATCAACTGTCCACCGTGTTGAGGAGTTTAAATCGATCATAAGAATGATCCCAATTTGGGCTGTTGGAATCCTGCTGGTGACTGCAAACTCGCACAACCACACATTCGCAATCCAACAAGCAAGGTCGATGGATCGCCACCTCACTGCCCGATTCCAAATCCCCCCAGCATCCATGAACATCTTCTCAGCCCTCTCGATGCTACTCGGCCTAGCTTTCTATGACCAAGTGTTCGTCCCAATAGCACGACGAATCACCAGGAGGCCTTCGGGGATTACATACATCCAACGCATGGGCATTGGCCTGGCCATTGCCATATTTGCCACCATGGCTGCAGCTCTTGTTGAGATAAAGCGAAAGGCGGTTGCCTCAGATCACGGGCTGTTAGATAAGCAAAAGACGACTGTGCCTATCAGTGTCTTCTGGTTGATGCCTCAGTTTGCCATTCATGGACTGGCTGAAGCCTTCATGTCAGTGGGGCACATGGAGTTTCTCTATGATCAAGCTCCAGAGAGCATGCGAAGCACAGCGGCTGCTCTGTACTGGCTCGCCGTATCAATTGGGAACTATATGGGAACTTTTTAAACTATATGCGAAGCACAGAGACCCAATGCCTCCGCTTGTTTTGGTTTTTCTTTCGATAACATTGTATCGAAAGCCTTAGGAAGGGATTCCTATTTAAAGAGATACTCAAATCTCTTCCATTCCACCGCCTGCTCCCATCAAGTAGGCGTTTAACATTTAAGGGGCCGTTATCATTTATTAATTAGTGGAAACGATCGTAATAAAAAATAGGACCATCTATTGCGACGGGTTATTACATTCTCCCACGTGGTCCGTATATTTTATCAACACTGAATAAGAAACTAAATACATGAATCATAGCGATAGGTCCTAATTGAGTATTATCTTCTATGTATTACAATGCATTCAATTTCTTTACCACTATTCCAAATGTGATAACATAATTAATAAACCATATGTTTATTCAGAGTCCAAAAGAAAAGTTTGTCATTTCTCAAAAGTCAAATAATGTGTACACCTGAATGAGAAATAAACAATTAATTAAAATAAGAGTTTCTTTGTACAAATTGTTATCCATACAATTATATCATGGAACCAACTCCCATTCTTATCATATGATCCTTAAAATTCTTAATTGGCATGCCTTTAGTCAAAGGATCAGCTATCATCAATTCAGTGCTAACATGTTCTATGACCACTTTATTTTCTCTAACACGTTCTCTTATGGCTAAATACTTAATGTCGATATGTTTACTTCGACTACCACTCTTATAGTTTTTAGCCAAAAATACAGTAGCTGAATTGTCAAAGTACAGTTTAATTGGCCTAGCAATAGAGTCAACAATTCTAAGCCCTGAGATGAAACTCTTCAACCATACACCTTGCGATGTAGCCTCAAAACAAGCAACGAACTCCGCTTCCATGGTAGAGGTAGCAGTCAAAGTCTGCTTTGCACTCCTCCATGATATGGCTCCATTAGCTAACATAAATATAAATCCTGATGTTGATTTCTGAGAATCAACGCAGCCAGCAAAGTCGAATCTGAGTAGCTCTCTATCTCCAAATGATCAGTTTGTCTATACATGAGCATGTAGTCCTTGTCCCTTGAAGATACCTCATGACCTTTTTAGCAGCTCTCCAGTGGTCTAAACCTGGATTACTCTAATATCTTCCCAACATTCCTACTGTGAATGCAATGTCAGGTCTTGTGAAAACCTGAGCATACATTAGGCTTCCGACAGCTGAAGCATATAGAATGTTGTACATCTGTTCTCGTTCAAGTTCATTTTTAGGGCACTGGTTCAAAGCGAACTTGTCACCCTTCACTATAGGTGCAACACTTGGTGAATAATTTTTCATCTGAAATCTCTTCAAGACTTTATTGATATAAGTTTCTTGAGATAATCCTAAAATGCCTCGAGATCTTTCTCTATGGATCTTAATGCCAATGACATAAGATGCCTCACTCATATCTTTCATATCAACATTTTTGGAGAGAAATTGTTTCACTCATATAGCAACCCTTTATCATTGGTTGCAAGTAGAATGTCATCCACATATAGGACCAAGAAACAAATTTTGCTCCCACTAACCTTCTAGTATATACATTGATCCATGATGTTCTCTTCAAAACCAAAGGAAGAGATCACATCATGAAATTTTAAATACCACTGACGTGAGGCTTGTTTCAATCCATATATGGATTTCTTAAGCTTGCAAACCAAATGCTCACCATCACCAGAGGAAAATCCTTCAGGCTGTTTCATGTAAACCTCTTCCTCTAGATCTTCATTAAGGAATGCGGTCATCACATCCATTTGATGTAACTCAAAATCAAAATGAGCTACCAATGCCATTATTATTCGGAGAGAATCTTTCTTGGATACAGGAGAAAATGTCTCCATGTAGTCGATTCCTTTCCTCTGAGTGAATCCTTTGGCAACGAGTCTTGCTTTATATCTCTCAATGTTGCCTTGTGAGTCTTTCTTTATTTTAAAGACCCATCTACATCCAATGGCTTTTACACCATTAGGCAACTCAACAAGATCCCAGTCTCGATTAGATGCCATAGATTCCATCTCGTCCTTCATGGCATTGTACCATAAGTTTGATTCCTTAGAACTCATGGCTTGTGAAAACGTTTCAGGATCATTTTTGGCTCCAATGTTATAGTTAGATTCATGTAGAAATAATATAATCACTAGGAATTGCTGATTTCTTTATTCTAGTTGATCTTCTAATGTTGTATCAATGACCTCTTGAGGAGTATCTTGCACAACTGATTGTTGATGAACAACATGATCTTCTAGATTACCATCAGCTTGTGAAATCTCAATGACTGGTTGTTGAGCACTTAATTAAGTTTGAGGAGTGCTATAAATAACAACCAATCCCTCACTTGAAGTGGAAGCTGGAATAACTGTATGATCTTTCTCAGAAGAAGCCAAATACTGAGATTGATCACTCCCACTAATCAAGTCATTCTCAAGAAATTTTGCATTTCTTGATTCCACAATCCTAGTGTTGTGAGATGGACAATAAAATCTATAACCCTTGGACTTCTCAGCATATCCAACAAAATATCCACTAATAGTCCTTGGGTCTAGTTTCTTTTCTTGTGGATTATAAACTCTTACTTCAGATGGGCATCCCCAAACACGTATATGTTGCAAACTTGATTTCCAACCTTTAAATACCTCAAATGGCATTTTGGAAACAGCCTTGGTTGGAACCGGATTCAATATATACGCAGTAGTTTTAAGAGCTTCAGTCCACAAGGATTTAGGTAGGTTAGAGCTGACAATCATGCTCCTTACCATGTCCAATAATGTCCGGTTTCTCCTTTCAGCTACACCGTTTTGGTTAGGAGACCCTAGCATGGTGTATTGTGTAACAATTCCATTTTCTTCAAGAAATCGAGCAAACGGACCAGGTGCTTGTCCATTCTCAGTGTATCTACCATAATATTCTCCACCTCTATCTGACCTCATGATTTTAATTTGCTTGCTGCATTGTTTCTCTACTTCTGCCTGACCACCATACAAGTCCATATCTGGGCTACAGATATCCGTATGTATGATCTCCAGTATTTTCAAACTTCTCTTGGCATCTTTCTTGGACTTGTTGGTTTGCTTTCCCTTTATGCAGTCCATATAAGTGCCAAAATCAATAAAATCAAGAGTATCAAGTACTCCATCTTTTACTAATCTTTTAATTCTCTCAATGGAGATATGACCTAATCTCGAGGAATTCTTCTTTATAACACATCTTTTCATACCAGTTTGGGTGTGCATCACATTATAAGTGGTATTATTTTTTAAATTAATTTAAAAAAGATTGTCTGACAATGTACCATTCCCAATAAGCTTAGATTTATAAAATAAATCAATAGAGCTTTTATTAAAATTAAAGGAGTATCCTGCTGGTACAAGCCTTGATACTGAAATCAAATTTTTAGAGAAACTTGGAATATAAAATGTCTTTTCCAAATCCAAAACAAAACTAGAGTGTAAAATAAGTCTGCACGTCCCAATTGCTTCCACATGTGAACTCATCTTGTTTCCTGAATAGATGCTTTGTTCACTTTCCAATGGTTTCCTTTGATTTAGAAAACCCTGCAAGGTATTTGAAACATGGATTGTAGAACCAGAATCAATCCACCATGTGTTATGACATATAACCAAATTGGATTCATGATATATGAATGAGGTTAGAGTACCTTTCTTGTCAAGCCAAGCTTTGAATTTGAGACAATCTTTCTTTATATGCCCTTTTTTCTTGCAAAAGAAGCACTTGGACTCCTTCTTGTCTTCTGTATGGATGGATACTTTACCCTTTCCTTTGCGTTTGGCTTTGGGAGCTTTAGTCTTTCTCTGAGTGACTAAATATGCACTTTCTCCCATTTCTAAAATCAGCCTTCCTTTCTCTTGAACACACATGGTCAGAAGTTCATTAATTGACCATTTGTCTTTATGTGTGTTGTAAGATATTTTGAAGGGACTATACTGCTGTGGGAGTGAGCTTAAAATAAAGTGCACCAAGAAAGATTCTGACATCTCAACCTCTAGGAATTTCAACTGAGTCGCAATGTCCCTTATCTTCATGATGTGCTCACGCACACCTCCAACAGTAATGAGCTTCATTGATGACAATTTTGTCATTAGGGTGCTAGCCAGTGCCTTATCTGAAGACTCAAATTGTGCATCAATAGCCTTCAGAAGTTCCTTGATATTTTTGCACTCAGAAATTGAACCACGTATACTAGCAGAAATCTTAGTACGTATGAACATCATACTGAGGCGATTGGACCGCTCCCATCGTTCATACGCAGTAATCTCAGCCTGAGTGCTAGTAGATGTAACTGAATATGGTTCATCCTTCCTGATAGCATAATATCCATGCACCCTAATTGAAGAAGAATTCTCTCCTTCCATAATTTATAATGATCACCACTTAAATTGGGAACGTCACATTTCATATCAAAAATATTAACAGGCAAAATAGCTATAAAAATAAAAATCATGTTCATGTAATTAAATTTGAGGCATATAACTTGATGTCATATTTTACCAATGTAAACATGCAATAACATGAATCAATGACATATAATAACTACCTGTGGGCTAAGTTATTATACTCAAATAGACTCATTAACTTAATGACGTGACTAACAAATTATATTCCTTTCTTAATTCCTATGGGTAATTAAGAAAATAATTTGTTATCGCATCCTAATTAATTATATTAGTGCAATAAAAATTCCCGTGGGATAAGATTGATTACATTAATATAATTAGTCACAATTAATATCATCTAACCTTATGTGACCTTTACAACTCAATATATAATTTTGATTAATCAAAGATGCTGTGGCTACTCCTTAATTAATCAAAATCATATTGATCACATGACATTCGAATTCCATTATATGCATATAGATTAACCAATTTAGCATGATTATTAGGTAGTGATCTTAATCAACGTAACATTTCCAAATCAAGATCTGAGTTAATCAAATTGGTCAGGCCAGTGAAAGAGAAGTGGGGTCCCCCCGTTGCTTTCCTTAGGTCAATCAAAGGAACCAATTAAGTAACCATAATCTCTTTACTTTTCTAGACACCAATTGACCAATCAGACTTTGAAAGGATTTGCACTGTGATTTTCACACTACCACCAAATTCATGCATAAAATAAATCTAATATAAAACAGGAGATAACATTTTAATTATCTATTTAATGAATTTTAAAATTATCATCTTAAGAAAAAATTTTGTTAATTAAAATACGTCCGGCCGTAGCTCATTATTCCCTTGGGCCAGTCTATGCAAAACACCATAGGCATAGAGACTCAGAAGGCGTATTTTAATACAAAAATTTTAAACTTAAGAATTAAATGAAAAAATAAATCATGTCATATGATTTAATAAAATATTAAATAGATAATAAATGCATTTAAAATTTAACCAATCAAGATTTTAAATCCCATGAGAAAATGGAAAGACCCAAAATCGAAAAACCGAAACAGACCACGTTTTCTCTGCATGTGGTTATGGAAGCCACGTTTCTGCTGCGTTTCCTTTCTTTAATGCCAGAATTAATTCCAGAAAGAAATTCAAGAAATCCGTGACGCGACAAAACCAAAAACGGACGGAATTCTTTCCTTTAACGCGAAAATCTTTAATAGAAGAGGAAAAGGCCATGTTCTATTTCCACAAAAAATTGAAATATGAGATCAGTTTGATGGTTTCTGCTTAATTCTGTGAATAAAAATTAAAACTGAGCAAAAATTGAAACATGAGATCCGAAAAAACTGAAAATGAAAAACACGCGGCATAAATTGCTTGAAAAGAGGAACCTTGATGGAAACCCTTACAAAATAAGGCAGAGGTTTAAATGCTCTGATACAAAATGTTAGACTTAATTTAAATATATTGATCCTATCAGATATGCGAAAATACGGTATCAATATATTTATCACGATAATTAAGCAAGTTAAGATCGATAAATACCTTCAGCCATTATTATTAATTTTCTTCCCGATGAGGGTAAGGATTTTGATCTTCCTCTCGATGGATCATGATCTTTCTCCTCTCGATGGATCTTGATCTTCCTCTCTCGATGGATCTTGATCTTCCTTCTCGATGGATCTTGATCTTCCTCCTCCTCTCTATGGATCTTGATTGAGCGCTTCTAATCAATGAGCCATGCTTGTTTTAGTTTTTCTTTCGATAACATTGTATTGAAAGCCTTAGGAAGGGATTCCTATTTAAAGAGATGAAAGCCTTAGGAAGGGATTCCTATTTAAAGAGATACTCAAATCCCTTCCATTCCACCGCCTGCTCCCATCAAGCAGGCGTTTAACATTTAAGGGGCCATTATCACTTATTAATTAGTGGAAACGATCGTAATAAAAAATAGGACCATCTATTGCGATGGTTTATTATAGAAAGATGCCAAGGGTGCAGGCGATTAATTTGTCGCAGTTCTAACACTGAATGGGGGAACAACGTTGTTGTTGGTTCAAATATTGTATTTGAATCTGGCCAACATTATACGGATGGTAATGGTATATGTCTTATTAATCTTGGGAGCTTTTGTTTGATAATTAAGCAGCCTCACCTGTCAAAGCGCCCGGGATTGTCTTTTACATCTGCTTATATCAGATTTAGTATCAAATCCAAGTTTGCTAGCATCAAATTGGTAGTAACCTTCACCAACATAGGATGTTGATGTGTATTGCCACCTATGACACATGCAAGTAATAGTACTATTAGAGGCTTTAACATGAAAGATCATATAACACAATTAGAATATTGGATGGATAATAATATTATTAATGAAGAAGTTACTGAGCCAGCAACTTCTCCTTATCAGTTGGAGGATAATGAAGATGTTGAAGTGTCCATCATAGTTCTACTTATTAGATCAAAAGAAGAAGAAGACTGGTGCAGAAATCAAGTCTTTCATCAATTATAAATTGCTGTGGAAGGATAGTTTCATTGATTATTGATAGAGAAAACAGTACAAATGTCGTATCCATGAAGCTTACAGAGAAACTTAATTTAAAAACCATGGAACATTCATTGCTTTACAAAGTCTCTTGATTGAAAATTCTACACTTACATTTAGATGGTGCATTATGATGGAGCAAGGCATGTTGGCCTTCCAAAGAGCACTGGCCATATTCTATTATACCCTCATAGGATCTATGATAAGGCTTGGAAGAACAAGATATAAATAGTCAAAGGGCCATTCTTCTAATTTACAAAGAGAAGATAGAAGAATTGATACAATTAGAGATTCTCATATCCTTCAATAGTTTAAATCAAAGACTGTGATATTTCTAGAAAGAAGGCTCATCAAGGAAACTTATGTGATGGAGATTCATCAAAGAAAACGTATGATGGAGCACAATGGAGGCATAGAAAGAAAGCATATTTACATCGCAAGTTATGTTTAAATAAAAGTAAAAGATGATCATATGAAATTTGTGCTAAGTTACAATGGTGGGATAGAACATGACCTATAAAATATTCATATCACGACTCATTTTTATCGACGCTAGGGGGAAGCATCGAGAGCTCTGGCTGCCTGTTGATGCTTTTAAGCGTCGGCAGATAATGATGCTTATTAGCATCGGCAACTTTAGTAAATACACGTATCCTGACTCTTTTTCCCGACGCTTAGTTGTAGCGTCGGGAGGTCGCACAGCGTGCCAACGCTTTGAAAAAGCATCGAAACGTAATGACTCTTATAAGCATCGGCAGATAATGGCGCTTATTAGCATCGGCAGCTTTAGTAAATACCCGTATAATGACTCTTTTTTTCAACGCTTAGTTGTTGCATCGGGAGGTCGCGCAGCATGCCAACACTTTGAAAAAGCATCGGCATGTAACGACGCTTATTAGCGTTGGGATATACTGATACATTTATCGTGCCCTAGCTCCCTCCCTCCCCCCGCGTGTTCTAATATCGCTGCCCTAGCTCCCGCCCGCCTCTGCTCTGATTTGATCTTCGATCCTTTTCCTCCTCCTCCTCCCCACCGTTCTTCACTTCGTGGACTCTCTCTTCCCCGACAGAGGTGTATCGGCGTCTCTTCTCTCTCTTCCCCAAAGGTAAAATCTATTTCTTTTACTCTTTGCCCATGTTAATTTTAACCCATGTAATTTCTTTTTCGATCCAGGGCTAGGGTTTTGGTTGTTAATTTTCATCGTGGGGGTGGCTATTGGCATCAGCCTGAGGCTTGGTCCTCTAGATTTGTGGGCCAGAAGATAGAAAGAAGACATTCTTCTTCCTTGAAGCCATGCCCTTTTTCCTTCAGATTTTGATCCCAAAAATCTACTGGTAAGTCTATTTCCTTTCTTCTTTCGGTTTCCTTTTCTCCAAATTTGTCATTGATCACTCTGAAAAACCTCCATGGCTTGTCGACTGCTAAGATCTTTAGGGTTTTTATTTGCCCTTTGCCCTGTTCTAGCTTTATTCACTGTTTTGAACCCTATTGAGACTTGCTTTGACGACCTCTAGAGGACCTCTAGGTTCATTCCAGTGAACCAGTACAGATTGAGCCTTGAACCTATTTCATCTTTTTTTTCATCTTTGAATTGGCCTTATAAACTAGAATTTGACCATATCTTGAGCCAGTTCAACCTATTTGGAATTGGTTTAACAAAATTAATTTTTTAAATTTTTTTTTGTTGTTTTCCATTGTTAAACCAGCCTTATTATCATTGTTTTTGTTTTTTTTTTTGGACAGTCCTTGAAATGTATTAATTGTATTCATATAATGTATAATGCATATTGAGACATGTTTTGGTTGATTAAAGCATTAATTTCATGATTATTATTTATTTTGGCTTGTTTAGTTTCAGAAATTTGGAGCATGCTATTATTTTGGAATTTGAAAATTAGGCACATGCCTAAATATGTTGTGTTCGAGTGAAAAGTTTCATTGAGTATAACATATCTAGTTGCTTATGAAATTAAGCTTGTGCACATAAATTATATTAGATAATGATAATAATCACTTGGAATTACATTAAAGAAATAAAAGAAAAGAAAAGAAAAGAAGAGATCTACTCATTTATGTTCATATGGCAGCAGGGTTGTTGTTAAAGACTCATTAATAGATCCATAAAATACAGTTATGATAGCATTGTAGTAGAATCTATTTTGTAGATCTTGTCAATCTTGTGAAGAGTAGAGTTTCTTTTATCACATTACTATTTATTTTGACATATGCTTATGCTACTAAACGTCGAACACTTATGATGGTGAAATACGTACAGGATATTGGATAAAAGTTGGTTGTTTATTGATCATTTATCCTACAATGGATAAAAGTTGGATAAATAAATCAAGTAATACAAAAAAAATATTTAGATGGAGTTCGTGATTTCATTAAATTTGGTATGGATAAAGGTAGTTTGAATGAAAAGATTTCATGTCCATGTCGATGATGTGTTAACAATTCTTATTTATATTCACAAACCGTTGAAGAATATTTGATATGGAATGATTTTTTAAGAGGTTATTCTGAGTGGGTTTTCCATGAAGAATGTATGTTGCCATTATTAAGTAATAACACTCCTCATCTAATCTTGGATCTCGTAATATGCAAGATTACGTTGTAGGAGATGATATGACAGATTTGATCATAGATGCCTTTTGATATGGTGTTCAAAACTTTGAAGGTTCAACCAATATGCATGAAATGGATGGAATATGTGATGGTTCTACATTTATAGAACAAACATTTTGTTGAGGAGCAGATGCATGAGGCAGCTTGATATCATAATTTAATTAAAGATGCAGATGAATAATATATTTGGATTTTTTAAAATTTTCTAAGATCTCTTTTCTTATACATTTATTCATATAAAATATATGAATGGATTGTCCTGAAAGAGTTTTATCATGCTTCTCAAATTACTAAAGGATGCATTTCCAGAAGGCACTGGTTTACCATCCTCTTATTATGAAGCAAAGAAAGTTATCAACAAATTAGATCTTGGATATCAAAAGATTCATAGTTGTCCAAAAAATTGTATGTTATATTATGATGGAAATGCTGATCGAGAGTCATGCAATGTATGTGGATCTTCACGATGGACAACTCATGAAGAGGATAAGGATGATGTAACAAACAAAATAAAAAAACCGATGAAGGTATTGCATTACTTTCTTCTTATTCCTTGATTGAAAAGATTATATTCATCATTGAAAATAGCTTCATTAATGAGATGGCATGATGAAGGGCGTGCGGAGGATTGAATATTGAGACATCCAGCAAATAGTTTAGCATGGAAAGAATTTGATGCTAGGCATTCTTATTTTGCCTCTGGTATTCATAATGTTCGTTTGGGTTTAGCTTCAAATGGCTTCAATCCTTTTCAGACTCTAAATTCTATATATAGGACTTGGTCAGTTGTTCTAATACCATATAATTTACCACTATGGTTATGTATGAAGCAATCCTCACTTATCTTGTTAATGGTTATTTTAGGTGATGAGGGTCTAGGAAATGATATTGATATTTTTCTATAGCCTTTAATAGAGAAATTGAAATAGTTATGGAAAGATGTCGATGCAATTGATGCTTCAAATGGTGAAACATTTAAACTATGGGCAGCTTTGTTGTGAACTATTAATGATTTTCCAGCATCTGCCAATTTATTTGGCTGGAGTACAAAGGAAAGGGTTGCATGTTCTTGTTGTGCATATTCGACACATTCAATTTGGTTAAAACATGGAGAAAATTTTTATTATATGGGACATCGCCGATGGTTAGAACCAAATCATCCATTTCATTTTCAGAAAGATTTATTTGATGGTACCATAGAATTGGGATTGGCACCTATTCCACCATCTAGAACTAATGTTCGTATGCAAATTGATTCCATAAGTTACATATATGGTAAATTCTCAAAGTCTTCTAAAAAAAGAGGAAGGAATGATCAAGAAGAAGTGACAATTGGTAGTATGGATGCACAGGTATTTGAAGATCCAGATAATTTTTTTTAAAAAAATAAGGAAGATGTACAGATAGCATCCACAAATCAGCCTATCAAACATATATGGAAGAAAAGAAGTATCTTTTTTAACTTACCTTATTGGGAACATAATCTGATTCGACATAATCTTGATGTCATGCACATAGAAAAGAATGTTGTGATAATCTACTTGAAACATTATTAAATCTTGATGGAAAGACCAAAGATAACATGAAGGTACGATTGGATTTAAAAGAATTGGATATCCGACCGAAGCTTCATCCCATAATGCTTGCTAATGATAGAATTTATTTGCCTTCTACATCTTATACAATGTTTCCTCATGAAAAAAAATAATTTTCATACAGTATTAAAAAATATTAAAGTACCTGATGGATATGCATCAAACATTTTAAGGTGTGTACATCTTAAAGATATAAAAAATTTTAATCTCAAAAGTCATGATGGTCACATATTGATGCAAGATATCTTACCAATAGCTTCAAGATCATCAGTGTAAACAAGTTCTTACAGTTATAATTTGGCTATCATCATTCTTTAAGGCATTATGTTCTAAAGTTATTAATCCTTGAGAGATTGATCAGTTGGAGTCTGATGTCACCATTACACTTTGTCAGATGAAAAAGAGTTTTCCTCCTAGATTTTTTACTATTATGGTATATCTACTCATTCACTTAGCTTCGAAAGTCAAGCTTGATGGACCGGTACATTATAGATGGATGTATCATATTGAAAGGTACACTATAGTCTGATGTATCCTAATGACCGATATACCATAATTTTTACTAAAAGTAGCATCATCATTATGCTATGTTTAGAAATTTATTTATCTTGTAGGTACCTTATGCGATTAAAAGATTATGTACGAAATAGAGCCTATCTAGAGGGTTCGATTGCGAAAGGATATATTGTTAAAGAGTGTTTGACATTTTATTCAATATATCTTCAAGGTGTGGAGACAGTGTTTAATAGACCTCAATGGTATGGTGATTTCATTGATAATGCAGAATTGTATAAGTTTTCAACTGTAGGTAGAGTAATAAAAAAAACTGAAACTATTGTATTGGATCATAAATCAATGGCACAAGCACATCGTTATGTGTTACTCCATAGTGAAATGATATCTGACTATCGTAGGTTAGTATGATTTATTGCATTTCAAGATTAAGATATCATATCTTCTTTTTTGTTCTAAATGAATAAAATATTTTATGCAGTAAATTTTTATTGTCTCAATGACAAGATAATCATAGCACTTGACCTAATCCAATGATTGAGCATCGATGGTTAGTCGAGTTATTTCCTACATGGCTTTCAAAATAGGTTTGACATATACTTGGAGAATACATGGATTGATTTAACATCAAATAACCTATTAACATTTCTTATTATTTTTTAGGTATCAACGATGATGGAGAGAAATTTGTCAATTGAATTAATAGCCCTAGCTCGAGGACCTAACAAAGTTGTCAATAGATATAATGGTTTCATAATCAATGGTTTTAAATTTCATACAAAAGATTATGAGAAATTTAGAAAAACACAGAATGGCGGTGTTATGGTGGAAGCAGATGAAAAAACTTATTATGGTGCACTAAAAGATATTTATGAGTTAGATTACTATGAAGCCTTTCAAGTCATATTATTTAAATGTGATTGGGTAGATATAAACTCATCAAGGGGTTTGAAAAAAGATGCAAATGGATTTACACTTGTAAATTTTACAAGGTTGATACATACTGGTGTCTTATTGAAGGATGATCCATTCATTTTTTCTTCTCAAGCTCTTCAAGTATTTTTTTGTACAAGATGCAAAAGATAAAGATTGAACTATTATTATTAAAATAAAACATAGGAACTTATATGAACTATGCCCTTAATAAGGAGAACAATAGTTTACTAGGTTGGCAATATTTTGAGTGGTGATACCATCCATTTAAGATAGAGAAATAGTTAGACTTACAAAACCTAGTGTGTTGGCAATAATTTGAGTTGTCTTGAACATAAAATATTTTTATAAAATTATTATAATTAATATTGGTTATTTCTTAAAAGGTTTTGTATGAAAAGATTTTCATAAAAAAAGATATTTTATATAATCATGATTCTAATGAGTAATGAAGCCTCCCACTTGCCCACCATCCAAAGTTTTTCATAAAAGGATAACCCAATTCTTGTTATTTGAGGGGATGAGCCCTTAAGTCTTATCCATCATCTAATGTTTGAAGCCAAAGAAGGATAAAGGAAAAAAGAAAAAAAAGTAAACTGGGTTGATTAACTTTGTCCAAAAGCACCAGAAGGCTATCTCTTAAATGCAAAAACTGTATTGGCCAAGCTCATCTTGAGGGGCATGAGAAATAATTCCTACCCACTATCCCTTGGTCAAAGGAGAAATAAAATGTGCTCCTCTTGAAAATATATAGCCATAAAGATATTCAAGATGCCCTAAAGAATAGTGTGCAACTCCTAAAGCCCAAGCATCCTAAAGAAGTTAATAAGACTAATGATTCTAATTATTGCCCTTACCATAGACTAGTCAGTCACCCTATTCAAGATTGCTGTCTTTAATGACTAGGTTGCAAAGCAGTATAAGATAAGAAATGTTACCTTATCTAAAGTTGTTTTGAATGATCCTCAAGAAGAATGCACCAAAATGGCTCTAGTCAACGAGGTTATCGATAAGTTTAGTCAAGCGCTAGTTTATATCAACCTTATCATAAGGTTAGTCATGGTCATAATTGTAGCAAATAGAGAGAGTTAAAAAGGTAGAGTTTTCTGAATTGATGCATTGTATGTTTTAAAAATAGATGTAATATTTTGGCATGCTTACTTTTGTAAAATTATACTCTAAACTTGGTAAATACAATTATGTGATTGATAAATTTATAATATGAAAATTCATATACTGTATACTTGATATGTTTGATCAATAAGAGATAAGGTTACTTACTAAGCTGCGAACTTATATAATATTTTACTTATCTTTTCAGGGCCACAGAATGAATAAGACTAGGATATGAAGGGATGATAGTGAATATATGAGTACTCTAGAATAATCAGATTATTTTTAGTGCCGAAAGTATTGTAAAAGCTTATGCTGATGAGTATTTAGTCCTACATTGGCTATATACTAAAAAGATCTTGGGCACTTATATAAGAACAAGGAGCTTAAATAATATTTTTTTGGCTAGCTTCTCTAGATTAGATCCTTTGTTATTATAAATGGTATCAGAGCAATGCAATCAGTGGCTCATGTTGATTAATGAACATTGCAGATGGGCTTTATATATTTATAATTAGATTTGAATACAAATTTGAATATGAAACCTTAGCATGATGAGGATGTCAGGAGTTGAATTGAAGGAGCGAGTATGTGAAATCTCATACTAATGTGTTTAGTCTCATGTTGACTATGTACTAGAGAAATTTTAGGTACTTATACAGAATCAAGTAATCCAAATAATGTCTTCTTGGTGAATTATTTTTGATGAAGTTCTAGGTTATTACAAGTATAAAAGAGTTGTAATTGAATAATTTTATTATTACATTGAACTATTCTTTTGTTTTACATATTTATAATGGCATGTTGTGTTGTAAAAATTGATGAAAAAAATAAGCCTTGCATATTCTTTAATTTCACATCATAAAGGATGTGCAGCTGCAACATGTGTCCAATTGATACGTGACAAATTTTTTCTATAATCTTTCAAATATATTATTTTCACCATAAAGGATACCCTAAAAAAATTAAAAATTAAAAAAATTAAACCCTTTTCCCCAAGAGCACTTCTTCTGCCTTGTTCTTCCTGATGGCCCTTTTCTCACCTGTACACGAAGATGAAGGCATTAGCGTAAACGATGTTTGATTGATGGCTATAATTCTACCTAGAAAAAGTCTTCCTGCATCATCTTCGGTGCAGAAAGTGCGCATCGAGCATATCTATTGACTGCGTTCCCATGCAGGCGTGCGTGTGAAGTGCATCATGGCTTATTGGGCCACGACATGCATACCTACATGAGCGCGTGGCTAATAGTCGTGCCCGGTGCATGCGTTTGTGCACCGGAACGGTGCACAAAGTCGTTCCCATGCTGCCTAACATCAAAAGTTAGAATAGGAGAGTGATTAGATGGGGAGCAGAACTTGAGATGGATAATTGCTGAAAGATGGGTTCGACAAATGTGTAATGGATGTCGACGTAAAGATAGAGTTAAATGTTGAAAGACAAAGGACACTTTAAATTTGTTTAATTCAGAGCCAATTCCTAATGCATCCAGCAAAAGCATGTGATTATTATAATGCCATCCTAACGTAAAAGGTAGCTGCAGTATCTCTTTTGATTATTATAATATTCTTCACTAAACCATTTTTTATCATAATAAATTTATTTATCACCACAATTAAGTTTGTCCGATAATATGAATAAGAATAGTCATGAATTATAATATAGGTAATAATCCTTATGATATCAATGACCATAAAAGTCATGACTAAATCACTTTTCAACAACGATAAATGAAGTTGTCACCTAAAACACAATTTGTGTGATAATAAAAGTAGTCACAAATTATTCTATAGATGATGATCCTTATGACATGGGTGACAATATATTGTGGTTGCTATTCTATTTTTATATGATGATAAATAAAGTTGTCATATATAATTAATGTTTTAATGACAACAAATATAGCCACAAATTATAGTATTTGCGACTACTTTAAAATTTCTTGCGGCAAGATATCTTGTCACCAAAATATTTATTTATGATGATAATTGTTATTATAAAAAATTAATTATATGTGACAACAAATGTTGTCATAGAAGAAGGCTTTCAAAGACCGAGGTATATGTGACAACCTTGTGATAACTTTTTGTTATCACAATAAATATTTAGTGATAAGATTTTTATCATATGTGACAACATTGACTGTCAGGAAAAAGCAATTTTCTTATATGATAGCTATCATGCCATTTATTTTTTATCATGTTGTCTAGTAACTACCCTTTGATTGGACCATCAGATAGCTCGTCTTTGTCTAAGCTATCAGGAAACTTATGTTTATCGAGCTATTAGGTAGCTAATCTTTGACCTAGTTGAGCTATCATATATAAGGATGCAAATGAGTTACACTTGCAATCTAATTCGATCTTAACCTGATTAGAGCTAACCCAATCCATATTTAGAAATATGTTGATACAAGCAAATCTGATGGAGTTGTCCATTAGTCTTGAACCAGCTCTTTAAGTGTCTTTAAATAATCACCTTTGACCTTTTTAGGAAAAAATTGTGCCCTTGCACCATTCAAAATAAGAGAACAATCTCTTAAAACTTTATAATTGAAATTCATTGATTAAATAAAATGCATTAGGAGTCTATTTATGGAGCAAAACTAGCCCATAAATTGATACTGACAAAAATAAAACTCCTAAAAGAGTATAATAGAGGACTTCTAAAGAGAATAGAATAAGTCTCCTATAAAGATTAAAACAAACTTAAGACTCTTAAGGACACTCTTAATAAAGTTTCTATAAAAGCCAAAGTGTAGGATGAAAATAAGACTCCATAATAAAGTTTTCTTAAAAGTCAAAGTTCTTTTATTTTTACCCTTTTGGGCTATATAATCCATAGGTTGGGTTAGGTATAAAAATTGGACTCAATCCAAATTTCGGGTTGAGTCTGAGTCTCATGTTTTTTTGATCCAACCTGGTTTGAACTTGAACCCAATTTATTCCAATTCATAACCCTTGATTATATAAATCTTATTTTTCTTTATTCCAATTAACTTTATAAATTCATTGAATAGACTATAATTTAAACTAATTCTTCTTACCATCTTAACTACTAGATTTCCTCCTATGTTTTCTCTCTAATTTTATCTAAATCTTTATATTTTATTATTTATTTTGATTGATTCTTATTTATAATGTATTTAAGTATATCAATACATATTTTAAATATTATACTTTATAAATTTAATGATAATGATTTACTTAGATAGAATTAAGAGTTTTTGAATAAAAATTAAGTTTAAGTTGATTCTTTTTAATTTCATTAGTAGATCTATATTTGATTATTGATTACTAGTAAAATAATAGTTAGATGTTTGACTCAATACGATATTTTGAGTTGCATCCGAATAGACTCAAATAACTCGTTGGGTCTAAAATATCTTTCATAGACTTGACACAATCGGCAAATAGATTGAATCCATATCCAAAATCAATATTTGAATATAAAATTGGATTGAATCGGGGTCAAGTGTGACTTGACCTTAATCATGTAGCTCAACTATGGCTAAGCTATCATATAGCTCATCTTTGGCCAATCTTTCTTGTAGCTCATCTTTAGTTGAGCTATTAGTATTATTTGGCCCTGGATAAGGTTTCAGGATAGTCGGATATCACAGATACAAGAGACTAGGTTTTGAGTTCAAGATTGGATCTTAGTGTTAGGAAAAATGCATAAAGGTAGTGATTAATTAAATAAAAAATTCATAGTAAATTGTTATATGCTCTGTGTGTTACTTGAATTTGATCAGGGCTAGTTGATGTTATAAAAATTTTATTTTTATAGGCTGATGGTATTGCAGGCTGCATGCAGAGAAATCCGTGCAGTCATAGCAACTAGCAATATTTTTGCTAGAATCTGAATAACAGTTTGGTTTTTAGATGAAATCACTTGTGCTTTCGTTGGAAGAAGAATCAAAGTTGGTGCTAACCACATTAATTAACAAAAGCCTCTTAAATTGACATCACAATCATGCTATGAAGGATATGATCGCTGTTCTGAGTTTATTTTCAATTTTTTATTCCGTGGACTGATTTTTTTCTGATAACTATTAGTTCTGAGATGTGCATGGATGCACGGAAAAACACTACTACTTTTAATGTGATTAGAAAATGGTTATTTGATTATATCTAATTAAGTTCATCACTTGTCATGCATAGTTCGTATTAGATCTCATTATGAGTGCCATGAGACGATGTAATCATATTATTTCTGAGGAGTAGGGTAGAAGATCTAAATGCACCCTACAATTAAATTAGAAGTTAATAATAAGAAGAGTAGAGTTCAACTCAAAGTATTTTATCTTATTCTACTGGGAAATGAAATTACAATTTTGAAGCAAATAATTTTTTTAAAGCAACAAATATTTTTTTACCAAGTAGGAATTCAAAGTAAACTAGAAATTAAAATGCTTAACAAAACATGAATCCTAACTTATAAGGTTGCTTGCAACAAAATATAATCAAGGTCTCGAAGCATAAATTATTTACCAAATATCTCTTTTTGATTCTAGAAATTGTTGATGTAGGCTTGAGAGCCTAGTAAAAACTTGAGAGTTACCAAGTGAAAGATTAAACAAAAATATACAATGGAATTAAATCTAGACCTCAAATTTTGCAACTAATTATCAATTTCAAAACTAAGAAACAAAAGGGATCTACATCTATACACTAAAAGAAAGAAGAGAACTGGTTAATAGTTTCTTGCCTTTTTATCAAGAGGGCTCATTGTTGCCGAAGACTACCAAATTGATGCTTTTGAGGTGCTCTCCCAACTGAGGACTCAACCAGTTAGCTACATTATTTTTCCTAAAATCTATCAAGGTCATTCAAATTTTACCATGCAAAAAAGGAACACAAGAGTGAAACCAATAAAGAAAGAATTTTTATCAATTTCTAAATTATCAAAATTGAGTACAATAGTATGCATTTACAAGCTTCAAGATACCTTACAAAGATAGGGACATTTAGTTGCCCTTAGAGAATGAAAAGAATAAGAAAATGACTCCTAAGCTACATAAACTAAGTAATTTTATTGTTTGAACATTTGTATAGAAGGAAATAACATTTCAATGCTGTCCTAAATAACACTAAAGGGGTTCGAATGTAAACTATCGGCAGGTGGTGCTACGTGTCCTTTAGATAGTGGATGGGGATATCTTTCGATCTAAGAAAGCCCATCTTAGTTTTAATTGCATATAACGCATGCCTTCTATAAGCTCCCTTCTAAGGTCTCCTAGGCACTATTGATTAATTATATGCCCTCCAATTGCTTTATATATCTCCAATGGTAAGTTATTATATGATTTTGGTCTTTCTATTTCTAGTTTTGATGAATACGAATAATATTTGCTTCTTTTTGTCAATGATTTTTTTTCCTTACTTTTACTTTTCCTTGTTTAAATATGCTAATAGTCTAATGTCTAATTTTTTATTGTTGGACTTTCCTTTTTTTTTTGAGAATTCTCTTGAATTTTTGTTAACAACAAACCTTTGCTTAATAAGATATTACCACATTTCTAGATTGTGATGATATCTCTTTGGATGAAGGATCTTTACAATAATTATTAAATACCATTTCCATATATAAACTTTTAGTAATAGTCATGAACAATTATTAGATCTTTTTAAGATTTTTTAAAAATGTACATATATTGGTGGATGCTATTAAGCAAAATTAAAAATTCGTTGCTACAAATGTTCTTTATTATAGTCAGCCTAGTTCACACCTCTTCCCATATGTGGTGATCATGAAAATCAAAAGTCCATTAATTAATTTAATTATGTCTATAATTACACGCAAATAGCTTTTAAGACATGCATTAATAAAACTTAATTGGGTTGCACTATTTGTGCGAAAATATATTTTTCCATCCATATTACTAATTGCTTGAAACTTTTTTTTTGTTCAAAACAAGGGGAAATATTTTTGATTAAGGAAAAATCTAAAATAAGGATGTGAGGGTATTTTTAATAATTATCTTATTATAGAGACAAGCTATGTGTCCCTCCAAAGGAGAATAGAGTTGCATACAAATCTTAATCCAATCAATCCATATATCTTATAGAAATTTTTATCACCAAAGATAGGCCATGTATCCCTCCAAAGGAGAATAGAGTTGCTTGCAAATCTTAAGCAAATCAATCAATATATTTATAGATAGTTTCATCACCAAAGATATACCATGTATCTCTTTAAAGGAGAATCTTAAACAAATCAATCAATATATTTATAGATATTTTTATCACCAAAGATAGGCCATGTATCTCTCCAAAAGAGAATAAAGCTGTATACAAATCTTAAACAAATCAATCAATATTTTATAAATATTTTTATCACCAAAGATAGGCCATATTTCTCTCCAAAAGAGAATAAAGTTGCATGCAAATTTTAAGCAAATCAAAAAAATACCATGTACGTATTTTTATTTAATGCAGGATAATAGAGTTGCATGCAAATTTTAATCAAGTCAAAAACATACCATGTACATATTTTCATTTGATACTAATGTCCATGTTCTTTATATATCGATGGTGCTTGACTTCTACTCCATAGACAAAGAGAGTTGAAGCGGAAATGGGTTCAACTTCGCACTCCCTTCATATTTTGTGGCTCTTCTTTTTAGCCTACTTGATCACAATTTCTAGTGCTAGGAAAATTCTCCTTTCCTCAGGTAACTAATAGCTTTGCTACTTATTTTGTCATATGTATAAGTACATCGATATATGAACTTCTTAGCGATTAAATGACCATCAACTTCTAAACTATGTATAATAGCGATTCATCATATGTTCTTGACTCAAACATTATTTGCATGTCAACCTACTAAGCTTTAGAACAATGGTAGGGAGAATAAGGAGCATTAAGCATATGCATTTGGTAAACATACGATTTCATGCTTAACAAAATTTTAAACTCCTATCTCATATTTGAATGGTTATAATGGACTAGGAGAAGATGTGGTTAGAGAATCCGATATTGACAATGCTGCTTCATTGCAAAACCTGAGGAATGACCCTCGAAACCTTCCATTCTTCAATAATATGGTGGTGGACAATGGTAAGCCAAATGATTCAAGGAACATGTTTTTGTTAATCAAATAGTTTTATATTTAGCTAAATACTTAATTTCTTTCTTATATTTGAATGACATATAATGGAACAGGAGATGTAGTCCTAGACGCTAGTGTTGACTATATCAAGCCCGCTCCAAATCCAGGACAGAACAATCAATCGCCCCCTCCACCAAGTGACAGAAAAGGTTGATTAAGTCAAAAGAGCTCTCTAATAGCTGTCTTAGCCACTCTTGTGATGATGATCCAATAAAACGATATGAGACTAGTGTGATGGCACTAGCCATCTCAATGTTATCTCAAGTACTAAGTGGAGCCACTTATATGTCCAATGAATCATCATGATTAATTTTCATGCCAAAGTTTTAATTGATTATGTGCTATGTGTTGTCCCTCAATAACTGCAATCACTATTTTTTTTTAAAAAAAAAGCATCAAGCTTTTTCACTCCAAAAAAAGAAAAGTCAGCTTCTTCTTGGAATGTGTTTAGCCAAAATCGTTGATTGGTTTCTCCAAATAGAGAGGTCGAGGAAACGTCCTAAGATGTTCAGCAAATTCTTTTTATCTAAAAATAGTAAGATTGCTATTACATGTCTTGATAAATAGTATGCACATATATATATTGCAAAATGTAATTAACTGGAGCAAAATAATCCTTTTTATTCGTGACAATACTTGGTACTGAGTTGTGCGTGAGAGAGAGATTTATGAAACACTGAATGTGTTAAATTCTAGAGTAGTTCTCGACCTTGATTCTCTGTATTATTATAAATTGTGATTTATTCATAAGTAGTTAATTATGCATGGTTAAATTCTTTTGCTGTCAGCATTGTTTATGGAGTTTCTTTACTATTTTTAACTATCTTTATTATGTTTTTAATTTTCTATATTCATACATTTTTTATTTTTATTATTTTATCTAGCCTCGTTAATTTTTTAGTTGTTTCCTTATTGGAGTTTCAAAAATTTTACAGTAATCCAAAATATTTCGAAACGAGAAATTTGTGATGAAATTTATGAAATTTTTATCTATCTTTTCCATGTTTTTAATTTTCTTCTTTCTTTTTGATTTTTAGAGGAGTTATTTCTCTATTTTGATTATTAAGAATTTTTTTATTAATTAAATAAAATTCTTAGGTTTGTATAAAAAAAATTACCGGCCATTAACTCAGTGCAATACTATTATTTCATCATTATATCTATACATTAATTTATCCTTCTTGTCCACCTAATAAAAAAATAGACAGAAAAAATGCACATCCCTGAGCATGACGTGAACTATGTGGCCCGTGAGACCCATGAACGTAGAATATCTGTCACATGAGACTATAAAATTCCATGGAGGCCTTCCCTTATGAGATGTCCCATCTCGTGCAGCGGTGACACCGGTGCTTATTTTATTGTTTTCAAATTAATAAATTATTAAATACTCTATCCTTTGGTTTAGTTTATGATATTTTAAAATTAATTGCATTTTACTATGCCTTTAACTTTTTCTCCTTTTTTTTATGATGTCGTAGCCAATGATAACTTGAAAGGCATATAACAGAGATGGATGACAGAAATGAGATTGGGATTGAGATTCTATTTCTAAACAAAAATAAAAAATAATAATTGAAGCCTTAAAATTATTAATGTGCAAAAAAAAAGTATAGTCATTTCTCAGGCTTCACCAAAAAGGTTTACCTACGAGAAAGATATAGTATTTTCTCTTTTTCATCTAACTAAAAAATTTTTAAGATGAAAAGTTCAAAACTACCTCTATTATATTTATATTATATTATTATAAATATATATAATATAATATAGCATATCAGAAAAAATATTTCTAATATAATATCGTATATTATGTTTTATTATATTATATTAATTTTCATGCAATCATTGTTCTAAAGGTATTATAGTTAAATTAAATAAAATTACTTTCAATCAAATATAAAAAAATACTTTCAGAGCCATTTTGTCATATAAATTTTTTATCAATTAATTTTTTTTCACAAATGTGTTATTATATGGTATTTTTTGTATACTTTTCTTACCACTTTGCTTTGATTTCTATATATAATTTCTTATTAGCTAGCTAGGTTTATCCGCCAGCCCAACGTCCTTTATATTCGCTCCAACTCTATATAAAAAGAGTTCGCCGATAATTTAATTTAAACAGACCGTGCCATCACTTGGTCATGCATGAGAGATGAGAGTAGCTAGGAATGGCAACCAGTGATGGTGCCGTGTGCACTCTTCTCACTTCGCTTATTCTTTCAATTCCTTCCAAGAAGTCAAAAGCTAGCATCCTCAGCTAATTGGCAATCTAGTAGTGGGTCGTCACAGTAATGTTTTATTGTGTGGATGCAGGCGTTTTCTTTTAAGGAGGTGTTCATAATTGGCTAGTTCTATTATTTTACATATATATGCCAGCATATGATCATCGATCGATTTTGTTCGATCTCTCTCAAGGTTGGCTTTCATGGCATGCATGGGTCATTGGTGTATTTGGTTGGTAGGACCACTACGTACGTGATGCCCATATATAGTTGTCTGCAATGCAATTATTTTAAACAATATATATCCAACCCGAAAGAGCTAATTACTCAAGGTTGTTGATGAGTTCTAGCTCTCCCATCCATTTGCCCATCCAAAAATCTCAACAACAAAAAATAAAAATAAAATTAACAACAACAGCAGCAATGATAATAATATAAAAGAATAACTTAATATTGAGACTAGCTAGGCCAGCCTTTAGAGCACAGCGCATGGTTAGAGCACAGCGCATGCACGATGCCACGGGCGTTGCTCTCCATGAAAAGACGTGATGAATGGTAAGTGATATGTTATAGAACTTGTCCCTCTGGTTTAGCCTTCGAAATTTCATTTTGACGAGAAAAATAGTGGCGGTCTTGTCCATAGAAATGTTTGTTCCGTTGGTTGGTCCTGTATACTCCTCCATCCACCAAACGGCAGAAAAGCTCAGTTTGGAAAGCTGATGCTAGAGAAACGTAGATTTCAATCTCATGCATGCTTCGAGAATTTCAAAGGTAACATAGACATGACAATGGAAGGGTGCAAGCACAATCTACAAAATCATTCATAAACTCCTCCTAAACATAAGGATTCATAGACTCATATGCTATCACTTTTGGCACGGCTACGCTACCAATATTGACGATGACCATCCGCGATATGAAGAATCAAAAGCAGGCCCCACATTATAGATTGGCCTCTAGTGTTTTTTTTTTTTTTTTTTGAGAAAAATATGCTTCCTTCCGCCGCAAAAATATGGATGCTCGTTTGCCAACCCTAAGAAGATCCAACCGTCGAGCTGCTGTGCTCAGTGCAACCGCACAATATTTGTCAAAGGCTATAATTTGCTTACCAGATCAGTGGCCAAAGATTTTATCTCGTGAGAAGTGCAACATGAAATATAGGAAGGACCCATCGATTTAAATTGTGATTGGCAGAACACTCGATAAATATCAAGAGAACCAGAGAAGAATGCAACCCACAAGCTAAACGTATTCCTGAGATCATAAGCTTAATTATACCCCTTTTTCTCTTGTATTTGTACAACCAAAATCAGAGAGGAATCGCAAAAGAAATCGCAAAAGAAAAGCACCCAGGTTAATTCCCTTCACCTTTTTCACGATGTCTACATATTTACAAGCCCTCACGTCCTTCAGTAGTTGTCCGAGCCCCCCACCACGGCCATATTTTCTCCAAAGGAATCCTTTCTCCCACCCAGTCACTGTTTAAGCCATTCTGCGAGCTAATGTTCCTTGTGGAAAAGGAATCGGAATGATATCATGCATGACAGTACGCATGGGTCTTTCATAGAAATTAATATAAAATCTTAGCTTTTTCTTTAGTGAGGAACGTCCTTAATTGTTCAATATTTTCATTAAGAGACGAAAAGCGAGCTGATCGAGATCTTTTTTTTATTATTATTTTTATACATTTTTCTTATAAAATTTTGTACTATTTGATTATTAGCTTTCCTAATTGATGATTGTAGATCAATTATATATGAATAACAACATACATAGCTTAGGCTTAATAGATATATAGTTTATTCCTTGTAAGAAAGGAACCTTGCTTGGATGTTGATGTGCGGACCAAATTAATAAAATAGAGCCACTTTGATCTGCGAAGATAATATGCCAAACCCACGCTAGTATGAACCTAACCCATATCTTATGGCCAATGAGTCAACTGAACCACTAGGCTAACCAAAAGAAAAATGCTTTAGCTCTTAACAATCTCCCACTGGTGATTGTTTTATGGCGTTGTGGGAGATCCAAGAAAGCGCTGCCTTTACTCCTCCGCCTCCCTCGAGTCAGGTATTATTGCAGGATTCGATATCCGTTTATCGAAGACATTCTGCAGCGGACTGGAGGGCCTCTTATGCTGCACAGTATTTTATTGACTGAACCTGATCTCAAGGTAACAGGATTTCATCATCTCTTCGTATGTATCTTTTTCTATGAATTGTCCTTGTGATGACTGTTCGGTTTATATCAAAAAAAAAAAAGATATTATTATTTATATATTTATTTATTTACGAGTTGAGATTTACTAGAGGCCTATTTATATCCTGCTCTCATCCAACAAAAATAGTTGGCACTGGTCAAAAAGAAATCTTCTAGGCCGAGACTGAGCAGCTATTAGTACTTGCTTCGACTCATAGCTTGTCTGCACCGTATAAATGCTCCTTCAAGTGGAGAAGAAAGCAAGAGATCCATTGGCCCAAGGAACCTAATTATTGTTGCTACCGCTGGGGAACAGTTCTATCGACCTAAGGATCATTCTCTAAACTTCAATAATTTTTCAGGATGAAAAATTTGTAACAGGTGAATGAAATTTCTCATGCCATCTGAAGAATGAATATAAATCTCGCCCATTATCATTTTCTTGTATTAATTCGCAATAGTGAGCTTTGCTGAAATTCTGGGTCCAGGCTTTGGTTATTTGAGCTTGGTTTCATTGTATTCCAACTTTAAGAATTACAGAGCAGCTCCAATATCTTGTTTCGTATATGATTTAGAATTCATATTCATTTTCATTTGATCCCTAGACATCCCAGTGCTCTCACCTTAATGAAAAAATTTTCTCAAAAAATTAAAAAGAAGAAGAAGCAAAAGAAAAGAAGTAACCATAACTATGGATCCTTGGATGGTAATTTGAAATACCATTGCATATCTTATAAATGCAAGGTTCTGTCCATTAGCAGTTCAGGTCATGTACTGTTTCTGTTGGTACTCGGTGTGTTAGTGCCTCTCTTCCTTTTTCTTCCAAGTCCAACTAGAACTACTGGGTACCTTTAGGTAGCTTTTCACATCGACAAAAGGAAAAGTTGAAAAAGAAAAAAAAAGAAAATAAAGAAAATATGCATCATTTGCTCTCCTTTGCCTTTCATTCTGACAGGAGGAATTAGAGACAGCTTCACTGTATTGATATCAGTTGATTGTGAGTGTACTCCACCTTACTTAATTCCCATCAGTAGTCTCCCTTGCTCAATAAGACTGAATCACCCTTTCAAAATACAAAAGAATGGGCCTGATCTCAACTCTCTGCAATTGACTTTTACTTGTTCAATTGGTTCATCATTTAGGATTATTGCTGCATATGCTTTCAAGCATGCTTCTAAATCTGCTCATACTTGTCTACAGCAAATGAAATCTGCGACCGGTTTGCAACCACTGGATTCAATGCTAACATGATCACATACTTAATTCAACAGCTCCACATGCCTCTGGTTCAGGCCTCCAACACCCTTACCAACTTCAATGGCACCTCGAGCTTAACACCGATCGTCGGTGCTCTCATTGCCGACTCCTTCGCCGGCCGTTTCTGGACCATAACTGTTGGATCCATCATTTTCCTGTTAGGACTGATTGGTCTCACCATATCAGCAGTCCTTCCGGGGCTCCGCCCACCACTCTGCAACTCTCCTTCTCTCAAAGGAACATGTCAACAGGCCTCCACATGGCAGCTCTTGGCCCTCTACCTTTCTCTCCTCTGCACATCCATTGGCTCTGGTGGCATCCGGCCTTGCGTCATGGCCTTCGGGGCTGACCAGTTGGATCTTCATGGTCCCCGACATGACGCTCGACGGAAGTGGAACTTCTTCAACCTCTACTTCTTTGGCATGGCAGTAGCTTTGCTCTTGGCATTGACAGTGGTGGTGTATGTCCAGGAGAATGTGGGCTGGGGATGGGGCTTCGGCAACCCTGCCATTGCTATGTTTTTGTCTGTGGTGGCCTTCGTGATTAATTTGTAGTTAGAACCTTGTACCAATGATAATACCATGAACTATGCCCTTAATAAGGAGCACAATAGTTTTCTAGGTTGGCAACAATTTGAGTGGTGTTACCATCCATTTAAGAAAGAGAAATAGCTAGACTTATAAAACCTAGTGTGTTGGCAATAATTTGAGTTGTCTTGAACATAAAATATTTTTGTAAAATTATTATGATTAATATTGGTTATTTCTTAAAAGGTTTTGTATGAAAATATTTTCATAAAAAATATATTTTTTATATAATCCATGATTCTAATGAGTAATGAAGCCTCCCACTTGCCCACCTTTCGAAGTTTTTCATAAAAGGATAACCCAATTCTCCCTATTTGAGAAGATGAGCCCTTAAGTCTTATCCATCATCTAATGTTTGAAGCCAAAGAAGGATAAAGGAAAAAAGAAAAAAAGTAAACTGGGTTGATTAACATTGTCCAAAAGCACTAGAAGGTTATCTCTTAATTGCAAAGACTGTATTGGCCAAGCTCATGTTGAGGGGCATGAGAGATAATTCCTACCCACTATCCCACAGTCAAAGGAGAAATAAAATATGCTTCTCTTGAAAAGATATAGCCATAAAGATATTCAAGATGCCCTAAAGAACAGTGCAACTCCTAAAGCCCAAGCATCCTAAAGAAGTTAATAAGACTAATGATTCTAAATATTGCCCTTACCATAGACCAGACAGTCACCCTATTCAAGATTGTGTCTTTAATGACTAGGTTGTAAAGCAGTATAAGACAAGCAACTACAAGAAACAATTAAATATAGCGACACTCAAATGCATCGCTAATGCGTCGCTAAACAAGCTATAGCGATGCATTAGCGACGCAATAAAGGCGTCGCTAAAATATCGCAATTACGTCACTTAACTTAACAGCGACTCTCTGCGACGCCATAAATGCGGCGCAATATATTGCGATGCCAATAAATGCGGCGCAATATTGCGACGCAGACTTAATGGGTCGCTACTTTAAAAATAAAATTTTTAAAAATATTTGCGATAGAAAATATCATCGCAATTGCGTCGCTAATTAATTAATTTATTTTTTTAAAAAAAATTAAATAAAATAATTTATAATATATTTTAAAATAATTGTGATGAAAATTAGTGTCGTCAATTAATTAATTAATTATTTTAAAAAATATAATAATTTAATTTTTAATTTTTTAAAAATAATTGCGATGCCCCTAAATGTGTTGCTACTTTAAAAATAAATTTTTAAAAAATATTTGCGATGAAAATCTTGTCGCAATTACGTCACTAATTTATTTATTATTTTTTAAAAAATTAAAATAACATAATTTGTAATTTTTCTTAAAATTAATTACGATGGAAAATAGCGTCGCTAATTAATAAATTTATTTTTTAAAAAAATAAAGTAAATTATTTTTAAGTTTTAAAGTAAATTAATTTATTTATTTAAAAAAAAATAATATAAAATAAACTTGCTAATACAATGTAATTGCTAATACAATTGACCAAAACAATCATTACAAAATTTTCAAAAATCGATAAAATTTTATTTTATTAATTATTTAAAATTTTCATATACAAAATAAAAAAATAAAAAATACATCAAGTAGTGAAAAAAAATACATCTTGTATCTGCAGGTGACTGTGGAGGCTGTGGAGGCTGGACTGAACCCTGCGACAGGAGACGAACTAAATCCTGCATCTGATGCATCTGGTCTCTCATCTCTGCAAGCTCCTCCTGAACCTCATGGCGAACTTCCTCCTGGATAGATCTTCGGATGTCGTTTATCTGCTCGGGAGGAATATTGCCAGAACCACGCGAACTTGAGCCCTGATGGGAAAAATATCTGGAAGCTCTCACCACAAGGGAAAAAAAATTGCGATGCCCAAATGTGTCACAATTGCGTTGCTAAACATGCTATTGCGACGCAATAGCGATGCAATGACGACGTCGCTCAGATGTTCATCGCAATATCCATTTATCGCAATTGCATCGCAATATTGCGACTCTCTGTGATGCAACAATGCGTCGCTAAATTTAAAACTAATTTTTAATATTTAAAATTATTATTAAATATTGCGACGCATTCAATTGCGTCGTAATATTGCGACGCATTTAGTTGCATCGTAATATTTAATAATAATATTTTTGATATAATAGCGACGCAATTTGAGTCGCTAATGCATCGCAAATAAAAAAAAATTTAAAATATTGCGATGCAAGGTCATTGCGTCGCAATATTTATTAAAAATATTTTAGATATAATAGCGACGCAATTTGAGTCGCTAATGCGTCGCTATTAAATTTTTTTTAAATTATTACGATGCCAGGTCATTGCGTCGCAATATTTAATAATAATATTTTAAAAATATTAGCGATGCAATTTCAGTCGCTAATGCATCGCAAATTAAAATTTTAAAAAAATATAAAATATTAAAAATTAAAATGGTTAATACAATTTCGTTAAATTTAAATATTGATAGAAACATTCTTCACTCATATTGATCCAAACAATAATCAATTTCCAAAAATAATTTATATATTAAAATTTTGAAGTTTTCATGTACAACATAAAAAAAGAAAAAAAAAGACATCAAAAATCTGAGCGATCACGTGGAGGCTGGAGACCCTGCGACAAGCGGCTAACCATATCCTGCAAATGACGCATCTGATCTCGCACGTCTGCAAGCTCCTGATCCCGGCCTCGCATACGCTGCTCGAACTCGTTCTCGACCTCCTGCCGAACGTCCTGCCGAACCTCCTGACGAATGTCCTACCGAACCTCCTCCGCAATAGATCTCCGAATGTCGTCTAAACGCTCGGCAGGAATATCAACAGAAAATCGCGAGCTGGAGGCCTGATGGGGAAAATATGCAGAAGCTCTAGTGCCCAGACCATAGACCCTGTCTCGCGGCTGGGCACCAACAGCCTCCAAAAACACACACCGACTCTCCTCTGCTGAGAGTTCGACGGGCGTCTCCCCATCAGTGGAGTCGACCTACGATGCCTGGGAGCGAAGCTTCTCGACTCGTGTCTTTAAATTATAAAATCAACAATAAATGAGTTAATAAATTTCTTGAAATAAAATTTTAGAAATTTAGCATATACTACATAAATCTAATTTCTTACCATAACCTCCCGTGATCGCGTGTCGACCCAGGAACCGTCCCTCCTGGTGTGTGTCGCCCTGAATAGACGAAACTCACCAGGATCTCCGCCCTCCTGCTCAGACTATAATAATAAAAAAATTGATATTAATACAAATATTTGTAAATAACTAAATTAGTAATTAAAATATTTATGTTTTCTTACCATACACCGTCTGTGCTCCTGAATCGAAATGGAGCCCGAAGTATGGCGGGAGAGACCCGTGCCAGGACCGTCCTTCTCGGATCGGTGGTTCGTGCTGGCTGATGCGGACCTCCTGCGCTATCCATCGGACTGCCAGGCCTGCTGCCACTCGTGCCAAATACCCTCTGGCATATGCGCAGGACGCTGACCCGATGACCTCCAACGATGAAGCATGTCGGAGTATCGGCGTCCTGTCAGAGCCTCCCATGCTGTCCTAATGGCATCATGGCTGGCAGGGTCCCACGTAAACTTTTTCTGCATTAAAATAAATAGTTAGTTTCAGAATTTATTCAGATTAAGAAATTTTATATCAATGATAAATTGTATTTAATAAGTTTACCTAAAACTCGTGGTTGGAGATACGTGGCGCCAATCGTAGCCACTAGGATCTGCACGCCTCTGAAATACGGCGCTGATGTGGCTGGATACATGATGCTGCTCAATAAATCTGTTAAAAAAATGCATATTTATAAGTAATTAACTTAAAAACATAAACATATATTTTTAATTAGTATATACTTACAGCCCATGAGCATCAAGTCGAAGTACGGTGCGACCGATGGTGGAAGAACTCTCGGAGGTATGTGCCAATTGGCTGGATGGTAATACCAATGCAGGATCACCGCCGATTGCTGCAGAGATCGAAGGCTGTGCGATGTGTGGAGATCCAAACTCTCCATCTCCAAAGCTCATGTGATCTGATGCAGCAGAGCTACGTCCCTGCTCACTCCGTATGTCGTCGGTATATCTACCTCTGCCCGTCATACTGAAAATACTAAAGATTCATGCAATTAAATTACGATTAACGATTGATTATGTAAAAATTTACAACTTATAAAATAAATTTGAATTTAAGAAAACCTCTATGTTTAATCGGTGTCATTTGTTTCGTGAAATGTTGGTTCAACATCCGATGCCATATCGGACAGCGATTCAGTTTCATTATCATCGGAAGGAAACCGAATATTTGCATCCGCAATTTCTTGGACATCACCATTTGGATCTCTAAGTGATGTTTCAGGAGCCCTTGTGTCGTCCTCAATTGCATGCATTTTCATCTCATCCTCTTGAAATGCAGGGCACTCGGCTGATTGACTTGATGAACCTCCTCTAATAAGATTGTTGAACGTGGGATGATTTTAGAAACAGCCCACCAATCTCGCTTGTCGTTGCGCAAACTTGGATATTCGCAGTACAACACTTGCTGAGCTTGGGATGCAAGGATGAATGGGTCATATTTCTGCAATCTTCGTCGATGGTTCACTTCAACCAAATTGTAGTCGTTATGAATCCTTTTACCCACAGGAACTGTTGGATCGAACCAATCGCAACGAAACAATACGGTTCGTTTCATAGGCCAACCGGGATATTCAACTTCAACCACCTCTACTAACTTTCCGTAAAAATCCTGCATATTTGCTCCAGCACTTTCTCCTTTAACACATACGCCCCAGTTCTGCGTGCCTCTTGAAGCTGCTAATCGTTCAATCTGAAATTTGTGCCCATTAACAAAATAGCCAGTAGAGGTTGTTACGGTCTTCAATGGCCATTGCGATAGATATTTAATGAAAATATTATCGGTTGGGGACCATGGACCGTTTACCTATAAATTAATAAGTTATTCACAACCAATTCAAAAAATTAAAGCCATTACTGAAATTGATTGAGTGATACTACTCACAAATTCATAAAACCAGTAAGCGAACTCCGTTTCTAACTTCCGTCCAATTGCAACTTGACTGATGTCGGGATTCATCTATCGTTGTCTATCACAATACATCCTTATGGGATGATAAGGATTAAAACTGATGTTAGCAATTAAATATTATGGTATATTATAATTTAAATTAGAAGTTCCAATTAAGCATTGAAGTATACACTTTCTCAATATATGGATCGACTTCTCTACAGTTCATTAGGATATAATAATGTGCTGCATTATACTCCATATCGCTAAGATTTCTTGACTTCTGCCCCCCAAATGAACGGCCGATACCTTTAAAAATTGATATTATACCATCATTAGGTTCTCCTTCGTCCACACATACGTCATCGTTACGACCAAGATTTTAGGTCCTCGTGTAGACGTGACCCTCAAAGTAATGCAAGGCAAAAGCTGAAACTTCTTCGATCAAGTGTGCATTGCATATAGAACCTTCAACCCTTGCCTTATTACGCACATTATTTTTTAACTTCTTAAGGTACCTATATGTAAAGTTGAGACAAAAAATTAACCAATTTTCTCGCAATGAAATAATATTTGAAATGTCAATATGTCTTAATGATGTATATTTACCTCTCGAAAGGATACATCAAGCGATACTGCATGGGACCAGCTATGCTCGCTTCGTATGGCAAGTGAACCGATAAATGCTCCATTGAGTCAAAAAAACTGGGAGGAAATATTCGCTCCAGCTTGCATAAAATAATTAGAATTTCCTCCTCAAGCCTTGCTATGGATGCAGAAGTAATGACTGTGGCAGACAACTCCATGAAGAACAAGCTGAGCTCTATCAATGCCTTCTAGACATGTTGCAAAAGCAACTCACGAAAAGCTATAGGCAATAACCGTTGCATAAAAACATGGCAGTCATGACTCTTCATGCTGAACAACTTGAGCTTATGCATGTCCACACACCTACCGATATTTGAGGCATAACCATCTGGAAATTTTAACCCTCTAAGCCAATTACATAAAACTTCTCGTGAATTTCTGTCAAGAGTGTAATAGGCTTTAGGATAGGTCCCGTCGGCACTCCTCCTCAATTCACCTCTTCTGCAATACTGATTAAGTTCTTCTCTTGACTTTGCAGTATCTTTGGTTTTTCCCAGGATGTTTAGCACCATGTTAAATATGTTATCAAAGAAATTTTTTTTGATATGCATAACATCCAAGTTGTGTCGGATGAGATTTGTGCTCCAATACGGCAAATCCCAAAATATACTCCTCTTCTTCCAGTTATGTTCTTTACATATACGGCCATTTATTCTATCTGCATCGAGTTCCCAAGCATACCTCAACCCCAAATGCTCTATAGTATCAAATATATTCGTGCCGGACATAACCGATTCGGCGAATTTTGTGACTGCTTTGTTCTTCTGAAAGGCGGTCAAGTTACGCCTGTAAGGATGATTTGGAGTCAAGAACTTTCTATGATTATCAAACCATGACTGCTTACCACTCTTCTGCAATGTAAATGCATCCGAATCATACATGCAATGGGGGCATGCCAGACGTCCAGCAGTGCTCCAACCAGACAACATTGCATATGCCGGGAAGTCACTTATTGTCCACATCAAAGCAGCTCTCATGATGAAATTCTGTTTCATAGAAATGTCGTAGGCTAGGACTCTTGTTTCCCACAACATTTTCAATTTGGCCACCAACGGTTGCAGGAAGACATCAATCTTTTCCTTTGGATTTGATGGTCCTATAACCAAAACTGTCAAAAACATTGCAGAATCTTTCATGCACTTTCATGGAGGAAGGTTATATACAGTCAGTATCATAGGCCAACATGAATATTGTTGCCCCGCTTGACTGAATGGTTGGAAGCCATCGGTACAAAGACCTAATCTGACATTCCTTATATCTTCAGCGAAATCAGGATGATTGTCATTGAAATGCTTCCAAGCTTTTGAATCTGATGGATATCCTCTTTAGATTCATGTTCGGCATGCCATCTCATATCAGCAGCTGTAGCCTTAGATCTGTATAATCTCTGCAGGCGTGGAGTCAGAGGAAAGTAATGCATCCTCTTGTAAGGAACACTTTTCCTCCTACTTGTACTAGCTCCCCCTTCGCCGTTTTTGTACCTCGATTGCCCACAAATCTTACACCATCTCAGCTCCGAGTCTTCACCCCAATATATCATACAATTGTTCAAGCAACAATCGATCTTATTAACCGGGAGCCCAAGCCTACGCAACAACTTCTTCGTTGAGTAAAAACTGTCTGCTACAATATTATCATTTGGCAAAATTTTCTTGATTAACCCAGCTACAGAATAAAATACCTTTTCTAATAATCGATGTTCTGCCTTAATATTCAGCAACCGAGCAGCCATCGACAACTGTGAATGACCCTCACAACCAGGATATAATTCTTGATTTGCAGCACGCAACATATCATAAAATTGCTGTGCATCTGGATTTGGTTCTTCCATAAATGTATTCTGATTGAATTCATTACCCGATGCATTCATCACCATTTCTTCATATGTGTTTAGATTCACAAATGGTTTATCAACGGGAATTGACACTTGTTGGCTTGTAACAACGGTTGGAATTTCCTCTTGTTCACCATGACAGTACCAAACATCGTAATCAGGAACAAACCTCTTTTTACACAGATGCACCTTAACAGTATCAACATCTCTGTAGGCTTTATTCTGACACCTGTGATAGTTGCATGGGCACCTAATCCTGGGCCCATCCATCCATTCAGGTTGGCTACATGCAAATGCGATAAATTCTTCCAATCCATTCAAAAAATCTGGATTAAGTAAGCCATCTTTTATCCTTGCATACATCCACGAGCGAGCCCCGCTCATTTTTGACCGACTTATACAATTTCTAAAACCATTAAAGGAAACCACATTATAAAACTATATTAGCATTACTAAATATATAACTAAATTATTTCTTTTACACAACTTAGGTTAATAATAACCATTTAAATAATTTATAGCTGAACCAATTTTTTTTAGACAACTAAGGTCCCTACCCTGCAAGGCCCGGCCACGGCTACAATCCTTGGCGTGCTAGCAAGGACCGAGGCACAGGTTCATGCCAGGCTAATGCTAGGGCTTGAGTTCGGGTCGGGCCGCAAGGCGGTCCGTTTAATCATGAGACTTCACAAGCATTCAAGTGCCCTAAATTAATTCTACCTTCACTCCATGTCTAAAAGGTAAGGCCCTATCCCATTCAAGAATATTTTTTGTGATATGTTATTCTGCTATTAATTATCATCGATCGGTTATGTTAAAATTTCGGTAGCATTTCCCCATATGTTATCTTAAATGTGTGGCATGTAAGCCACACTAGGAGAATATATGAGCAAATACAAACCGCAATCTCACCCAACGATGATTAATAGCAGACTAACATATCGCAAAAAATATTCCCAAACTGTCCACCAGAACAATTTGAGAATTTGCAAGACTAAAGCTTACAAATTCTCAAACGGGTCTAAAGGTTATAGTGCTGTGATTAATAATATGGAAGTCCGAAGACAATCGAACTTATGCTTGTTATTCTTAACTTCTTGTCAATTATACATATATAGGAATAGTGTTCTATAAATATAGTCACTCACTTCTTAAGATTATTGTGTCGAATACAAATGTTTGTGAAGACTAAAATATAAATCATTGAAACTACTAATTTGTTGTTGCAAATTAAATAATAATACAACAAGACTTTCTATCTAGCATTACATAATTTAATGCATCATTCAATTTGAAGCAGAATGTAAATAATCAAGACAACAATTGTAAATAACTATAAATGCACAAATATTATTGCATAAACATTCTTCTTAAATTAATTATTGCATAAAAATTCTGTAAATTAAATAATAATACAACAAGACTTTCTATCTAGCATTACAAATATTATTGCATAATCAAGACATAACAATCAGTCTATCCAAAGAGCTCCGACTAATGACATAAATTAATTAATTTATAACTAATCTAATAAAAAATTAGATTAGTGGTCACATTTTTTTAATATTTGTCATCAAATTATTTAAAAATATTTTGAATAATAATAAAATATAATAGAATCTAAATTTTTAGTTAAATTTTTTTCATTGGTGTTAAAAAAATTTTTTTGAAGGGGCCGAGGGGTCGGGAAAACCCCCCTAGCTGTTACTTTTTTTAAAAAAAAATTAAGTTGCCCATGTTTTAAAAATATATTTATAATTTTTTATATTTATCATCAAATTATTTAAAAATAATTTTAAAAATAATAAAATATGATAGAATCTAATTTTTTAGTTAAATTTTTTATGAGTGTTATTTTTTTTTAATTGAAGGGGGCTGGCCGGGGTGGGGGAAAAGCCCCCTAGCTGTTACCTTTTTCTTTATTTATTTATTTTTGTCTGGCCACCGTGGCCGGAGAAGACGAACGGGAGGGGGGGGTCCCCCCTAACTGTTTTTTTTTTTCCGGTGGCCTAGCCACCGTGGCCAGACCACGGCCGGCCATGGCAGCGGCCGTGGCCAGAGAGGACGAACGGGAGGAGGGGTGGGGAAAAACCCCCCATTAATATTTTTTTTCGGTGGCCAGGCCACCGCAGTGGTCGTGGCCGGAGAAGATAGCCGTGGCCGTGGCTGGAGAAGACGAAGGGGGGTGGGGAAAACCCCCCCCAAACAGTAAATTTTTTTTTGGTAGCCTGGCCACCGTGGCCAGGCCACAGCCGGCCACGGCAGCGGCTGTGGCCGGACCCTATTTTTTTTTTTTTTAAAGGAGGATGGGCTTACCTCGCTCGCAAGGGGACGCCGCCGGAGTGGGGGGAGCTTCCGCCGGGAGAGAAGATGGGGGCAGCCGGAGGAGCGGACGGACGGCGGCGGCGACTAGGGTAGGAAAAGGAAGAAGAAGAGAAGGGAAGCAGTGGGGGGGGGGGGGCGACAAAGGTTTAAATAGTGGTGATTAGCGATGCAATATATGCGTCACTAATCACTCTATTATTATTATTATTATTATGGATTAGCGACGCAACAATGCGTCGCTAATCCATCGCTACTTTTTCTTTTTTATTTTTTTATGCAAAACTTAGCGACGCAACTAATTGTGTCGCTAATGAGTCGCTAACTTGGTGCCAATGTCCGGCGGGAAAATAATTTTTATTTTCTAGAAAATTGCATCGCAAATACGTTGCAATATTTTTTTAATATTAATAACTGATAAAAATTATATTTTTAAAAAATAATTACGACATTTATTGCGTCGTAATATTTTTTTAATTTTTTATTACATTTAAATTTCTTAAAAACATTGCGATGCAATAAATGCGTCGCAATATTAAAAATTGTTTTCTCTTAAAAAATAATTTTTATTTTCTAGGAAATTGCATCGCAAATGCGTTGCAATATTTTTTAAATATTTATAAAATATTATATTTTTTGAAAATAATTGCGACGCATATATTGCATCGCAAATTTTTATAAAATTTTTTTATTACATTTATATTTCTTAAAAACATTGCAACGCAACAAGTGCGTCGCAATATTAAAAATTATTTTCTCTGGAAAAATTATTTTTATTTTCTAGAAAATTGCGTCGCAAATGCGTCGCAATATTTTTAATATATTTATAACTGATAAAATTTATATTTTTTGAAAATAATTTCGACGCATATATTGCGTCGCAATATTTTTTTAATTTTTTTTTTTACATTTATTTTTCTTAAAAACATTGCGACGAAATGAATGTGTCGCAATATTAAAATTTGTTTTCTCTGAAAAAATTATTTAAACATTCTAGGAAATTGCATCGCAAATGCGTCACAATATTTTTTAAATATTTTTAACAGATAAATTTAAATTTTCTGAAAAATTGCATCGCAAATGCGTTGCAATATTTTTTAAATATTTGTAACTGATAAAATTTATATTTTTCTGAAAATAATTGCGACGCAAATAATGCATCGCAATGTTTTTTTAAAATTTTTTAATTACATTTATTTTTCTTAAAAACATTGCGACGCAATACATGCGTCGTAATATTAAAAATTGTTTTCTTCGTAAAAATTAATATTTAGGAAAATGCATCGCTAATGCGTCGCAATATTTTTTTAATTATTATAACTGATATAAATTATATTTTCTTAAAATAATTGTGACGAATCTGTTGCATCGCAATGTTTATTTAAATTTTTTTATTACTATTATTTTTCTTAACAACATTGCGATGCAATATGTGCGTCGCAATATTAAAAATTATTTTATCTCGGACCATGGCGATCGGTCCGATCGGCGACGATCCGACGGTTGCTATCGATCTAAGCCCTGATCTAGATCGGCCATGACCGATCTTGGACCGTGGCGATCGGTCCGATCGCCGACGATCCGACGGTTGTGATCGATCCAAGCCCTGATCCCGATCGGCCATGATCGATCCCGAACCGTTGTGATCGGTCCGAGATCGCGGACGATCCGACGGTTGTGATTGATCTAATCCCTAATCCGATCATCCATGACTGATCCCGGATCGTTGCGATCATCCAAGCCCTGATCCCGATCGGCCATGATCGATCTCGGACCATGGGAATTGGACCGATCGGCATCGATCCGATGGTTGCCATCGATCCAAGCCCTGATCGATCCTGGTCGGCGATGAATGATCTCGGACCGTTGCGATCAATCTGATAGGTGACGATCTGACAGTTGCGATCGATCCAAGCCATGATCCCGATCGATCACGACCGATCTCAGACCGTGGTGATCGGTCCGATCGGCGACGATCCGATGGTTGCAATCGATCCAAACCCTGATCCCGATCGGCCACGACCGATCTCGGACCGTGGCGATCAGACCGATCGGCATCGATCCGATGGTTGCCATCAATCCAAGCCCTGATCGATCCTAGTCGATGAATGATCTCGGACCATCGCGATCGATCCGATCGGTGACGATCCGACGGTTGCGATCGATCCAAGCCCTGATCGATCTCGGTCGGCGATGAACGATCTCGAACAGTGGCGATCGGTCCAATCGCCGATGATCCAACGGTTGCGATCGATCCAAGCCCTGATCCCGATCGGCCACGATCGATCTCGGACCGTTGCGATCGGTCCGAGATCACGACGATCCGACGGTTGCGATTGATCCAAGCCCTGATCCCGATCGGCCACGACCGATCCCGGACCGTTGCGATCGGTCCGAGATCGCTGACAATCCGACGGTTGTGATAGATCCAAGCCCTGATCCCGAACGGCCACGATCGATCCCGGACCGATGCGACCGGTCCGAGATCGCAGATGATCCGACGGTTGCGATCAATCCAATCCCTGATCCCGATCGGCCACGACCGATCTCAGACAGTGGCGATCGGTTCGATCGCCGACGATCCAACGGTTGCGATTGATCCAAGCCCTGATCCCGATCGGCCACGACCGATCCCGGACCGTTGCGATCGGTCCGAGATCGCGACGATCCGATGGTTGCGATCGATCCAAGCCCTGTTCCCAATCGGCCACGACCGATCCCGGACCGTTGCGATCGGTCCCAGATCGCTGATGATTCGACGGTTGCGATCGATCCAAGCCCTGATCCCGATCGGCCACGACCGATCCTGGACCGTTGCGATCGGTCCGAGATCGCGGATGATCCGATGGTTGCGATCGATCCAATCCCTGATCTCGATCAGCCATGACCGATCTCGGACAGTGGCGATCGGTCCACTCGTCGACGATCTGACGGTTGCGATCGATCCAAGCCCTGATCCTGATCGGCCACGACCAATCTCGGACCATGGAGATCGGTCCGATCGCCTATGATTCGACAGTTGCGATCGATCCAAGCCTGATCCCGATCAGCCACGACCGATCTCGAACCGATCGCTATGTAACATAATTAATTTTTTTAAAATATTGCGATGCAAAGGTTTGCGACGCAAAGGTTTGCGTCACAATTTTTTTATATTATAATTATTTTAAATAAAAATTATTTTTATTTAAAATAATTGCGACGTAACAAGTGCATCGCTAAATTAAAACATAATTTTCCTAATTTTCTGGTTTATTGCTCGCTAATGCGTCGCTATTTAACATAATTAATTTTTTAAAAAATATTGCGACGCATTGAATTTCATCGCAATATTTTTTCTTATAATTATATTTTATAAAAATTTATTTTATTTAAAATAATTGTGACGCATATATTGTGTCACTAAATTAAAATTTATTTTTCTAATTTTTGGGTTTATTGCGTCGCTAATGCGTCGCTATTTAATATAATTAATTTTTTTAAAAACATTACGACGCACTGTATTGCATCGCAATTATTTTTTCTCATATTTATACTTTATAAAAATTAATTTTATTTAAAATAATTATGACGCAGTTATTGCATCACTAAATTAAAAATAATTTTTCTAATTTTCTGGTTTATTACGTTGCTAATGCATCGCTATTTAACATATTTAATTTTTTTAAAAACATTGCGACGCACTGAGTTGCATCGCAATATTTTTTCCTAATATTTATATTTTATAAAAATTAATTTTATTTAAATTATTTGTGATGCAATTTGTGCGTCACTAAATAAAAATAATTTTTTTAATTTTTTGGTTTATTGCATCGCTAATGCATCGCTATTTAACATATTTAATTTTTTAAAAAACATTGCGACGCTCTGAGTTGCGTCGCAATATTTTTTTCCCATATTTATATTTTATAAAAAATTAATTTAAAAATATTGCGATGCATTATTTGCGTTGCTAAATAAAATAAATAATTTTTTTCATTTTCTGGTTTATTGAGTCGCTAATGCGTCGCTAATTGCGTCGCAATGTTTTGTTGTCACGAAGGCATCGCAAAGTGGTCGCAATTTAGCGACGCAATGATGCGTCGCTAAGTTTGCATCGCTATTTCAGTATTTTCTTGTAGTGTCTGGTGCCCAAACCATAGATCCTACGGTCTCGTGGCTAGGCACCAACAGCCTCCAAAAACACACGTCGACCCTCCTCTAGTGAGAGTTCGACGGTCGGCCCCCCATCAGTGGAGTCGACCTGCGAAGCCTGAGACTAAAGTTCCTCGACTCATGCCTTTGAGTTATAAAATCAATGATAAATGAATTAATATATAAAGTTGAATAAAATATTAGAGATTAAACAAATAAAATATAAATCTAATTTGTTACCACAACCTCCCGTGATCGTGTATTGACCTAGGAACTGTCCTTCCTGGTGTGTGTCGCCCTGAATAGACGAAACTCACCAGGATCTCTGCCCTCCTGCTCGAACTACAAAAGCAGAAGAAAGAATATAAATGCAAGTATTTGTAAATGACTAAATTAGTATTTAAATTGTTTACGTTTTCTTACCATACGGCGCCTGTGCTTCTAAATAGAAATGGATCCCGCAGTGTGGCAGGAGAGGCCCGTGCCACGATCGCCCTTCTCAGATCGATGGTTCGTGCTGGCTGATGCGGACCTCCTGATCAATGCCTTGGATTGCCATGCCTGCTGCCAGCTGGCCCAAATACCCTCTGACACATGCCCTGGATGGTCATCCGAACTCCTCCAACGATAAAGCATGTCGGAGTATCGGTGTACCGCAAGAGCATTCCATGCTGCCCTAATGGCATCATGGATAGTAGGGTCCCATGTAAACTTTTTCTGCATTGAAATAAATAGTTAGTTTCACAATATATTAAGATTAGAAAATTTTATATAAGTTATAAAATGTATTTAAAAAGTTTACCTAAAACTTTGAAAAATAAAACTCGCTCGTGGCCGCAGATAGATGGTGCCAATCGTAGCCACTGGGATCAGTATGGCTCTGAAATATAGAGCTGATCCGGCTCGATACAGTATGCTGCTCAATAAAGATGTTAAAAAAAATTAATTAAAATAAGTAATTAACTTATAAACATAAACATATATTTGCAATTAGTATATACTTATAGCCCATCGGCATCCAATCGAAGTACGGTGCGACCGACCAAAGAAGAACTCTCAGAGGTCTGTGCCGATCGGTTTGAGGAAAATACTGGATGAGCGTCAACGCCTGGAGAGGCGGAAGTCCGTATGTCAGGGCTGGTAGTGGGATGTGACGCAGTAGGGATATGTCCGTCAGGGGTAGATCCACCTCAGTCCGTCATACTATTAATACTAAAGATTAATGCAATGCAATATAATTATGAATAATTAATAAAATACAAAAAATTAATACTTATAAAAATAAATCAAAATCGAATGAACATATATCTTTAATTAGTGTCATTTGTTTCGTGAAATGTTGGTTCAACATCCGATATCGAATCAGACTGTGATTCAGTTTCATTATCATCGGAAGGAAACTGAACATTTGCATCCTCAATTTCTTTGACATCACCATTTGGATCTCTAAGTGATGTTTCAGGAGCCCTTGTGTCGTCCTCAATTGCATGAATTTTCATCTCATCCTCTTGAAATGCAGGGCACTCAGTTGATTGACTTGATGAACTCTCATCTAATATGATTGTTGAACATGGAACGATTTTAGAAACAGCCCACCAATCTCGCTTGTTGTTGCGCAAACTTGGATATCCGCAGTAAAACACTTGTTGAGCTTGGGATGCAAGAATGAATGGTTCATATTTATGCAATCTTTGTCAATGGTTTACTTCAACTAGATTGTAGTTGTTATGAACCCTTTTACCGACAGGAATTGTCGGATCAAACTAATCACAACGAAACAATACAGTTCATTTCATAGGCCAATCGAGATATTCAACTTTGACCACCTCTACTAACTTTCCGTAATAATCCTGCATATTTGCTCCAGCACTTTCTCCTTCAACACATATGCCCCAATTCTGTGTCCCTCTTGAAGATGCTAGTCGTTCAATTTGAAATTTGTATCCATTAACAAAATAGCCAGTATAGGTAGTTACGGTCTTCAATGGCCACTGCGCCCGACATTTAATGAAAATATTGTTGGTTGTGAACCATGGACCGTTTACCTATAAATTAATAAGCTATTCACAATCAATTCGAAAAATAAAAGCCATTATTGTAATTGATTGAGTGATAGTACTTATAAATTCATAAAACCAATAAGCGAACTCCGTTTCTAACTTCTGCCCAATGGCAAGTTGACTGATGTTGGGATCCATCTGTCGTCTATCACAATACATCCTTAAGGGATTATAACAATTAAAACTTCTGTTAGCAATTAAATAATATGGTATTTTACAATTTAAAGTAGAAGTTCTAATTAAGCAATTAATGAAGTGTACATATACTTACTCAATGTATGGGTCGACTTCTCTATAGTTCATTAGGATGTAATAATGTGCTCCACATCGTTTAATTGTCTTGACTTCTGCCTCCCAAATGAACGGCCGATACTTTTAAATATTAATATTCTACCGTCAGTAGGTTCTCTTTCGTCCACACATATGTCATCGTTACGATCAAGATTGCGGGTCCTTGTATGAACGTGACCCTCAAAGTAATGCGAGGCAAAAGCTGAAACTTCTTCAACCAAGTGTGCATTGCATATAGAACCTTCAACCCTTTCCTTATTCCGCACATTATTTTTTTAACTTCTTAAGATACCTATATGTAAAGTTAAAAATATAAATAAATTAACTTCCTCGCATAAATAAAATAGTATTTGAAATGTCAACATGTATTACTGATTTGGGTGTTTACCTCTCGAAAGGATACATCCAGCGATACTGCACGGGACCAGCTATACGTGCTTCGTATGGCAAGTGAACCGGTAAATGCTAGTCAAAAAAACTTGGAGGAAATATTCGCTCCAGCTTGCATAAAATAATTGGAATTTCCTTCTCAAGCTTTTCCATGGATGCAGAAGTAATGACTGCGGCAGATAACTCCTTAAAGAACAAGCTGAGCTCTGTCAATGCCTTCCACACATGTTGCGGAAGCAACTCACGAAAAGCTATGGGCAATAACCGTTGCATAAAAATATAAAAGTCATGACTCTTCATGCCAAATAACTTGAGCTTATACATGTCCACACACCTACCGATATTTGAAGCATAACCATCAGAAAATTTTAATCCTCTAATCCAGTTACATAAAACTTCTCTTAAATTTTTGTCAAGAGTGTAACAGGCTTTAGGATAGGTCCCGTCGCTATTTAACATAATTTATTTTTAAAAAAAAGTTACGATGCACTGATTCGCGTCACAATATTTTTATTTCATAATTATATTTTATAAAAATTAATTTTTTTGAAAATAATTGCAATGCATATGGTTGCATCGTAATGTTTTATTTTTAATATTTTTTATAACACTTATTATTTTAAAAAAATTGCAACACAATACTTGCGTCGCTAAATTAAAAATTATTTTTTTAATTTTCTGATTTATTGCATCACTAATGCGTCACTATTTAACACAATGTATTTTTAAAAAAATATTACGACGCACTGATTCGCGTTGCAATATTTTTATTTCATAATTATATTTTATAAAAATTAATTTTTTTGAAAATAATTGCGATGCACATGTTTGCATCGTAATATTTTATTTTTAATATTTTTTATAACACTTTTTTTAAAAAAAATTGCGATGCAATACTTGCGTAGCTAAATTAAAAATTAATTTGTTTTAATTTTTTGGTTTATTGCGTCACTAATGTGTCACTATTTAATATAATTTATTTTTAAAAAAAAGTTGCGATGCACTGATTCGCATCACAATATTTTTATTTCATAATTATATTTTATTAAAATTAATTTTTTTAAAAAATAATTGCGACGCACATGTTTGCATCGCAATGTTTTATTTTTAATCCAAGCCATGATCCCGGTTTAAAATTAATTTTTTTAACTTTTAATTATATTTAATAAAATTTAATGTTTTTTTAAAAAATTATGATCAATCCGATCGGCGATGATCCGATGGTTGCGATCAATCCAAGCCATGATCCCGGTCGCCGATGATCGATCTCGGATCGTTGCGATCAATCCGATCGGCGACGATCCAACGATTGCGATCGATCCAAGTCATGATCCCGATCGGCGAATATCGATCTCGGACCGTTGCGATCAATCCGATCGACGACGATCCGATGGTTGCGATCGATCCAAGCCATGATATATCCTGGTCGCCGATGATCGATCTCAGACCGTTGCAATCAATCTTATTGGCGACGATCCGATGGTTGCGATCGATCCAAGCCATGATCCTGATCGGCGACGATCGATATCGAACCATTGCAATCAATCCGATCGGAGATGATCCAACGGTTGCGATCGATCCAAGCCACGATCCCGATTGTCGACAATCGATCTCGGACCGTTGCGATCAATCCGATCGGCAATGATCCGATGGGTGCGATCGATCCAAGCCATGATCCCGGTCGGCGATGATCGATCTCAAACCATTGCGATCAATCCAACGGTTGCGATCAATCCAAGCCATGATCCCGATCGCCGAAGATCGATCTTGGACCGTTGCGATCAATCCAATGGTTGCGATCGATCCAAGCCATGATTTGATCGCCTACGATCGATCTAGGACCGTTGCGATCAATCTGATCGGTGATGATCCGACTGTTGCGATCGATCCAAGCCATGATATATCCCAATCACCGACGATCGATCTTGGACCGTTGCGATCAATCCGATCGGTGATGATCCGACGGTTGCGATCGATCCAAGCCATGATATATCCCGGTCGATGACGATCGATCTCGGACCATTGCGATCAATCCAATCGACAATGATCCGACGGTTGTGATCAATCCAAGCCATGATCTCGATCGCCAACGATCGATCTCGGACCATTGCGATCCATCTGATCGGCGATGATCCGACGGTTGCGATCGATCCAAGCCATGATACCGATCGAAGAATATCGATCTTGGACCATTGCGATCAATCCGATCGGTGACGATCCGATGGTTGCGATCGATCCAAGCCATGATATATGCCGGTCGCCGATGATCGATCTCAGACCATTGCGATCAATTTGATCGGTGATGATCCGATGGTTGCGATCGATCCAAGCCATGATCCAGATTAGCGATGATTGATCTCGGACTGTTGTGATCAATCCGATCGATCCAAGCCATGATCCCGATCGTCGACGATCGATCTCGGACCGTTGCGATCAATCCGATCGGCGACGATCCGACGATTGCGATCGATCCAATCCATGATCCCGGTCGGCGACGATCAATCTCAAACCATTGTGATCAATTGGATCGGCGACGATCCAACGGTTGCGATCGATCCAAGCCATGATATATCTCAGTCGGTGACGATCGATCTTGGACCGTTGCGATCAATCCAATCGATGACGATCCGACGATTGCGATCGATCCAAGCCATGATCCCGGTCGCCGACGATCGATCTCATACCATTGCTATCCATCCGATCAGCGATGGTCCAATGGTTGCGATCGATCCAAGCCATGATATATCCCAATCATCGACGATCGATCTCGGACCGTTGCGATCAATCTGATCGGCGACGATCCGATGATTGTGATCGATCCAAGCCATGATATATCCTGGTCGGCGATGATCGATCTTGGACCGTTGCGATCAATCCGATCAGCGAGGATCCAACAGTTGCGATCGATCCAAGCTATGATATATCCCGGTCGGCGACGATCGATCTCGGACCGTTGCGATCAATCCGATCGGCGATGATCCGACGGTTGCGATCGATCCAAGCCATGATCCCGGTCGCAGACGATCGATCTCGGACCGTTGCGATCAATCCGATCGGCGACGATCCGATGATTACGATCGATCCAAGCCATGATCCCGATCGTTGACGATCGATCTCGGACCGTTGCGATCAATCCGATCGGCGACGATCCGACGATTGCGATCGATCCAAGCCTTGATCTCGGTCGCCGACGATCGATCTCGAACTGTTGCGATCAATCTGATCGGCGATGATCCGACGGTTGCGATCGATCCAAGCCATGATCCCGGTCGGCGATGATCGATCTCGGACCATTGCGATCAATCCGATCGGCGACGATCCGACGGTTGTGATCGATCCAAGCCATGATCCCAGTCATCGATGATCGATCTCGGACCGTTGCAATCAATCTGATCGTCGATGATCCGACGGTTGCGTTTATTTCATAACTATATTTTATAAAATTTAATATTTTTTTAAAAAATTGTGATGCATTTCTTACATTGCTATATTAAAAATTAATTTTTTTTATTTTCTAGTTTATTGCGTCGCTAATGCGTCGCTATTTAACATAATTAAATTTTTTTAAAAAAATGGCGACGCACTGAGTTGTGTCATAATATTTTTATTTCATAATTATATTTTATAAAAATTAATTTTTCTTAAAAATTGTGACACACCTTGTTGCGTCGCAATGTTTTATTTTTTTAAAAAAATTGCGACGCAATACTTGCGTCACGAAATTAATTTTTTTTTTAATTTTTTGGTTTATTGCGTCGCTAATGCGTCGCTATTTAACATAATTAATTTTTTTATAAAACATTACGACGCAATGAGATGCGTCGTAATATTTTTATTTAATAATTTTATTTTTAAATATTAATTTTTCTTAAAATAGCGATGCACTATTTGCGTCGCTAAATTAAAATTTAATATTTTTTAATTTTTTGAGCTATGCGTCGCAATTGCATCGCTAAATACGTCGCTATTTTTTATTATCGCTAAGGCGTCGCAATTTGGTCGCAATTTAGCGACGCAAAGATGCATCGCTAAATTTGCGTCGCTATCTCAGCATTTTCTTGTAGTGAATGTTACCTTATTTAAAGCTGTTTTGAATGATCCTCCAAAAGAATGCACCAAAATGGCTCTAGTCAAGAAGGTTATCGACAAGTTTAGTCAAGCGCGAGCTAGTCTATATCAACTTTATCATAAGGTTAGTCATGGTCATAATTGTAGCAAATAGAGAGAATTAAAAAGGTAGAGCTTTCTGAATTGATGCATTGTATGTTATAAAAATAGATGTAATATTTTGGCATGCATACTCTTGTAAAATTATACTCTAAACTTAGTAAATTAATCTATTATGTGACTGATAAATTTATGATATAGAAATTCATATACCGTATACTTGATTTGTTTGATCCAACTAGAGATAGAGTTTACTTACTAAGCTGCCAGCTTATATAGTATTTTACTTGTCCTTTCATAGCCACTGAATGAGTAAGACTTGGATATGAAGGGATGATAGTGAATATCTAAGTACTCTAGAATAGTCAGATTATTTTTAGTGCTAAAAGTATTGTAAAAGCTTATACTGATGAGTATTTAGTTCTACATTGGCTATATACTAAAAAGATCCTGGGCACTTATATAAGAATAAGAAGCTTAAATAATATTTTTTGGCTAACCTCTCTGAATGAGATCCTGTGTTATTATAAATGGTACCAGAGCAATGCAATCAGTGGCTCACGTTGATTAGTGAACATTATAGATAGGCTTTATATATTTATAATTAGATTTGAATACAAATTTGAATATGGAACCTTAGAATGATGAGGATGTTAGGAGTTGAATTGAAAGAGGGAGTATGTGAAATCCCATACTGATGAGTGTTTAGTCTCATGAATGTTGACTATGTACTAGAGAAATTTTAGGTACTTATATAGAAATCAAGTAATCCAAATAATGTCTTCTTGGTGAATTATTTTTGATGAAGTTCTAGGTTATTACAATACAAGTATAAAAGAGTTGTAATTGAATAATTTTATTATTACATTGAACTATTCTTTTGTTTTACATATTTATAATGGCATGTTGTGTTGTTGTAAAAATTGATGAAAAAAATAAGCCTTGCATATTCTTTAATTTTACATAATAAACGATGTGCAGCTGCAACATGTGTCCGACTGATATGTGACAAATTTTTTCTATAATCTTTCAAATATATTATTTTCACCATAAAGAATACCCTTAAAAAAAATTAAATAGTATAAAAATAAACCCTTCTCCTCAAGAGCACTTCTTCTGCCTTGTTTCTTCCTGATGGCCGTTTTCACACCAATACACGAAGATGAAGGCCTTAGCGTAAACGATGTTTGATTCAAGGCTATAATGCTACCTAGGAAAAGTCTTCCTGCACTCTCTCTGGTGCACAGGAAGTGCGCATCGGGCATGCCTATGCGGATGGGCATGCAAAGCACGTCATGATTCATTAAATCATGGTACATGCGCCTACATGAGCGCCTGGCTAATAGCCACGTTTGATACACACATTTGTGTTCCGATGCATAAAGTCGTTCCCATGCTGCCTAACATCAAAAGTTAGAACAGGAGAGTGATTAGATGGGGAGCAGAACTTTGAGATGGATTGCTGAAAGATGGGCTCGATAAATGTGTAATCGATGTCGACGTAAAGATAGAGTTAAATGGGGAAAGACAAAAGGATGTGATTATTATAATGCCATCTCAACGTAAAAGGTAGCTGGATGGTTACTGTATATCTTTTGATTGCGGAACTCTTGTTTTTGTTCATGTTATTTGACAAATAATTTGAAGTTGGGAAAATTCATGCATTTCCCTTCCATTTTAAGAACTAAGAGCTGAATAATCAGATTATAATATGAGTACCCGTTTATCCGGCCGGATATCGCCGTTTCCGTCTCATTAATTATAACGGCTTAACGGGACGGGAAACGGAAACATTTTTTTAAACTGGAACGGAGATCGATATAGACCGCTCCGAGCCATCCCCGGGCCGCTACCATCCCTAATGATATTGATGGGCCATGCTATCACTTGGTCATGGCATGTGCACTCTTCTCACTTCGCTTATTCTTTCTATTCCTTCCAAGAAGTCAAAAGCTAGCATCCTCAGCTAATTGGCAATCTAGTGGGTCGTCACAGTAATGTTTTATTATGTGGATGCAGGCGTTTTCTATTAAGGAGGTGTTCATAATTGGCTAGTTTTATTATTTTACATATATAGCTGATAGCACTGCAAGTCTCATCAGGCATGCAGCGTCGCATGTGGTGCAAGATATATATGCCAGCATATATATGATCATCGATCGATTTTGTTCAATCTCTCTTAAGGTTGGCTTTCATGGCATGCATGTGTCATTGGTGCATTTGGCTGGTTGGTTGGACCACTACGTACGTGATGCCCATATATAGTTGTCTGCAATGCAATTATTTAAAACAATATATATATATATCCAACTCGAAAGAGCTAATTACTCAAGGTTGTTGATGAGTTCTAGCTATCCCATCCATATGCCCATCCAAAAATCTCAACAAAAAAAAAAATAAAATTAACAACAACAGCAGCAATGATGATAATATGAAAGAATAACTTAATCTTGAGACTAGCTAGGCCAGCCAGCAGGCTTCAAGTATATAGACGGTAGAAATTAAAAAACCAGCGTCCGACTGCTTGCAGGCTGCTAGGCCTGTTTCAGGAGCTTCAATTCCAGTCTAGTCACGGGTTATTTTATTTTTATTATCTTTTGTAAAAACTCTATCATAATATTACAAAACTACGTCAAGAATAATAATAATATTTATGGCTCCCGGGTGCTGGAAACAATATCGATCAGTTGTAGCTTTGTTGAATATTAACCAGCGACCAAATAAAGAAGTGAACATGAGTCTTCTCGATGGATTGACATCAGTAGTAGAGCGTGGAGAAATCTGCATCCATTCCTTTCTGTCGACCAAATACTGCCAATGGTTAGAGCACAGCGCATGCACGATGCCACGGACGTTGCTCTCCATGAAAAGACGTGATGAATGGTCCAAGTGATATGGTGCCTATATGTCTACATATTTACAAGCCCTCACGTCCTTCAGTAGTTGTCCGAGCCCCCCACCACGGCCATATTTTCTCCAAAGGAATCCTTTCTCCCACCCAGTCACTGTTTAAGCCATTTGCGAGCTAATGTTCCTTGTGGAAAAGGAATCGGAATGATATCATGCATGACAGTACGCATGGGTCTTTCATATAAAATCTTAGCTTTTTCTTTAGTCAGGAACGTCCTTAATTGTTCAATATTTTCATTAAGAGACGAAAAGCGAGCTGATCGAGATTTTTTTATTATTATTTTTATTATACATTTTTCTTATAAAATTTTGTACTATTTGATTATTAACTTTCCTAATTGATGATTGTAGATCAATTATATATGATTATCATATATCTTAGACGAATTGCTACAAAAAGATAAAATGTCAACATTCTTCTCTTTCAACTCAACAGCTAGAGTGTTCAATATTCTTGTCTACTTTTATTAGTCATAAAAGTCCAAAAAAAATTAGTGTATGTGCAACAAATTCTAAGAAAACATATTGTTACAAAAGATGAAGATATGAGATAATGAATTTGAAACTCCAAAGGAACCATCACTATTGTAGGGAAGCAAAAGAAATTGAAAAAAAAAATAAAAAAGATATGAGAGGAGAATAGGATTAGTCTCTTATTTCTTATTATTGTGCTTTTACTACTATTCAATAGCAAGAACCCACTTAATATGATGAGGTTAATAGCATTGGTGTTTGGGAGGATGCCATAAAAAGGAAGATTTCAACTCTATAGTACAAAGAGACGTTGAATTTTGTTCCTTTGCCTAATAAATTTTTTTCTATATTTTAAGTATACGTATAAAATGATAAGAAAGAGTGATAGTTTTATTGAATACTATAAAGCAGGGTTTATAAAGATGATTCTCAAGAAAATATGAAGTTGATTTTCATATCACATATCATTTAGATACAAAATTAACTATAATCACAACAGTAAATTTAAATTTTAACGACGCTTTTAAGTTATTTCCCGATGCTTTTTTAGCATCGGAATATGGTTTTTCGACGCTTTCTAAAGCGTTGGCACAAAGGGGTGGTTACGAAATTTGCCGACGCTTTGGGAAAGCGTCGGTAAAAATAAAAATGCCGACGCTTTAAATAGCGTCGGTAATTTCGTTTTCGACGCTTTTTAAAGCGTCGGCATATAAACCTACCGACGCTTTTTAAAGCGTCGGCATATAAACCTGCCGACGCTTTTTAAAGCGTCGGCATATAAACCTGCCGACGCTTTTTGAAGCATCGGCTTTTAAACAAGCCGACGCTTTCAAAAGCGTCGGGTTTTATAAACCTACCGACGCTATTAAAAGCATCGGCATATTAACGGTCAATTTTTTTAAAAAAAACTAAATTTACAAATATTTAAATTAAACCTGTATATTAAACCAAAATTAATGCAATTACGCTATTAAAAGCGTCGGCATATTAACGGTCAATTTTTTTTAAAAAAAACTAAATTTACAAACATTTAAATTAAACCTATATATTAAACCAAAATTAATGCAATTAATAATCACATTGCTTACATTAATTCCAAATTACATTTCATACATTCTTAAAATCACATTGCATACATTTCATTGCATCAACTAAGAGAGTTACAAGTTAAAGTTTAACAAAATTTAAAAATACATAAAATGGAAGATCTAAAATAAAAGTAGGTGAGGTCAATGATCTGTAGGTGGAAGATCGTCACCCTGTCCGCTCCGATCTGATGCTCCAGGAGCCTATAAGAATAATTAAAAAAAATTAATTTGCTTAACTATCAATTACAATATATTAGATAAATAATTGATATAATATAAGAATATATATTAATAATAATATATATATATACTGGTGTGGAACAAACATGTGTACGATAGATGTAAGCCGCTCAATGTGCTCTCTCATAGAATCCATCGATCGCTGCTCTATCGGCGGCACTCCTCTGTCGCATCTCCTTCATCTCTGCTCTATCATCGGCACTCTTCCGTCGCATCTCCTCCATCTCATGCTCAAGTCTGCGAACATCTGCAGAATCTGCAGCAACACGTTCATTTCTATTCATCTCAGATAACTGAGTGGGGGTGACTCCAACTCCATAACCCCTCACTCGACCATAGCGCTCCGGCCCCATCAACTCCGTAAACACGTCGGCCTCAATACGACTACTCTGTATAGAGTCATCAACACGCTCAGCAATAAGAGCTGTAGCTCTTTCCTGTATTAATTTAAAAAAATTAGTTAGATCTTATTGAATAATAAAATCAAATTAAAATCGTTGCATGAAATAAATTGTAATAAATAATTACATATAAGTCCCTTGACTCATCTCTGACAAAAGTGCCATCACGGTGAATATGAGTCATTTCGTAAAACTCCACCTCACCAGGTTTCCATCCATGCTCATCCATCTACAAGAAATATTATATTTTTGTAAAACTAAATTTGATATTGATAAAACTAAGTTGTTCGTTCATGCATTTATACCTACATACACACATTGTTCATGTCGATGTAAAAGCATGTGAAACATTGCTAAAGATTGGAGAAGACGGAGACTAAACTAAAAATTACATCAAAATTAATCTCAATAAGTGAATGCTTAATTCCTTAGATTACTGATCTACCACATGCAGTGCCAATATTTATTATCAAATAAGCAGTTTATCCCCCCCACAACCAGGGCCTATTAGGATTAATTTTGGTAGAATGATTTATTCAACTACATTAGGAATTGGGATTGTGATTCAAGATGGGACGACTCTTCTTATTGCAACCATATCAATCCATCATAATCCTGTTTCATCTATTGAATTGAACGCAACCTGGTGCAGAGTTTATTGGAAACTAGCTTGCTCCAGTGTGATTGGACCATTTTGAAATGCGGATGCAACTTTTGTGGCTTGGATGCTGCAAGTAGTTTTCATCCTCTACTTAAGCTTAGAGTGAAGACATCCTTTTTATATAATTTTACCTGTAAGCATGTATTTTGAAAGGCTAAGTAATTATGAATCATCTTATAAGGTTGATAGTGGAGGTGTCTGCTATTTGAAACCATAAAAGGTCTCCTTTCTTACATTTAAAAAAAAAAAAAAGATCAGCACCAGCTTATAAAATCACTAAGATAAAAAGCTAATTGAAGAAAACTGGAATATCTTACATGAATTATTCATTATGATTTATGAGTATGCACGCCAATAAATCAAAGTAAAGTAGGAGCATGTGAAATCAGCAAATATCATTTTCAAAAGATGGCGGAAAGAAAGATGAAATATATTTTAACTTCGACACAAACAGCTAAAAGATGAAATATATAACACTGTTTCTAGTGATGCAAGATGACATGAGAATCAAATATAGGAATATGTACAGGTAGTTATATTTAAATCATTTCGCATAGACATGAGGAGTCAAAAGAACAATTCCTTGCAAACCCAATACACAACTGATATATCATTGCTTTGAAAAAAATGAGACAAAAAAAATGACCTCTATTAGTACAAAATATTAAACTATTTGACAAACTAATCAAATAATTGCCTATGTAGAAAAGACTACAAGTTTTCATATGTACGCACACAAAAAGCTACATAGAAACACATAGACGGAGAAGCAAAAAAAAAGGGGAATGGAATTAACAACCAGATACTTGTTCTTTGGACTATTGCCCGATCGTATGTGCAAACTTTGTCTTTGAAGTTAACCTCCTTTTAGAAACATAACATCCATCTATCTCACCATTGAACAAGTATATAATGAAAAAATTAGAAAAAAGAGAACCCATTGGGATTTTAATTATGCTATTTGGTTTCTATTTCCAAACTTAGGTTTTAATAGCACAAATGGAAGTCAATAGTCTTGGAAATTGTCCCTTTCCAAATGTATATTTTATATTCCATCATCCATTGAAGTTTCTTTTTTTGTCCTTAATCCAGTGGTTCTGCATGAAAATTCTCAGCATCCTTATTTCAGTGGCACCATGAACACTCTCTTAATCCAACAGTGTGAGTGTGTATTTGTTCATGTACATACTTATCATGACAACTTGTTCTGCCATCATCACATCTACATTTAGGTTAAGCAACACTAAGACCTTGACATTATCAATTGAACCATGACTATATTTGTTTTCTAATGTCAAGATTTCGTGTATGATTCAAACTGTAGACTCTCTTAAAAGAGAGAACTAAGCCATATCTGTTCTGGGGTCTTTATTGTTTCAAATGGTTGTACTTAAACTAGAATCAGTATCAAAATTTAAAATTTCAAGTAAACTTATTAACCAATGGTAGGTCAGAACCTGCTGAATGCCAACAGCTACAACATATATTTCCATCAAAAAAAGAAAAGCTTGTAGCTCATGGAAAAGTTGATAGGGTGACCAGGGCCCTTACCTTTCAGAGTTTGGGGCCTCCCTTCCTAAACATACTTCTTAAGCATGCATGCTTATAAAGCAAGCAAGGAGCTCTTATGTTACTCATGTCTGTCAATTGATATTCATGTTCTCCTATAAATGTCATGGTCATATATTAACAACCTTTTTTCTGTGTGCACACATGAAGAGTTGTAAGAAGATAATATTTCACATTGATGATTTGCTGATCGATGATGATTCTAGTATTGCTTTATAAAACAAATTAAGAATGTCCATTCCTTCCACTTCTGTACTTTAGTTCATATTTTTATGAAATGAACCAATGAGACTCCCTATGCTTACTTTAAAAGGAAAAATAAATCTATGGAATCAAATAATTCTGTCTTGATGCCAACAAATTTACTTTATTTTCTACAACTTTGCTTAAATTGTATGACCTCTTATAATTTTTTGCTTTACTGCACATACGATTGGGTTTGTGTATGCCCTTTCACATCAACCACCAATCATCAACTCAGCAGTAGCACCAGTACACTACCATTGCCTTCCACTGCTAGCTAAATTAACAAACTTTGTCTTTGAAGTTAACCTCCTTTTAGAAACATAACATCCATCTATCTCACCATTGAACAAGTATATAATGAAAAAATTAGACAGTTTGACCTCAAACCATCCTTCAGCATCAGGACTGCACCAAAAGCTCAGCATAGCTACCATAAACAACTACCCTAATAGTGTGTTGCGACCTGTTATTGATTAGAATCGATTTACAGGGGATGTTAATGTTCATAGATCGATTTACAGGCATATTTTAGTTCATCTTATCCACTATGTATGCAGAAATACACAACACATATGACTTTTCTCCATTTCACTTGTAATAACTATCATGAATCATGTGCTAACTATCATGAATCCTGAATTTTATAGTTTCTGAAACAAAGAAGTATACTAACGTGTGCTCGAGGTCAGTTAGGGAAGAGCCATTTAACAAGTAAATGATTTGATATAAAAAATATAAATTTTTAGTTTAAGGAACATACGAACTCTTGTCTGACTCGCGCATAACTCTTGGATCCCGATGTATGGGGAACAGACAGAGATGCTCGTGCAGCTTTACCAATATTAGAATATGTCTGCAAAATTAAATAAATATACTTATTATATTTCAAAAAAAATAAATATTTTAAAGTATCTTAAATTATTAAATAACAACATACATGTCCCCTCTCGGAGAACCAGTAATGAACCAACTCCATCCACTGATGAGGGGGTACATCAGGAGGACAAGTACCAACTACTTGCTCCTCGGTCATACCCGGCAACTTGTACTTCATCTTCAAATATGCCTTATATTCTTTCCATTTTCGGTTTAGAGACTTCAATACAAAATCATGAGTGGATGGAGGTAGTACAAACTTAGACTGCAAAACAATTTAATTGTTAAGTCTAATAATTGACTTAATTAAAATAAAATAAGTTGTTTGTAAATTAAAAAAATATAAAACAAAGCATAATATAACAAGTATACAAAATAAGAAATGTTTAGATTCAAATTTTTACCTGCACAACTCATAGAATCTCAACTTTATACGTTGGAAGCATGTCATTCCATTTTGCATAACTTAATGGACAAAGCTGATGCCTTCGTGCAACTGACCCTAAAAAGGAACTCAATAAGCTAACGGCTTTTTTAATTGGTTGCCCCAGCTGATTGCACTCAACCACTATCTGCTCACCCTCACGCATCTGCCATACATCCCGAACTAACATGGATCCGCGTCTGCGTGTAACCCTCCCAGATTCGTCTGCATAAAAATAGATATGCATGTGTAAACTATAGTTAAAAGTGTAAAGATATTTTATCAAACTAAATAAAAAAATAAATTACCCTGAATGTGTAGCTCATCATCTCCCACACCGACAATAGGATCATGATGCTCAGAAGATGGACCTCCTACACCAACAATAGGATCATGATGCCCAGAAGATGATGGACCTGCTGTAGAATGTTGTGCCGAATGATTGAACGCAACGTCCGGTACTGAAGAACCAGCATGAACCTGCTGTGATGAAGCAGAAGTGCGACCCTCTATCCGTGACCGTGGCATAATGTCACCTATCATTTACATCAGAGTAAGAGTTAGTGAACAATTTTCGCACTAATCTACAATCAAGAAGACACCCCAGCCCTTTTATTAGACCACATTCTTCAAATTTATAGCATCATGAGCATTAACCCCAATATGAATTTCACATATTCCACAGTTACAAAAATAATAAAAGCATCAGATAATGCATATGAGAAAAGGGCGTTCCACCTATGATCTCACCACTTCATGTGAGATCATTCTCTTAATAATCATTTTTTTCAATAAAAAGTCATGTGATGTAATTCTGTGTTGAAAGACCAAAACTAAATCAATCTGAGCAATTGACACCTCCAGCTCTGATGGAATCTTGACCTTGACCTCTGAAAGCTTTCTGAACTGGCTTAGATGTCAGGGTCCATTCCTATAGCTGGCTTAAGGCTAGGGGAGACCACCACATTTATGGCCCTGGTTGGTTTATCTTATGAGTTGCTTTAATCGGGACGGAATATATATGTGATATAAATGGGGTGCCAGTGCCACATCCTTCTTTGATGATGCAGTGTTGGTCAAAGATGCAATGCGGTTCCTTTGTGTGTGCGTTGGAGGAGACCAGTTGGAGCAGAAGTGACCAGAGGTCACTTCCTTGGGGCATTGAAAGATCTGGGAAGACTGTCCATGGGACCAAGCCACTGATGAGATGGACTGCTACAGAACACTAGGACCTAGTCTATTAAAGAAGGAATAGCAGATAGCAGTAGCTTGTAAAGATGCCAAGGCTTGATTTGATAGAACTGAGATCCCAAACAAACAATTTTTTTTTTTTTTTAGTCCAACCATTGGAGTTGCAATGTTTATGAGCTAGAGGGTAAATATGCATGTGTGGTGAAAATCAACTGACTTTTAGCAAGCATGGAAAGTTGGCCATGCAGCAGCTACAAACATGCAGTCAAATTCAATAATTTGTTTGATGAGAAAAAATAATTTAAAGGGGTAGAGTTGTATGCAATGTCTTGGACATGCATGTGCATAAGGAGGTAGATATGGCTTAATGAGATCTGGAATTCAGATTGAAAAAGAAAAATGATTGTGAATAAAGGAAAATAGAGAGGATTTGAACTGTATAATATTCATGTCAGATAGCTTGGCTGTTTGCAAGTGTAATATATATACTGAATAAAAAAAAAGAAAAAAAAAGAAGTTTAATTCTGGAATGAAACTTACCAATCATGCTTATACCATCCTTCAAAAGAAAAAAAAGAAGTGTTGAAATGATAGGTACAACATCCTCAATAAGTTGACTGATACTACAAGAGTTAGAAAGGAGGAAAAATATATATAGTTTACATGGAAACCCTTACCAACCAATGAAGAGAACAGAACCGAACCGAACCCTCAAACCACAATATTAAAAGTAAATCCAGACAGGTAGAAAGAAGGCTGAAACAAAAGAGTTTTTATAAGCCAGAAGAAATCTGGATATTGAGAGTACGGCCGAGGTGCATCACAAAATTTCTAAGAAAGTCTATTATAGTACAAAATTTAATACCAACAATAAGAATCAAGCATTATCATTTCCTTCAAATTCTGTCCTAACCAAGGATACCGTCGCATCTATGTCATCAACCGATACAAAATTGAATGGCATTGAATGCGTATAAGTGTCATCATCTTCATCATCTTCCAACTGCTTTCCCATATCATATAAGTCCCTCGGTTTTGTTTTAATAACAGTAGCCCAATCTTTATCTTTTGCATCTTGTACAAAAAATACTTGACGAGCTTGAGAAGAAAAAATGAATGGATCATCCTTCAATAAGGCACCAGTATGTATCAACCTTGTAAAATTTACAAGTGTAAATCCATTTGTATCCTTTTTCAAACCCCTTGATGAGTTTATATCTACCCAGTCACATCTAAATAATATGACTTTAAAGATTCCGTAGTAATCTAACTCATAAATATCTTTTAGTGCACCATAATAAGTTTTTCCATCTGCTTCCACCATAACACCGCTATTCTGTGTTCTTCTAAATTTCTCACGATCTTTAGTATGGAATTTAAAACCATTGATTATGAAACCATTATATCTATTGACAACTTTGTTAGGTCCTCGAGCCAAGGCTATTAATTCAGCTAAAAAATTTCTCTCCATCATCATTGATACCTAGAAAATAAAAAGGAATGTTAACAGGTTATTTGATACTAAATCTATACATATATTCTCTAAGTATATATCACACCTGTTTTGAAAGCCATTCAGGAAATAACTCGACTAACCATCGTTGTTCAATCCTTGGATTAGGTCGAGTGCCATGATTAGCTTGTCGTTGAGACATTAAAAATTCGCTGCATAAAATTTACTTTATTCATTTAGAACAAAAAATAAGATATGATATTTAAACGTGAAATGCAATAATTCATACTGACCTACGATAGTCAAATATTATTTCACTATGGAGTAACGCATAACGATGTGCTTGTGCCATTGATTTAGGATCCAATACAATAGTTTCAGTTTTTCCCAAGACTCTACCTGCAGTTGAAAACTTATACAATTCTGCATTATGTACGAAATAACTATACCGTTGAGGTCTATTAAATGTTGTCTCTACATCTTGAAGATATCTTGAACAAAATGTCAAACACTCTTCAGCAATATATCCTTCTGCAATCGAACCCTCTGGATAGGCTCTGTTTCGTACATAATCTTTCAATCGCACAAGGTACCTACAACATAAATTAATTTTTAAATATAGCATAATTATGATGCTACTTTTATTAAAAATTATAGTGGATCGATCAGTAGGATACATCAGCCTCTATGTCGTACCTCTCAATAGGATACATCCATCTATAATGTACCGGTCCACCAAGCTTAACTTCCGAAGCTAAGTGAATGAGTAAATGTATCATAATAGTAAAAAATCCAGGAGGAAAAATCTTTTCCATCTGACAAAGTGTTATAGTAACATCAGACTCCAACTGATCAAGCTCTCCAGGATTAATAACTTTTGAACATAATGCCTTAAAGAATGATGATAGCTGAATTATAACTGTAATAACTTGTTTAGGCACTGATGATCTTGAAGCTATTGGCAAGATATCTTGCATCAATATGTGACCATCATGACTTTTGAGATTAGAAATTTTCATATCTTTAAGATGCACACACCTTGAAATGTTTGATGCATATCCATCAGGTACTTTAATATTTTTCAATACTGCAAGAAAATAATTTTTTTCTTGATGAGACATTGTATAAGATGCAGGAGGCAAATAAGTTCTATCATTAGCAAGCATAATGGGATGAAGCTCCGATCGAATACCCAATTCTTTTAAATCCAATCGTGCCTTCATGTTATCTTTGGTCTTTCCATCAAGATTCAACAATGTTCCAAGTAGATTATCACAAACATTCTTCTCTATGTGCATGACATCAAAATTATGCCGAATAAGATTATGTTCCCAATAAGGTAAGTCAAAGAAGATACTCCTTTTCTTCCATAAATGCTTGCTAGGCTGATTTGTACATGTTATCTGTACATCTTCCTCATTTTCTTTTTTAAAAAAATTATCTGAATCTTGAAATACTTGTGCATCCATATTACTAATAGTCACTTCTTCTGACAATCCTTCTTGATCATTCCTTCCTCTTTTTGTAGAAGACTTTGAGAATTTACCATAGATGTAATTAATGGAATCCATTTGTATACGAACATTAGTTCCAGAAGGTGGAATTGGTGCACATCCCAATTCTATGGTACCATCAAATAAATCTTTCTGAAAATGAAACGGATGATTTGGTTCTAACCATCGACGATGACCCATATAACAAAATTTTCCTCCATGTTTTAACCAAATTGAATGTGTCGAATCTGCACAACAAGGACATGCAACCCTTCCCTTTGTACTCTAGCTAGATAAATTGGCATATGCTGGAAAATCACTAATAGTCCACAACAAAGCTGCCCGTAGTTTAAATGTTTCACCATTTGAAGCATCAATTGCATCGACACCTTCCCATAACTGTTTCAATTCCTCTATTAAAGGTTGTAGAAAAATATCAATATCATTTCCTGGACCCTTATCTCCTGGAATAACCATTGATAAGATAAGTGAGGATTGTTTCATGCACAACCATGATGGCAAATTGTATGGTATTAGAACAACTGGTCAAGTGCTATATGTAGAATTTAGAGTCCGAAAAGGATTGAAGCCATCTGAAGCTAAACCCAACCGAACATTATGAATATCAGAGGCAAAATCAGAATGCCTAGTATCAAATGCTTTCCATGCTAGACTATCTGCTGGATGTCTCAACATTCCATCCTTCGTACGCCCTTCATCATGCCATCTCATTAATGAAGCTATTTTCGAGGATGAATATAGCCTTTTCAATCGAGGAATTAGAGGAAAGTAACGCAATACCTTCACCGGTTTTTTTGTTTGTTTGTTACATCATCCTCATCCTCTTCATGAGTTGTCATCGTGAAGATCCACAAACATTATATGACTCTCGATCAGCATTTTCACCATGATATAACATACAGTCTTTCGAACAACTATGGATCTTTTGATATCCAAGATCCAATTTGTTAACAACTTTCTTTGCTTCATAATAAGAGGATGGTAAACCGGAGCCTTCTGGAAATGCATCCTTTAGTAATTTGAGGAGCATGGTAAAACTCTTTTCGGACCATCCATTCATATATTTTATATGAAATAAATGTATAAGAAAAGAGATCTTAGAAAATTTCAAACAATCCGGATATAATTGTTCATCTGCGTCTTTAATCAAATTATGATACCAAGCTGACTCAGTAGTTGATGATTGCATCTGCTCCTCAACAAATGTTTGTTCCATAAATGTAGAACCATCACATATTCCACCCGTTTCATGTATATTAGATGAACCTCTAAAGTTTTGAACACCATGTCAAAAGGCATCTGTGATCAAACCTATCATATCATCTCCTGCAAGGTTATCTTTCATATTACCAGATCCAATATCAGACGAGGAGGGTTGATTACTTAATATTGGCAACATACAATCTCCATGAAAAACCCACCGAGTATAACCTCTAGCAAAACCATTCCATATCAAATGTTCTTCAATGGTTTGTGGATCTAGATAAGAACTGTTAACACATCGCCGACACGGACATGAGATCTTTCCATTCAAACTACTTTTATCCATACCAAATTTAATGAAATCATGAACTCCATCTAAATATTCTTTAGTATTTCTTGGTTTATTTATCCAACTTTTATCCATTTTAGGATAAATGATCGATAAACAACCAACTTTTATCCAATATCCTGCACGTATTTCATCATCATTAGTGTTCAACATTTAGTAGCAGGCATATGTCAAAATAAATAGTAATGTATATTATGCGGTAAAATGGCTTATGCATGTCAAGTCATGGTACCTCTTTAAGAAACAGGTTAGGTTCAGTTCAGATCTCTAGCCCATTTTTTAAAGTGGCTGGATTCAGAATGACAAGTTTTCTCCAGTACCTGTCTCCTCCAAACCCAATATAACCCATTGCAACCCTTGCTAATGATTACTTCAGACTAAAATCACGTATTCACTGGTGAAACAGTAGCCTGATATTATAGATGAATATAATGCCTACGGTCACTGATATGATGATAATACGATGCATGGGAAAAATATGCACAACGTAACAACCATAAATGAAATATAATGGATGCTCACAGACAACCATGCCCCCCATCCTTTTCCCACAGCCCTCTCAAGCTCACAATGGTTCTCAATTTGAAAGCAATGCCTAGATTTAGCAAGTAAAATATTAAAGTAAAGGAACAATAATAGAACAGTGGTGATTAATTTTAATAAACTTGGTCTGCTGGTGAAACATTAAATAAAATTCCAGAAATCATGGAAGAATTGGATGGAAGGATGAAAACTGAAGAGTCATATTTCACCTAGGAGGCACCAAAGGCAGGCAACTTAAACATTAATCAATGGCCGAATGCTCTCTTAGTATCACATTTTCGACCATGAGACAATTTGCAACAGCTTGTTTCCTCAACATATTGGCTCCCTAAAAGATGAGAGAATTAACAAGCCAAAGTAGGCTGAGAAAGAACAATAATCGATGATTTCAACAGCCCCATTAGCACCAAAACAAGATTTGAAGAACAAAATTTGATGAAATGATGAGGAAGCAAGCAAAATGACATTTTCAGAAGGGCCCTAAACATTTCAGAGGATCTGAAAGAACAAGACAATGAGCGATACAGTTTTAATGACAATCTGATCACCAACATATACTACAAAGGCATTGTTCGGACGCAGGCTATGTGACAGGTGGGTAAAGATGACCACCAACAAGCTACTGAACATTTTTGACATTGCTGAACAACTTACATTGTCATTGTATAAGCAACAAGTCCAATAGAAAAGATGAAAAAATGACTCATGGGGCTTAGGAGGACCAAAGAATGAAAAGATTATTTGCATAATGGAATGTGAAGCACCATCAAAACAAGCCCACAATATGCAGCACATGCTACCATCCAACTCAGATGTGGTCAAGTAGATCAACATCCACTTAAAAAGACAGTAGATTCAGGCCTTCTAGTAGCGGCTAAGTGCTCAACAGCAGTGGGGCAAAGTATCAGATGTAGCTCCACTGGGTATCCAAGATCTGACTATGAAAGAGCATAGAGTATAAACAACTAGATAGGTCGAATATGTCCATTACTAAAAAGCACCCTTCAATGGATGAGCCAATATTGCTAACAGCCATTGTTCCTTAATTCTGTGATGAGAAAGAAACAAAGCAGGCTTTTGCACCAACACAAAGGCCAAGAATCACATAATGTGTCTCACATGGATGTTGCATTGGTTTGGCACCACATCTTGTTTCTCAAACATAATGCCAACTTTCCACTCCTCACAATTGACATGATTAAACTTCTGTTTTATTATCCATTTTCCACTGTTTATGTCCATACGCTATCTTGTCCTACAAATTCATGCACTTATTGGGTCCTTAGGAAGCAAAGATACAGGTTGACCATATGTCAGTTGTACATTCCATAGTTTTCTCACATGATAATCAGAGGAGAAAAGAAGCATGATCCCTTCTAATCCAATCTCATGCACCTATTGTGCCATTAGGAAGCAAAGATACAGGTTGACCATACATGGGTCAGACATTCTATAGTTTTCTCACATGTTAATCATAGGAGAAAAGCATGATCTCTTCTAACGTAATCTCTTTCTTATTCCAACAATGCAGAAATTTGATACATATTCCTTGAAATGGTTGCTGCATAATTCTTCCAAATCTCGTGCTAGTTTATTTCTCTCTTTGCCTCTTAAAAATCTGCTTTTCATCATAATAGACCAAAAAATCTCCGAACACAGCTGTACATGTGCATTACATGTGTCAAGATCTAGTAACCAGCAATGGGCTTTTGAACCTCATCAACTTATATTACATACACTACAACCAGTCAAGCACTCTGCCTGCACATTGAATTTACGACACAAAATACACCAAAAACGTTCAACTGAAGACCCTTTTTTACAGATTACATCAGCCAAAGAAGAACTTAGTAATCTACCAAAGCAAAACTTATGGACAATGCTAGGTACAATATGTGTACTTTTAATGAAATGTGCAGCAAGAGGCACTATCCCTTTCTCTCCATTTAAAGTATACAGAGAAGATTCTCATAATAACTTCATTGAAGGGAAAGGAAAAATAACTGCAACAGTCAAAAGGAAATATAAGGTACCAAGAACAAAGCAGCCACATTACAAGAAGTTCAAGAACAGTAATTGTGTACACAAAAAACTGTTAACAACTAAAGGACAAGGAGATACTGACAAACAGACAGGAAAAATAATGAATGAAACCCACTTTATATCCATAATTTCACATTATAAACTCAATTTGATCATGCCATTTTACATATATATCTAGGCATGCATGACCATAAAGGAAATAAATTCATTGAACAAGTCAGCACTGCTTTTGTAAAACTGAGATTCAGCTACAACCAAGAAAAGAGTGGATATTTACTTGCAATCAGAATAAAACGATAAAATCGTATAGCTTGGCATTGAACGAATACACATACTGTGCGACAGCAGCTGAAGCATGCAAATATGCAATTATTGGAGGATGACAATTATCATTACATTGCCAGAAGAGTGTGACCAATTAAACAACTCAAAAGCAATTCCAATATAGCACAGAGGTCTTGGTCGCAAATGACAGCGGAAGCAGGAGCTAAGTCAATGGTAGTGCCAGGCCTGTGATTCTGTAGGCAAGTTTGATGCCCATAAGGTAAAACAAGCATATCTGAACTCTGTTGCCTACCTGTGCATGTGCATCTCCATGTTTGAGAAAGATGGCTTCTTTATGTGACAATTCAAATGAATGGTCAATGCAATCATGCTCACATAAGATTATTGAATAGTGAGCAATAAAAAATAGCATGTAGGAATCAAGTTGCAGAAAGTTACAATTCTGACCTCCTTCCTTTCTGGAGTTTGTTGAGCATTTACATAAAATGTGATTATCTAGTTACCTAAGTTTACCCCAGGACTAGTTAAAACAAGGATTAAAACTTAAAATATCACTACAAGAAAAACAAAGACTCCAACAAGCTATAATGGTGTTCATTAAGCTGTTATTGAGATGTTGTACTGTTAATGTCAATCTAAAGCTAGGAAGTCTCCTTGAGTGCCTCATGTAAATGTGAAATTCATCTTGACTTCTGTCACCAAATGTAAGAAATTATGAGATTTGATTTCCCTACTAGTTGCGACTAGATCTGGTGAATTTGCAGATTTATTTGAATATTATATACATGATTTAAATACTGAAATGTGCTAGAATATAGCTTTGAGAAATGAAAGCTACAGAGTTACAACAGATGTACATCACGAGTGTTAGGAGTTTGGATGAGATATGGTTACTAATCGAGTCTGATGCTGGAGCAGTGGTTTGACATTAATAGTAATTATCACTTATTAATAGTTTAGAGTAGATATTTTAGTCTCTCAAAAGTTTAGTCAAATAGTAATTATTAGCTATTAATAGTTGGCGATTCTTGAGATTTTTCATTTGTTATCAAATGTTCAACGTGTCTTTTAGAATTGTATTTTACTGTTTGTAAAGGAAATTATTATTTTTGTCCTTTAAAAATTAATCATGTATTGATATAATGGATATGAAGGGTCATGTAATGTCTATCTAAAGTCATGTAATGGACATTGGAAGAATAAAGAATTGGAGTATTTGAGTTTATCTCTTTTGAATATGGTGGTGGATTCCACATCTGCCTCTCCTACTTCTATTCCAATTTTTCTTCCTTTTATCCTTTATGTCTTTGTGATTTTGGATTATTATCAAAGTATTAGTTTGATCTTTCATCCATTCTCTTTTCTCTTCTTTAAGAAGACATCTCTTTTCTAAAATTATGATTCACAATGACGAGCGTTCCCCATGTAGTTGGGAAAAGGCTTAGATGAGTTGAGTTGAGAGTTGAGTTTAATGACAACAAGTGTTATAAACTTCCTCAACATTGGGGGGAGTTATTTTGTCTACGTGAAGAAGCTTGACTGGGGTAGAGGAAAAGGATGGATTTATTGAAAGAACAACAAGAAATTCTCAAGATTGTATTGAGAGATTTTAAGTGATACTATCTCAGTTTATCACAATTTAAGGTTTTTCAAATGAATGACCATTATCAGAGGTGACTCATCCATGCAAAGTCAAGACACATATGATCACAATTGCTTTTATAATCTTTATGAGACATTCGATTTGCTTTGACTCTTGTATGAATTATTAATCACACGACAACCAAAGAGCTAGGAGGAAAAATCACACGACAACCAGGACCAATTCCAGGAATAAACACCAAAGTTACCTCTTTTCTTGATCCAGATGGCTGGAAAGTGGTATGTTATTCTGAATGCTTTCAGTGGTTCTATACCCAATGCACAGAGTTGATGTGTTTTCAGAGTTGCTTGCATTGTTATTGTATTTAGTGTATATGTCTTATTTTATGCTCAGTGTTTTGAAGAGTTGAACTCAGCACATCATTTCTCATAATGTCTAAAATAATTATGCACAAATCATTTAGCAAGTATGCAAATCCAGCATTGTTAAAAGCTCTAGGTGCACATTAAGTGCAAAGAGCTCTTGGAACACAAGCACAAAGCATACATGCGCGCCTAAGTGATGACGTGCACAGTTTTGAAAAAAATGATAGAATAATTTTGTAAAAAAAGATTTTTAACTCATAATAGAAAAAAAGCTAAAAAATTCAAGATAGTAATATATTTAGCCTATTAACTCAATAGTAATATATTGGCTAATTATCAGGTGACATACCAAAGCAACCATGTACAAGGAAAAAAATTCACGGCAAACTAAGCAGGAATCTGTTGTGAAACAGAGCCTAAGTACCCCCAATATACTCCAGATAACACAAACAAAGCCATCATTGTTACTATTTTTTTAAATCCTGTTACATTCCCACAAGAGGCCTTACCAGTCAAACAAAGCTGCTCCCCGATGCGGTTGTCAGCTCTGATGTATGTTAAAACTTAGATGCTGCTGAAATGCGCAACAAAAATACAAAGAGCTTGGGTAACAAGTAACAAGATGCATCTAAATCAACGTGGTGTGAAATATTACGACTATAAATATAATCATCCACAAAAGGCCTTACCAGTCAAACAAATAGAGTGTCCTCCCCTCGCTGCGATCGACGTCCAGCTCTCTCTCTCTCTCTCGAACCCCCGAGATCTCAAAGCAAGTCGATGAATGACGGGGGGATTTGAGAGACGGTCGAAATCAGTTTCGATGAGACCCAGGCGCGGCGCTTCCAAGAAATCAACAGAGAGAGGGAGTCGAAGATAAGGAGTCGTCGAAGATCGGGTTAGAGTTAATCGTGGAAAGAGAGAAGGGTTGGGTATCGGAAGGGGGGAGGCTCTCGGGCTAGGGCTCTGGTGGGGAGGAGGGGGAGAGGGGGGCGGCGAGTGGGGAGGCTCTCGGGCTAGGGCTCTGGTGAGGAGGAGGGGGGGAGAGGGGCTGCGGGTGGGGAGGCTCTCGGGCTAGGGCTCTGGTGGGGAGGAGGGGGGGGGAGAGGGGCTGCCACGGTTAGAAGAAATATCGGGCGGCGAGTGGTGAGGATCTCGGGCTAGGGCTCCGGTGGGGAGGAGGGGAGGAGGGGGGCTGCGGCGGTTCCATGATTAGGGCTACAGCTATCTGAGGCTAAGGCGGCGGGGGGGGGGGAAGGATAAATCTCGAGAGAGAGAGAGAGAGAGAGAGAGAGAGGGGGGGGGGGGGGGGGGGGCGTGAATAATATAATTAGGGTAAATTGTTCCGACGCTTTAAAAAGTGTCGGCAGGCTTAAATCCCAAGAGAGAGAGAGAGAGAGAGAGAGAGAGAGGGGGCCGTGAATCGTTCCGACGCTTTAAAAAGCGTCGGCAGGCTTAAATCCGAGAGAGAGAGAGAGAGAGAGAGGGAGGGGCTGTGACTAATTTAATTAGGGTAAATTGTTCTGACGCTTTAAAAAGCGTTGGTAGACTTACTAAATTCCCCACGCTTTCCCCAAGCGTCGGCAAAAAAGGGTTACTATATTTAAATTTTAAAGTAGTGAATCAATGCAGTTATTTTCTTATTATATAGTAAGGATTGGATTTTGTTCATTGATGAATGTAAAAAATGCATTCCTGCATGATAATATGGATAAAAAATTTATATATTCCCTGGCCTTTTACAAAAGACATAGGAAAGTTTTGTATTGTCTCATGGAAGCAGCCAAATCAATGTTTGAAAAAATTAAAATATATGTATTATTTGTGGCTACTCTATATCTTAAGTAGGTTTTGGTTTATTTGTGAACCATCCTATATACTAGTAAGTGTGTTGTAATAGTTTGTCTTTCTGTTAATGACTTGACAATCACTAGTGATAATATTTATGAGGTTCTTAGCATTTATGAATAACCATTTTTGTGATTTAAGATGAAAGAGCTTGATTAATTGAAATATTTTTGGCATTGCGGTACTTAAACTGAGAAAAAACTTTTCTTTTATTAGGGAAAATATGCACTCAAATTATTGAGTAAATAGGGATTGGCTAATTGCCTATATATATAGATACAAATGGAATAAAATTTAACATTGGGCAAAGAGTGAGAAAAAAGCTCTTTGAAAATCCCACCATACATAGCTATGTAGTAGGTGGTTTGATCTATTTTACTATGATTGGTATTGTTAGCTAATAACATATCATGACTTGGAATATATTACTAACATATTTAATAATGATATTTTATATACTAATTATTTTTCTATCTAGTTAAGAGGCTTTGTATATGGTGGTATGAATACTTGCAGATCTATTATTCATCATTCTTTCAGCCTGAGATCTGATGTTGTTTCTTGGTGCAGAGGAGACAACCCATTATTGCATTTTCTTTTACAAAATATTAAATTATTGAGCTTAGGCCTAATAGATATATAGTTTATTCCTTGTAAGAAAGGAACCTTGCTTGGATGTTGACGTGCGGACCAAATTAATAAAATAGAGCTACTTTGATCTGCGAAGATAATATGCCAAACCCACGCTAGTATGAACCTAACCCATATCTTATGGCCGAGGAGTCAACTGTACCACTAGGCTAACCAAAAGAAAATGCTTTAGCTCTTAACAATCTCCCACTGGTGATTGTTTTATGGCGTACGTGGGAGATCCAAGAAAGCGCTGCCTTTACTCCTCCGCCTCCCTCGAGTCAGGTATTATTGCAGGATTCGACTATTACTATAATCCATTATGTTTATCCGAAGACAAATTCTGCAGCGGACTGGATGGCCTCTTATGCTGCACAGTATTTCATTGACTGAACCTGATCTCAAGGTGACAGAATTTCATCCTCTCTTCATATGTATCTTTTTCTATGAACTATCCTTGTGATGACTGTTCGGTTTATATATATATATATATATATATATATAGGCCTAGAAGATTTCTTTTTGACCAGTACCAACTATTTTTGTTGGATGAGAGCAGGATATAAATAGGCCTCTAGTAAATCTCAACTCGTAAATAAATAAATATATATATATATATATATATATATATATATATATATATATATATATATATATTATTTATTTATTTATTTATTTATTTATATATATATTTATATATTTATTTATTTACGAGTTGAGATTTACTAGAGGCCTATTTATATCCTGCTCTCATCCAACAAAAATAGTTGGTACTGGTCAAAAAGAAATCTTCTAGGCCGAGACTGAGCAGCTATTAGTACTTGCTTCGACTCATAGCTTGTCTGCACCGTATGAACGCTCCTTCAAGTGGAGAAGAAAACAAGAGATCCATTGGCCCAAGGAACCTAATTATTGTTGCTACCGCTGGGGAACAGTTCTATCTGCGAGCAATGGCTGAGGATGGAAGGGAGGAGAAGAAAAAGCAGGGAGGTCTCCGGACAATGCCATTTATACTAGGTGATACATTAAGCACTTATAATTCCATCTTAATACAATTGTTTATTGGGCTTGCAACGAATTTCACCAGTTTCTGTGTTTGTTCTATCTTTTTAGCTTAATACAGTTGGCTGGCAATTTGCCGTCCTGATATCTATTATTGGGATTTCAGTTCTATCAACCTAAGGATCATTCTCTAAACTTCAATAATTTTTCAGGATGAAAAATTTGTAACAGGTGAATGAAATTTCTCATGCCATCTGAAGAATGAATATAAATCTCGCCCATTATCATTTTCTTGTATTAATTCGCAATGGTGAGCTTTGCTGAAATTCTGGGTCCAGGCTTTGGTTTCTTTGTATTCCAACTTTAAGGAATTACAGAGCAGCTCCAATATCTTGTTTCGTATGTGATTTAGAATTCATATTCATTTTCATTTGATCCTTAGACATCCCTACCTCCCAGTGCTCTCACCTCAATGAAAAAAAATTTCTCAAAAAAAAAAAAAAAGAAGAAGAAGAAAAAGAAAAGAAGTAACCATAACTATGGATCCTTGGAAGGTAATTGAAATACCATTGCATATCTTATAAATGCAAGGTTCTGTCCATTAGCAGTTCAGGTCATGTACTGTGTAATCCCCTAGATTTCTCAACTGCTCGTGAGAGTTATCACGAGGTCAGATGATAGACTCCAGATATTTGAATTCCAGGTATATCTTAATTGCTCGTGAGAGTTATCACGAGGTCAGATGATAGACTCCAGATATTTGAATTCCAGGTATATCTTAATTGCTCGTGAGAGTTATCACGAGATCAGATGATAGACTCTAGATATTTAAATTTCAAGTATATCTAATTACAGAGTCCCTTGATTTAGGGACTCTGCAATGCCTATAAGAGATGGTGTAGAACCCTCCTTCCCACCATACGTGGATGCCCCCTTCTCATCATCTCCTCGTGCGGACTTCTTCCCCAGCGTGCTTGTCTCTGGTAAGTCCTCTGGCCATGCATGAGAGAGAGAAGGATTGAGAGAGAGAGAAAGTTAAAAAAAAAAAATATTGGTTCAGACCCGGCGGCGTGCCCGCCGCCTCGCCGGGCCTGAGCCCCAGCCGACGACCCCACCGGCACCGGGGGCGGCGTCCGGTGGGGTGCCGGAGAACAAAGAGATAGAGAGGAGAGCGGAGGAGGGAGGGAGACGTGACGGTGAGAAAGAGCTACCGCCGGTCCGATCCTTGGTTCGGGCCCGGCGGTGTGCTCGCTGCCTCGCCGGGCTTGGGCCTTGGTCGGAGACCTCCACCGGCGCCGGGCGTGCGTCCGGTGGAGGTTCGGCCAGCCATGGTGGCCGGCCGTGCCGCCGGCGTAATCCATAAGCCGCGGAAACAGTGAGAGAGAAAGAGAGGGATAAGAGAAATTAGAGAGAGAGAGAGGAAGGGAAGGTCGGCTGCGGCAATGGCCGGCTTTGGTCCGGCCAATGGCGGCCGGACCGACGCCAATTTGGCGGAATTGGCGCCGGCACCGTGGAAGACACGCGGAAGAAGAAGAAGAAGAAAGAAAGCTTTAAAATAATAAATTGTAGAGAGAGAGAGGGTGGGGGAGGCTGGCCGCGGCGGCGGCCGGCCACGGTCCGGCCAACGGCGGCCGGACCGCCTCCAATTTGGCCGGCGGCGGCCCTGGCCGCCGGCACGGCATCCGGCTCCTTTGTTTCTTTTGAAACAGAGGAGCTGGGTTAATAGAGATTAATGGGCTGATTGGGCCGTTTAAGTGTTGGGCCCTGTTGGGCCGTCTCTGAGCCCAGTTTGAGCAGCGTTTTGGGCCCTGTATCGAACCGAGAATGGCAAAATAAATATATGGCCCGAATCAAGATTGATTCTAGTTTCTGGGAATAATTTTATTTCCCTATTTGGGTGCATACATTGAGAGATATTCAAGCCCAAAGTTGGGCCCGTGAAGTGGTTTGGGTAGAGTTTAAGAATTATTTTATAATTCAGATTTTAGAAATTTAATAATGAAAAATGATTCTGTAGGTTCCCATGAGTCCAATTAGCTGGGTTATCAAGTGAAATTCGTGTACTGTGGTAAGTAAGTCAAGTATTATAATTTTATTAATTATTTAATTAGTGAACTATGAAATTACAGTTAAATATAATTATGCTAATTTGGCAAAATCATGTTATTACTATGATAATATGTAATCATGATAATGACAGTAAAACTTTATGTGTCACCGCGGTTCTCACATGACAGATTATCACATTATCACATGACAGATTATCACATGACAGATGACAGATGACAGACACTGGTACCAGGACCCTTCCTCTTAGGGGATGTTTAAGAGGGCTACACATTATCACATGACAGATTCACACATGACAGATTTTCACATGACAGATGACAGATGACAGACACTGGTACCAGGACCCTTCCTCTTAGGGGATGTTTAAGAGGGCTACACATGATGTGTATTGTAGGGCCGTGGGACACATAAAGAAAAATAATGACAGTATAAACAATGTAATTGTTATTGAATTAAGCTAATTGATCTGATGACATGAACCTAATGATAGCCTGATTAATGAAATCTTGAAATTATATTAGGCTTACTTATTGAGTGTGAGCTCATAAAATTCTCATAATGTTTTTCAGAGCCTCAGGAATGAAGATGAATAATTGAGATAGAAGGAGTTTCTATTAAGAAGACTTAGTTCTATTATTTTGATTTAGTTCAGATTTAATTGTGTGTAGGGCAGATAGCCCAAGACTGATAATTCTGGTTTGTAACAAATCATGGATATGGAATTTTCTTTATATTGATTTATGTGATAAGTTCAAGACGCCTTGCATGCCTGGCATGCGGCGGGTTGTCACCCTAGCTCAAATTTTTGGGTCTGGGGCGTGACAGCTTTAGTGGTATCAGAGCGAGGTTATGACAGTAGGGACATATACATAATGATACTTTAGGCAAAACACTAGAGTGACATAGAGACAAATTATAAATTTAAAAGAATCTCAGAAATTATGCTTTGAAAGCCTAACAATTAATGTTTACAGTGATATTAATTACAACTAATTTATCAAGAAATAAGAATGACACGTCGCACTAGAAGTCGACAAAATAATGAGAGTTCCCAGGTTGGTAATGCTTGCCAACCGGGAGATCTAGAAGCCACTGTAGCTACTGCCCCTGCCAATGCAGTTGGGACTGATCAGCAGCAACTCCAGACCGAGATGCTTTAGGTTCTCTCGGATATGGCGCAGTCGATACATGACTTGCAGCACCAGATTCTGCAGGCTTAGTCCGCTCAGCCTGAGTTCAGTCTTATTGGTGGTCAGAAACACCTAGCCTCAATGTTCATATCAGTAATGCAAGCTGTAAAGTATTTGATGAGTGGTGGTCAAGGATTTCTTGCTGTAGTCAAGGACCTTCAGCAAGAAGAGACCAAGTTGGAGGATATTCCCATAGGTCAGGAATTTCCAGATGTCTTCCCTGAGGATTTGACTAATTTACCTCCTGATCGGGAAGTCGAGTTCTCTATTGATCTAGTTCCTGGAACTGGGTCTATATCAAAGGCCCCTTATCGTATGGCCCCGGCTGAGCTAAAAGAACTGAAGGATCAACTGCAAGAGCTCCTAGATCGAGGATTTATTAGACCCAGTATTTCTCCTTGGGGTGCTCCAGTTCTATTTGTTAAGAAGAAGGATGGCAGTCTTCGACTCTGCATTGATTACTGGGGAATCAATAAAATAACAATGCGAAATAAGTATCCTCTGCCAAGGATTGACGACTTGTTTGATCAACTTCAAGGAGCCCGGGTATTCTCAAAGATTGATCTTAGGTCTGGGTACCATCAGCTCAAAGTCAAAGAAGGGGATGTACCAAAGACAGCATTTAGAACCAGATATGGCCACTATGAATTCTTGGTAATGCCATTTGGGTTAACTAATGCCCCAACAACATTCATGGACTTGATGAATAGAATTTTTAAGCCATATCTGGATCAGTTTGTGGTGGTTTTCATTGATGATATTCTGATATATTCCAAGAGCCATAAGGAGCATGAGGACCACCTGAGAATTGTGCTACAGATTCTGCAAGAGAAGAAGCTTTATGCCAAGCTGAAGAAGTGTGAATTTTGGTTGGATCAAGTAGCTTCCTTGGGTCATATAATCTCTAAAGATGGTGTATCTGTGGACCCGAAAAAGATTGAAGCTATCACTAACTGGAGCCGACCTACCAATGTGGCAGAAATCAGAAGCTTCTTGGGATTAGCCGGGTATTACCAAAAATTTGTGGAGAATTTTTCTCGCATTGCTCTACCCTAACTCGCTTAACCCAAAAGCGAGTGAAGTTTGACTGGACAGTAGAGTGTGAGGAAAGTTTCCAGGAGTTAAAGCAGCGCCTGGTGTCAGCTCCCATTCTTGTTCTTCCAACGGGATCTGAAGGTTTCACTATATACACTGATGCCTCTCGAAAAGGATTGGGATGTGTTTTGATGCAGAATGAAAGAGTGATAGCTTATGACTCCAGACAACTGAAACCTTATGAGCAAAATTATCCTACTCATGACCTGGAATTGGCTGCAGTGGTTTTTGCTCTGAAGATTTGGCGGCATTATCTATATGGAGTGTCGTGTAATGTGTATACAGATCATAAGAGTTTAAAATACATTTTCACACAGAAGGAGCTGAATTTAAGGCAGATGAGGTGGTTGGAACTATTGAAAGATTATGACCTGAATCTACAGTATCATCTTGGGAAGGCCAATGTAGTAGCTGATGCCTTGAGCAGAAAATCCTCTTCTGAGTTAGCTGCTATGATTACCTCCCAGCCTCACATATTGAGAGATCTGGAGAAGTGGGAGGTTGGTCTGAGAGTACAACAGTCTGATGGACTTATTACAGCACTTGTACTCCAGCCGACCTTAGTTGACAGAATCAAGTCCTCCCAGATGGAAGATCCAGAGCTACAAAGGATTAAAGAAGTGGTATAATCAGGAGTTCAGAATAAATTTTATATAATGGATGATGGATCCCTGAAATTTGAAGGAAGACTTTGTGTGCCAAACAGTGAAGAGCTAAAGGCTGAAATTTTGAAAGAGGCTCACTACTCTCCCTATACTGTGCATCGAGGTGGCACTAAGATGTACAGAGACTTAAAGGAAAATTTTTGGTGGAAAGGCATGAAGAGGGAGATTGCTCAGTATGTGGCCAAGTGCTTGGTGTGTCAGCAAGTGAAAGCCGAGCATCAAAGGCCTGCAGGACCTCTTCAGTCTCTGATTATTCCACAGTGGAAATGAAAAAAGATTACAATGGACTTTGTGACTGGTCTGCCCAAAACTCCTAAGAGCAACGATGCAGTTTGGGTCATTGTGGACAGACTAACAAATTCAGCTCATTTCCTACCTTTCAGAGTTGGAGTCTGTAAAGAAAGATTGGCTAATTTGTATATTGAACAGATCGTGAGACTCCATGGTGTTCCGGTATCTATTGTATCAGATAGAGATACCAGGTTTGTGTCCCAGTTTTGGAAGAGCCTTCATAAGGCCATGGGAACCAAACTAAACTTCAGTACAGCCTATCATCCCCAGTCAGATGGACAATCAGAGAGGACCATACAGATTATGGAGGACATGTTGCGAGCCTGTGTGATGGACTTGGGTGGAGCTTGGGATAACCACTTACCTTTGGTGGAGTTTGCATATAATAATAGATACCAAGCTAGTATCCAGATGGCTCCATTTGAAGCTCTGTATGGTAGGAGGTGCAGATCTCCTATATGTTGGGATGACGTGGGGGAAAGGAAGTTGCTAGGCCCTGAACTAATTCAGCAAACAGTAGTTAAGGTGCATTTGATCAGGGAGCATCTTCGTACAGCTCAGAGCAGGCAAAAGAGTTATGCTGATGTCAGAAGAAGGGAATTGGAATTCCAGGTTGGGGATCATGTTTTCTTAAGGGTATCACCAACCAAAGATGTGATGAGATTTGGGATTAAAGGAAAGCTGAGTCCACGTTATATTGGACCTTTTGAGATCTTGAGCAGAGTTGGAGAGGTTGCTTACAGCCTGGCACTGCCTCCGATTCTATCTGGGGTACATAATGTTTTTCATGTATCTATGCTGAGAAAGTATATCTCTGACCCCAGCCATGTCATAGCATATGAGCCTATACAGTTGAAGAAAGATTTATCATATGAAGAGCATCCTTTGCGTATAGTAGACCGCAAAGATCAAGTTCTAAGACGGCGTACCATTCCCTATGTCAAGGTGCAATGGAATAATCATTCTGAAAGGGAGGCTACTTGGGAACTGAAAGAAGAAATGAAAGAAAAGTATCCACGACTATTTGTATCTTAAAATAGTTAATGATTGAAAACTGTTGGTTTTAGTTGATTGTTAGTCCTTGGGACAGAAATTTGGACCTTTAATTTTCTCTAATAAAAGTTATCAATTTCGAGGCCGAAATTTTTATAAGGAGGGGAGAATGTAATCCCCTAGATTTCTCAACTGCTCGTGAGAGTTATCACGAGGTCAGATGATAGACTCCAGATATTTGAATTCCAGGTATATCTTAATTGCTCGTGAGAGTTATCACGAGGTCAGATGATAGACTCCAGATATTTGAATTCCAGGTATATCTTAATTGCTCGTGAGAGTTATCACGAGATCAGATGATAGACTCTAGATATTTAAATTTCAAGTATATCTAATTACAGAGTCCCTTGATTTAGGGACTCTGCAATGCCTATAAGAGATGGTGTAGAACCCTCCTTCCCACCATACGTGGATGCCCCCTTCTCATCATCTCCTCGTGCGAACTTCTTCCCCAGCGTGCTTGTCTCTGGTAAGTCCTCTGGCCATGCATGAGAGAGAGAAGGATTGAGAGAGAGAGAATGTTTAAAAAAAAAAAAAATTGGTTCAGGCCCGGCGGCGTGCCCGCCGCCTCGCCGGGCCTGAGCCCCGACCGACGACCCCACCGGCACCGGGGGCGGCGTCCGGTGGGGTGCCGGAGAACAAAGAGATAGAGAGGAGAGCGGAGGAGGGAGGGAGACGTGACGGTGAGAAAGAGCTACCACCGGTCCGATCCTTGGTTCGGGCCCGGCGGTGTGCTCGCTGCCTCGCCGGGCTTGGGCCTTGGTCGGAGACCTCCACCGGCGCCGGGCGTGCGTCCGGTGGAGGTCCGGCCGGCCATGGTGGCCGGCCGTGCCGCCGGCGTAATCCATAAGCCGTGGAAACAGTGAGAGAGAAAGAGAGGGATAAGAGAGAAATTAGAGAGAGAGAGAGGAAGGGAAGGTCGGCTGCGGCAATGGCCGGCTTTGGTCCGGCCAATGGCGGCCGGACCGACGCCAATTTGGCCGGAATTGGCGCCGGCACCGTGGAAGACACGTGGAAGAAGAAGAAGAAGAAAGAAAGCTTTAAAATAATAAATTGTAGAGAGAGAGGGTGGGGGAGGCTGGCCGCGGCGGCGGCCGGCCACGGTCCGGCCAACGGCGGCCGGACCGCCTCCAATTTGGCCGGCGGCGGCCCTGGCCGCCGGCACGGCATCCAGCTCCTCTGTTTCTTTTGAAACAGAGGAGCTAAGTTAATAGAGATTAATGGGCTGATTGGGCCGTTTGAGTGTTGGGCCATCTCTGAGCCCAGTTTGAGCAGCGTTTTGGGCCCTGTATCGGGCCGAGAATGGCAAAATAAATATATGGCCCGAATCAAGATTGATTCTAGTTTCTGGGAATAATTTTATTTCCCTATTTGGGTGCATACATTGAGAGATATTCAAGCCCAAAGTTGGGCCCGTGAAGTGGTTTGGGTAGAGTTTAAGAATTATTTTATAATTCAGATTTTAGAAATTTAATAATGAAAAATGATTCTGTAGGTTCCCAGGAGTCCAATTAGCTGGGTTATCAAGTGAAATTCGTGTACTGTGGTAAGTAAGTCAAGTATTATAATTTTATTAATTATTTAATTAGTGAACTATGAAATTACAGTTAAATATAATTATGCTAATTTGGCAAAATCATGTTATTACTATGATAATATGTAATCATGATAATGACAGTAAAACTTTATGTGTCACCGCGGTTCTCACATGACAGATTATCACATTATCACATGACAGATTATCACATGACAGATGACAGATGACAGATGACAGACACTGGTACCAGGACCCTTCCTCTTAGGGGATGTTTAAGAGGGCTACACATTATCACATGACAGATTCACACATGATAGATTATCACATGACAGATGACAGATGACAGACACTGGTACCAGGACCCTTCCTCTTAGGGGATGTTTAAGAGGGCTACACATGATGTGTATTGTAGGGCCGTGGGACACATAAAGAAAAATAATGACAGTATAAACAATGTAATTGTTATTGAATTAAGCTAATTGATCTGATGACATGAACCTAATGATAGCCTGATTAATGAAATCTTGAAATTATATTAGGCTTACTTATTGAATGTGAGCTCATAAAATTCTCATAATGTTTTTCAGAGCCTCAGGAATGAAGATGGATAATTGAGATAGAAGGAGTTTCTATTAAGAAGACTTAGTTCTATTATTTTGATTTAGTTCAGATTTAATTGTGTGTAGGGCAGATAGCCCAAGACTGATAATTCTGGTTTGTAACAAATCATGGATATGGAATTTGCTTTATATTGATTTATGTGATAAGTTCAAGACGCCTTGCATGCCTGGCATGCGGCGGGTTGTCACCCTAGCTCAAATTTTTGGGTCTGGGGCGTGACAGCTTTAGTGGTATCAGAGCGAGGTTATGACAGTAGGGACATATACATAATGATACTTTAGGCAAAACACTAGAGTGACATAGAGACAAATTATAAATTTAAAAGAATCTCAGAAATTATGCTTTGAAAGCCTAACAATTAATGTTTACAGTGATATTAATTACAACTAATTTATCAAGAAATAAGAATGACACGTCGCACTAGAAGTCGACAAAATAATGAGAGTTCCAAGGTTGGTAATGCTTGCCAACCGGGAGATCTAGAAGCCACTGTAGCTGCTGCCCCTGCCAATGCAGTTGGGACTGATCAGCAGCAACTCCAGACCGAGATGCTTTAGGTTCTCTCGGATATGGCGCAGTCGATACATGACTTGCAGCACCAGATTCTGCAGGCTTAGTCCGCTCAGCCTAAGTTCAGTCTTATTGGTGGTCAGAAACACCTAGCCTCAATGTTCATATCAGTAATGCAAGCTGTAAAGTATTTGATGAGTGGTGGTCAAGGATTTCTTGCTGTAGTCAAGGACCTTCAGCAAGAAGAGACCAAGTTGGAGGATATTCCCATAGGTCAGGAATTTCCAGATGTCTTCCCTGAGGATTTGACTAATTTACCTCCTGATCGGGAAGTCGAGTTCTCTATTGATCTAGTTCCTGGAACTGGGTCTATATCAAAGGCCCCTTATCGTATGGCCCCGGCTGAGCTAAAAGAACTGAAGGATCAACTGCAAGAGCTCCTAGATCGAGGATTTATTAGACCCAGTATTTCTCCTTGGGGTGCTCCAGTTCTATTTGTTAAGAAGAAGGATGGCAGTCTTCGACTCTGCATTGATTACCGGGGAATCAATAAAGTAACAATGCGAAATAAGTATCCTCTGCCAAGGATTGATGACTTGTTTGATCAACTTCAAGGAGCCTGGGTATTCTCAAAGATTGATCTTAGGTCTGGGTACCATCAGCTCAAAGTCAAAGAAGGGGATGTACCAAAGACAGCATTTAGAACCAGATATGGCCACTATGAATTCTTGGTAATGCCATTTGGGTTAACTAATGCCCCAGCAGCATTCATGGACTTGATGAATAGAATTTTTAAGCCATATCTGGATCAGTTTGTGGTGGTTTTCATTGATGATATTCTGATATATTCCAAGAGCCATAAGGAGCATGAGGACCACCTGAGAATTGTGCTACAGATTCTGCAAGAGAAGAAGCTTTATGCCAAGCTGAAGAAGTGTGAATTTTGGTTGGATCAAGTAGCTTCCTTGGGTCATATAATCTCTAAAGATGGTGTATCTGTGGACCCGAAAAATATTGAAGCTATCACTAACTGGAGCCGACCTACCAATGTGGCAGAAATCAGAAGCTTCTTGGGATTAGCCGGGTATTACCAAAAATTTGTGGAGAATTTTTCTCGCATTGCTCTACCCCTAACTCGCTTAACCCAAAAGCGAGTGAAGTTTGACTGGACAGTAGAGTGTGAGGAAAGTTTCCAGGAGTTAAAGCAGCGCCTGGTGTCAGCTCCCATTCTTGTTCTTCCAACGGGATCTGAAGGTTTCACTATATACACTGATGCCTCTCGAAAAGGATTGGGATGTGTTTTGATGCAGAATGAAAGAGTGATAGCTTATGCCTCCAGACAACTGAAACCTTATGAGCAAAATTATCCTACTCATGACCTGGAATTGGCTGCAGTGGTTTTTGCTCTAAAGATTTGGCGGCATTATCTATATGGAGTGTCGTGTAATGTGTATACAGATCATAAGAGTTTAAAATACATTTTCACACAGAAGGAGCTGAATTTAAGGCAGAGGAGGTGGTTGGAACTATTGAAAGATTATGACCTGAATCTACAGTATCATCTTGGGAAGGCCAATGTAGTAGCTGATGCCTTGAGCAGAAAATCCTCTTCTGAGTTAGCTGCTATGATTACCTCCCAGCCTCACGTATTGAGAGATCTGGAGAAGTGGGAGGTTGGTCTGAGAGTACAACAGTCTGATGGACTTATTGCAGCACTTGTACTCCAGCCGACCTTAGTTGACAGAATCAAGTCCTCCCAGATGGAAGATCCAGAGCTACAAAGGATTAAAGAAGTGGTACAATCAGGAGTTCAGAATGAATTTTATATAATGGATGATGGATCCCTGAAATTTGAAGGAAGACTTTGTGTGCCAAACAGTGAAGAGCTAAAGGCTGAAATTTTGAAAGAGGCTCACTACTCTCCCTATACTGTGCATCGAGGTGGCACTAAGATGTACAGAGACTTAAAGGAAAATTTTTGGTGGAAAGGCATGAAGAGGGAGATTGCTCAGTATGTGGCCAAGTGCTTGGTGTGTCAGCAAGTGAAAGCCGAGCATCAAAGGCCTGTAGGACCTCTTCAGTCTCTGATGATTCCACAGTGGAAATGGAAAAAGATTACAATGGACTTTGTGACTGGTCTGCCCAAAACTCCTAAGAGCAACGATGCAGTTTGGGTCATTGTGGACAGACTAACAAATTCAGCTCATTTCCTACCTTTCAGAGTTGGAGTCTCTAAAGAAAGATTGGCTAATTTGTATATTGAACAGATCGTGAGACTCCATGGTGTTCCGGTATCTATTGTATCAGATAGAGATACCAGGTTTGTGTCCCAGTTTTGGAAGAGCCTTCATAAGGCCATGGGAACCAAACTAAACTTCAGTACAGCCTATCATCCCCAGTCAGATGGAAATCAGAGAGGACCATACAGATTCTGGAGGACATGTTGCGAGCCTGTGTGATGGACTTGGGTGGAGCTTGGGATAACCACTTACCTTTGGTGGAGTTTGCATATAATAATAGTTACCAAGCCAGTATCCAGATGGCTCCATTTGAAGCTCTGTATGGTAGGAGGTGCAGATCTCCTATATGTTGGGATGACGTGGGGGAAAGGAAGTTGCTAGGCCCTGAGCTAATTCAGCAAACAGTAGTTAAGGTGTATTTGATCAGGGAGCGTCTTCGTACAGCTCAGAGCAGGCAAAAGAGTTATGCTGATGTCAGAAGAAGGGAATTGGAATTCCAGGTTGGGGATCATGTTTTCTTAAGGGTATCACCAACCAAAGATGTGATGAGATTTGGGATTAAAGGAAAGCTGAGTCCACGTTATATTGGACCTTTTGAGATCTTGAGCAGAGTTGGAGAGGTTGCTTACAGCCTGGCACTGCCTCCGATTCTATCTGGGGTACATAATGTTTTTCATGTATCTATGCTGAGAAAGTATATCTCTGACCCCAGCCATGTCATAGCATATGAGCCTATACAGTTGAAGAAAGATTTATCATATGAAGAGCATCCTTTGCGTATAGTAGACCGCAAAGATCAAGTTCTAAGACGGCGTACCATTCCCTATGTCAAGGTGCAATGGAATAATCATTCTGAAAGGAGGCTACTTGGGAACTGGAAGAAGAAATGAAAGAAAAGTATCCACGACTATTTGTATCTTAAAATAGTTAATGATTGAAAACTGTTGGTTTTAGTTGATTGTTAGTCCTTGGGACAGAAATTTGGACCTTTAATTTTCTCTAATAAAAGTTATCAATTTCGAGGCCGAAATTTTTATAAGGAGGGGAGAATGTAATCCCCTAGATTTCTCAACTGCTCGTGAGAGTTATCACGAGGTCAGATGATAGACTCCAGATATTTGAATTCCAGGTATATCTTAATCGCTCGTGAGAGTTATCACGAGGTCAGATGATAGACTCCAGATATTTGAATTCCAGGTATATCTTAATTGCTCGTGAGAGTTATCACAGATCAGATGATAGACTCTAGATATTTAAATTTCAAGTATATCTAATTACAGAGTCCCTTGATTTAGGGACTCTGCAATGCCTATAAGAGATGGTGTAGAACCCTCCTTCCCACCATACGTGGATGCCCCCTTCTCATCATCTCCTCGTGCGGACTTCTTCCCCAGCGTGCTTGTCTCTGGTAAGTCCTCTGGCCATGCATGAGAGAGAGAAGGATTGAGAGAGAGAGAAAGTTAAAAAAAAAAATTTGGTTCAGGCCCGGCGGCGTGCCCGCCGCCTCGCCGGGCCTGAGCCCCGGCCGATGACCCCACCGGCACCGGGGGCGGCGTCCGGTGGGGTGCCGGAGAACAAAGAGATAGAGAGGAGAGCGGAGGAGGGAGGGAGACGTGACGGTGAGAAAGAGCTACCGCCGGTCCGATCCTTGGTTCGGGCCCGGCGGTGTGCTCGCTGCCTCGCCGGGCTTGGGCCTTGGTCGGAGACCTCCACCGGCGCCGGGCATGCGTCCGGTGGAGGTCCGGCCGGCCATGGTGGCCGGCCGTGCTGCCGGCGTAATCCATAAGCCGCAGAAACAGTGAGAGAGAAAGAGAGGGATAAGAGAGAAATTAGAGAGAGAGAGGAAGGGAAGGTCGGCTGCGGCAATGGCCGGCTTTGGTCCGGCCAATGGCGGCCGGACCGACGCCAATTTTGCCGGAATTGGCGCCGGCACCGTGGAAGACACGCGGAAGAAGAAGAAGAAGAAAGAAAGCTTTAAAATAATAAATTGTAGAGAGAGAGGGTGGGGGAGGCTGGCCGCGGCGGCGGTCGGCCACGGTCCGGCCAACGGCGGCCGGACCGCCTCCAATTTGGCCAGCGGCGGCCCTGGCCGCCGGCACGACATCCGGCTCCTCTGTTTCTTTTGAAACAGAGGAGCTGGGTTAATAGAGATTAATGGGCTGATTGGGCCGTTTGAGTGTTGGGCCCTATTGGGCCGTCTCTGAGCCCAGTTTGAGCAGCGTTTTGGGCCCTGTATCGGGCCGAGAATTGCAAAATAAATATATGGCCCGAATCAGGATTGATTCTAGTTTCTGGGAATAATTTTATTTCCCTATTTGGGTGCATACATTGAGAGATATTCAAGCCCAAAGTTGGGCCCGTGAAGTGGTTTGGGTAGAGTTTAAGAATTATTTTATAATTCAGATTTTAGAAATTTAATAATGAAAAATGATTCTGTAGGTTCCCAGGATTCCAATTAGCTGGGTTATCAAGTGAAATTCGTGTACTGTGGTAAGTAAGTCAAGTATTATAATTTTATTAATTATTTAATTTGTGAACTATGAAATTACAGTTAAATATAATTATGCTAATTTGGCAAAATCATGTTATTACTATGATAATATGTAATCATGATAATAACAGTAAAACTTTATGTGTCACCGCGGTTCTCACATGACAGATTATCACATTATCACATGACAGATTATCACATGACAGATGACAGATGACAGACACTGGTACCATGACCCTTCCTCTTAGGGGATGTTTAAGAGGGCTACACATTATCACATGACAGATTCACACATGACAGATTATCACATGACAGATGACAGATGACAGACACTGGTACCAGGACCCTTCCTCTTAGGGGATGTTTAAGAGGGCTACACATGATGTGTATTGTAGGGCCGTGGGACACATAAAGAAAACTAATGACAGTATAAACAATGTAATTGTTATTGAATTAAGCTAATTGATCTGATGACATGAACCTAATGATAGCCTAATTAATGAAATCTTGAAATTATATTAGGCTTACTTATTGAGTGTGAGCTCATAAAATTCTCATAATATTTTTCAGAGCCTCAGGAATGAAGATGGATAATTGAGATAGAAGGAGTTTCTATTAAGAAGACTTAGTTCTATTATTTTGATTTAGTTCAGATTTAATTGTGTGTAGGGCAGATAGCCCAAGACTGATAATTCTGGTTTGTAACAAATCATGGATATGGAATTTGCTTTATATTGATTTATGTGATAAGTTCAAGACGCCTTGCATGCCTGGCATGCGGCGGGTTGTCACCCTAGCTCAAATTTTTGGGTCTGGGGCGTGACAGGTACTGTTTCTGTTGGTACTCGGTGAGTTAGTGTGTCACGCCCCAGACCCTATATTGGATCTAGGGGTGGCAACCCGCCGCATGCCTGGCATGCAAGGCGTTCCGAAATATAACATTTAATACCAGAAGCGGTAATAACTATATATCGTCCAATTTAAATGGTTCTTAATACAAATCATAATCATAGGTTTTAGGCTACATGCCCAACATACATAAGTCACTGGAGTTACAACAAAATGTTGGATCTTAGTTTCCTCTGAATGAAGCTCCAACTACCCCAGATCTCATTCTTCAGTTCTGTGGCTCTGAAAAACATTGTAAGATTTATATGAGCTTACACTCAATAAGTAAGCCTACTATTATATAATCATTTCGTCAAGATATTATCAAACCATATTTCCGTGTATAAAACTTCCAACTTCAAATACATTCATCATGTTATCAAAACATGTATATCATCAGCTCAAATAATTTTGGAAGCTTAATTATACAATAGATGCTGAAATATGCAATGTAAACAAATCCATTGTATTCATATAATTATTATTTCCTTATGTGTCCCACGGCCCTACAACACCCATCTGGTGTATCACTCTTTAATGTCCCCTAAGAGGAAGGGTCCTGGTACCAGCGTTATGCCATATGTCATAATCAATCACAACATCCTCCAGATGTGTGTGCGTTATGCAATATATCAATCACATCACATCCTCTAGATGTGTGTCCTCCACATATCTCCCCTGTGGAGGTGGGTCCCGTATCTCTCGGCATTTTATATCGTTTCACATCATATGAGAACCGCGGCGACACATATCATTATCATATTTGCATGTAGCACATCATGCATCATCATGAGCATGAGCTCCTCATATCACATATACAGTGGTTTGTACATTCATAACATAAAATACATCAATAATACCAATATATTTTGCAAAGCCAAAATAATCACATTATTCAATTTTTGCACATTTATAATCCATTACTTTGCAAAATATTAGTAATCACATATAATTATAACAGATACCCAATTGTATAACAAAATTCCATTTTGCCCCTTTTTTTTTTCAAGTAATGCAATATATCCATAATTTTCATATTCTAATAAATTATAAAAATTATAATAAATGGCTTACTTACCTCAGTACGCTAATTACAAACTGTAAATCAGCTATGTGGACATCTGGTTACCTACAACATTAATTTCCATAATTAAATCTCAAAAATTGGAACAATGCAGCATCCCCTTAAGGTCTACCCAGTCTAATCCTGGGCCCAACTTTGGGCTCGAATATCTCTCAATTTATAAGCCTGAATGGGGAAATAAAAATATTCCGAGAAACTAGAATCAATACCGAATCGGGCCATATTTTTATTTCTCCATTTCCGACCCAATACGGGGCCCAAATTGCAGCCCCAAAACAGCTCACGAGCCGGCCCAATAGGGCCCAACGTGGGACGGCCCAAGCCGGCCCACGTCTTCATCGTCTCCCCCCCCTCCTCCCCTGTTTCGCCCGAAACAGGGGGAGGCCGTGCCAGCAGCCAGGGCCGCCGCCGGCCAAATTCTGGGTGGCCCGGCCGTCGACGACCGGGCCAGAGCCGGCCGCGGCGACCGCCGGCTCCCTCTCTCTCTCTTTCTCCCTCAATTTCTCTCTCTCTCTCGCTCGATCCACGGCACGCGACTCGTGCCGGTGGCACGGCCGGCCACCGTGGCCGGCCGGATCCTCACCGGACGGTCGCCCACCACCGGTGAGGCCTCCTGGCCGATGCCCAGGCCCGGCGAGGCATCGGGCACTCCGCCGAGCCCGAACCAAGCCGTGAACCGGCTTGGTTCTCCCTCTTTCTCTCTGTCTCTCTCTCTCGATCTCTCTGCAACTCTCTCTCTCTCTCCCTTACCTGTGGCTGGCCGGTGGGGGAAAGCTCATGGAGGAGGAGGGGCGTTCCCCCCCCCTCCTTATATAGCGGCAAGGGGAGGGTTATCCCTCCCCTGTACCCACGTGAAGGGGGTGCGTCGACGCCCCCTTCCTTGACTGGCTGCGGCACCCTTTGCCGCAGTCGTCAATAATGGCGGAGGAAGGGGCGGCGCCCCCCCTTCCTCCGTCAACAATGGCGGATCCTCACCACGTGAGGATCCGCCGATGGAACAGGGCTTCACATTCTTCCCTCCTTATAAAAATTTTGGCCTCGAAATTGGTGTATCTCATATAACATTTAAAATCCAAAGCTTTATCATATGATTAATCTTCTTTACATATGTTAAGTTACAAACAATTGAGGATATTTTTCTTTAATTTCTTCCTCAAGCTCCCAAGTAGCTTCCCTCTCAGAATGGTTACTCCACTGAACCTTGACATAAGGAATGCTACGCCGTCTTAAAACTTGATCCTTGCGGTCCACAGTACGCACAGGATGCTCCTCATACGTTAGATCCTTCCTTAACTGCATGGGCTCAAACTGTATCACATGGCTGGGGTCAGGAATGTACTTTCTCAACATAGATACATGAAATACATTGTGTACCCTAGAGAGTGCCGGAGGTAATGCCAAGCTATAAGCTACCTCCCATACTTTGCTCAGAATTTTAAATGGTCCAATGTATCGTGGACTCAGTTTACCTCTAATCCCAAATCTCATCACATTTTTGGTTGGTGATATCTTCAAGAAGACATGATCTCCAATTTGAAATTCTAGCTCCCTTCTTCTCACATCAGCATAGCTCTTCTGTCGGCTCTGAGCTGTACGGAGTCGTCCCTTGATCAGTTGTACCTTTTCTACTGTCTGTCGAATCAACTCGGGGCCCAACAATTTTCTCTCCCCCACATCATCCCAACATAAGGGAGATCTGCATTTTCTACCATACAAGGCCTCAAATGGAGCCATCTGGATACTGGCCTGGTAGCTATTATTGTAAGCAAATTCCACCAAAGATAAGTGGTTGTCCCAAGCACCACCCAGGTCCATCACACAGGCTCGCAACATATCCTCCAGGGTTTGTATGGTTCTCTCAGACTGCCCATCTGTCTGAGGATGGAAGGCTGTGCTGAAGTTCAATTTGGTCCCCAGAGCTCTATGAAGACTCTTCCAGAATTGGGACACAAACCTAGTATCCCTATCTGATACAATAGATACGGGAATACAATGAAGCTTCACAATTTGCTCAATATACATGTTGGCCAATCTCTCACTGGAGATCCCAACTCTGAATGGCAGGAAATGGGCTGACTTCGTTAATCTGTCTACAATGACCCATACCGCATCATTGTTCTGAGGGGTCTTAGGCAGACCAGTCACGAAGTCCATAGTGATCTTCTCCCATTTCCATTGTGGAATCATCAGAGATTGAAGGGGTCCCGCAGGCCTTTGATGCTCAGCCTTCACTTGCTGACATACCAAACACTTGGCTACGTAATGAGCAATCTCGCTCTTCATTCCTTTCCACCAAAAGTTTTCCTTTAGGTCTTTGTACATCTTGGTACCTCCGGGGTGCACCGTGTAAGGAGAATAGTGGGCCTCCTTCAAAATCTCTGCTCTTAGTTCCATCACATTTGGCACACAGAGCCTGCCATCAAATCTCAAGGATCCATCCTCCATTATAGCAAATTCATTTTGAACCCCTGACTTCACTGCTTCTTTAATCTTTTGCAGGTCCAAGTCTTCTTTCTGGGAGGACTTGATCTTGTCTAACAGAGTTGGTTGGAGTACAAGTGTTGCTACAAGTCCATCGGACCGTTGTACTCGCAATCCAACCTCCAGCTTCTCAAGATCCCTCCGGATGTGAGGCTGAGAGGTGATCATAGAAGCTAACTCCGAGGAGGATTTCCTACTCAAAGAATCAGCTACCACATTGGCCTTCCCTGGATGATAGTGCAGGTTTAGGTCATAATCTTTTAGTAGCTCCATCCACCTCCTTTGTCTTAAGTTTAACTCCTTCTGAGTGAAGATGTACTTCAGACTTTTGTGGTCTGTGTACACATCACATGCTTCTCCATATAGATAATGCCGCCAGATCTTTAAGGCAAAAATTATAGCAGCCAACTCCAGGTCATGAGTAGGATAATTTTACTCGTATGGCTTTAGATGTCTGGAGGCATAAGCTATCACCTTCTCATTTTGCATCAGAACACATCCCAATCCCTTCCAAGAAGCATCAGTGTATAGAGTGAATCCTTCAGATCCTTACGGAAGGGTAAGGACGGGGGCTGACACTAGGCGTTGTTTCAGTTCCTGAAAACTTCTTTCACACTCCTCAGTCCATTCAAACTTTGCTTGCTTTTGGGTCAAGCGAGTCAGGGGTAGAGCAATGCGAGAAAAGCCCTCCACGAATCTGCGATAATATCCTGCCAGCCCCACGAAGCTTCTGACTTCAGATACATTGGAAGGTCGACTCCAATTTACGACCGCCTCAATCTTCTTTGGGTCCACAGTTATGCCATTTGTAGATATTATGTGACCCAAGAATGATACTTGGCTCAACCAGAAGTCACATTTCTGCAACTTGGCATAAAGCTTTTTCTCTCGAAGGGTTTGCAGAACAATCTTCAGGTGGCTCATAGGTTCCTCCTGGCTTTTTGAATACACCAGGATGTCATCAATGAACACCACCACAAACTAGTCTAAGTATGGCTTAAAGATTCTGTTCATCAAATCCATGAATGCTGTCGGGGCATTAGTTAACCCAAACGGCATCACCAAGAACTCGTAGTGGCCATACCTAGTCCTGAATGCTGTCTTAGGCACATCTCCAGCCTGGAAATTGAGTTGATGGTATCCTGACCGAAGGTCAATCTTCGAGAATACCCGAGCTCCTTGGAGTTGATCGAACAGATCATCGATCCTCGGCAAGGGATACTTGTTCCGCACTGTTACCTTATTGATTTCTCGATAATCAATGCAGAGCCGAAGACTCCCATCCTTCTTTTTGACAAATAATACTGGAGCACCCCAAGGAGAGACACTCGGTCTGATAAATCCTCGGTCTAGGAGCTCTTGCAATTGGTTCTTCAACTCTTTTAGTTCAGCTGGGGCCATACGATAAGGGCCTTGGATATAGGTCCAGTGCCAGGGACCAAATCAATGGTAAACTCCACTTCCCGGTCTGGAGGCAATTCGGTCAAATCATCCGGGAAGAAGCCAGGAAACTCCATAGCCATTGGAATATCCTCCAATTTTACCTCTTCCTGCTGAAGGTCCTTGACCACAGCAAGAAACCCTTGGCCACCCTTCATCAAGTATTTGGCAGCCCGTAGTGCTGATACAAACACTGAAGCCAGGTGTTCCTGGCTTCCAGTAAAACTGAATTCAGGCTGATTAGGGATTTTGAAGATCACCATTTTCCTGAAACAGTCCACCGAAGCATGATAGGAGGCCAACCAGTCCATCCCAAGGATAACATCAAAGGACTTTAGTGGAAGGACGATTAGATCAGCCTCCAGCCTCTTGTCGCCCACGTTGATCTGGCAGGATCTGCATACAAACTCCACCCTCATAACATCTCCATTTGGGAATGCAATGAGCAACTCTTGTTCTAGGGGAACGGGTGTCAATGATGTATTATTGGCAAGATAAACATAAGATATAAACGAATGCGTGGCACCCAGATCTACTAAAGTCTGAGCATAAGTGTTGCCTACTTTAATTGTCCCTGATCACAAAGTTTAGTTGTCTTAGATGTCATATAGCGGATCCTATTTATCCTTCATGATTAATGCATTATATCGCATATGAACCAAATAATCTTAAAGGGGTACTTAGGTAACAGGTATACCTGTCACAACGGAGTTAGAAGCGGCAGCATCCTTTGGGTGAGGGTGAAGACCCTTCCCTGGGTCCTCGGCTGCTGCGGCTGGTTCATCCCAAGATTTGGAGAAGACAGCTGCTCCCTCCGAAGGGGACAAGTGGACATCTTGTGATCCACTTTCCCACATATGAAGCAGGCACCTCTCGGCCCACGGCACTGCCTGCCCGGGTGGAAGTTTCCGCAGTGAGGGCAACGGGTCTCCTTACCCTTCGGTCCTGTGGGGGGATGATATGTATCTTTCTTCTTAGCCTGCCCCGAAGACTGGCCCGAAGGAGACCCCTTCCTCTTCCTCTTTAGCTCCCACTCCTTCTGGTTCCTATTCATGTCTCTTTCGATCACCAGGGCTTTACTCACCACAGCACTATATGTGGAGAGTTCAAATGCATTGACTGCTTGCCTCAGTTTGGGTCGCAGTCCTTCAGTGAACCTGGTGATCTTGGCTCTCTCAGTGGTCACTATTTCCAAAGCAAACCAAGCTAGCCTAGTGTTGGCCCAGATGGCAACCCAAGAGGGGGGGGGGTGAATTGGGTTCTTAAAAATTTAAGACTTTTCAAAATGTTTTAAACAACTTAACTCAAGATGTGCAAGTGAGAGAAATTAACTTATAAGCAAAGCACAAACAGAAATATAAGAGAGATAGAGTGAGAGACAAATGAGCACAGCAAACACAAGGTTTTATAGTGGTTCGGTGCAATCCACACCTACGTCCACTCCCAAGATTCACTTGGGTCCACACTATAATCTCCCTAGATTACAGCCGAGTTGTTTTACAAGCTCACAACTCAAACTTGTTGTTTTTCCGGGATCACAACGAACCCAGCCGGTTTTACACGGGCTTACCAGCACAAAACCCAACTCGTTGTTTTAACGGGGTCACAACGAACCCAGAACGTAAGCTATCCCAAGCTTACAACGAGGTACAACTACCTCCACTGATTCAATCCACTGATTGAATCAGTACACAAGAAAATAATTTCGTGTTTAAATACAAACAGCTCCTCTAGAGCAGAATAATCAAAATAAAGCTTAGGTTTAGAAAAGCCTGATTAAATAAGCTTGAATGCAGGCTTGGCTTTTTTGCTTCTCTTCTCCAACTCCTTTGAAGTGTGGAATCAGGCCTCAGCACAGATTCTCCTAGCTTTGGGGCTTTTGGATGTTGGTTGAAGCTTTTCTTCTTTTTCTTCTAGGTTGGAAGATCTTGATTTGCTCTTGGTTGCTTTGGGATCTCCTCTTGAACTTTTTGTAGATTGTAGCTCAGGAGCACACGAATCTCTCTCTTTGATTTCACTCCTTTTGAATCTCTTTTCTTGACTCAAATGATTTTTCCAATGAAGCTCTGTTTTTCCCTCTTTTTGAAATATTTTCTTTTCTCTCTTTTCACCACACTATTGATGTCTTTGATTTGAAAAGAGCTCCTCTATTTATAGATTCTGCAAAAATATATCCGTTAGAAACACAAAAATATAGCCGTTATTTAAAAATCTTACCGTTGGAGCTGATGTGTCATCGTAAAAAATCGCGCCCAGATTTCGCGGAGTCGACTCGAGCTTTGTGGGAGTCGGCTCGAAGTCGATTACTAAAAATAGAAATATTTTAAACGTTAGAGGGTCGACTCGCAAAAAACCAAAGTGTCGGCTCCCGACAGTCGGGGGTCGACTCGAAGAAAATGGGGAGTCGACTCGACAAGTGCTCAAAAAACATGGTTTCTGTTGTTTGAGCGGAGTCGGCTCGCACAGACAGGAGTCGGCTCGCACAGAGTCAGGGGTCGACTCTTGAAATCCAAGGGTCGACTCGAGAAAATCAGAAATCTCAGTTACTTACAGGAGTCGACTCTGAAACTCTAGAGTCGGCTCCGGAACGTATCAAAAATCAGATATTTTTCTGATTGACTTTGAAATTCGTCCCAGAATAATTTTAAATGATATTTTGACTTGAACACAATAAATATGACATTAAGCATGAATTCAAGACATGTTCCAAGAATTCATTGATTGAAATATATCATGTAAAAATTCCTCTTTGAAATATTAAATATAGAGCTTGAAACTTCTTTTTCAAATTGATTCATAACTCAGTGAATTTAAACATTGGGAGTCCATTGCTTTCATTTTGAATAAGCTCAAGGTATTTGATTGATAAACTCATTATTTCCTTTAAAATACTCATGGCTTTTGGAAATCATCAAAATCAATAAAGTTGGGGTAAATACAATTTCCCAAATTTCTCAACACCTAGTGAACTCGGCTTCGTACTGGGTCACAGAGAGATTCTTCTGTTCCAGCTCCAGAAACTCAGACTCCATCTGTCTTTGCACACTACTAGGAAAGTATTTGTTGAAAAAGGCCTCCTTGAATTCCCTCCAGGAAACAGCTTGTCCACCTAATCGCTGCTCCATATGCAACCACCAATCATATGCCTCCCCTTGAAGGAGATAGGTGGCAAATCTAATCCGCTCCTCCTCCTAGCTACCATGGGCCATGAAGGCCTTCTCCATCTCCCTCATCCATCCCTCAGCATCAGCAGGATTGGTGGATCCAGAGAAGGGAGCAGGGGCTAAGCTCTTAAACTCAGCAAAGCTACGACCCCCTCCTTGCCAGGGTTGCGGCGGAGCGGGCTGACTGGTGGTTCAGGTTCGACTCGCAGGTTTTGCTGAGTAGGAGGGCCGGGCTGAGCAGGCACCACTTGTTGGATATGCTGCTGCATAGCCTGCACCATTTCCACAAGGGCCTGAAGTATCTAAGTCTGGCGCTGTTGCTGGCCATTCCCAGCCACATTGATGGAACCAGAGCCTCCAGAAGTTTGCTGGCCTCCCTGCTGGCCAGAGTCACCAGCCTGGGAACCTCCAACTTGTCGCATACTTCTGGTGTGACGAGGCATGACTATTCCCTGCCAAGTTTGGTTTCAATCAATATCTTTACAAATCCTTAAGTTTTCAAAATATATTTATTAGAAAATTTTATATCTTCTTAGAGTTGTTACCCTCCCAGTGTCATCCTACTGTTTTGTTTAGTGTCATCCTATGTTTGTCCCTAAGGTCAAACCTAGGCTCTGATTCCATATTAGCTGTCACGCCCCAGACCCTATATTGGATCTAGGGGTGGCAACCCGCCGCATGCCTGGCATGCAAGGCGTTCTGAAATATAACATTTAATACCAGAAGCGTAATAACTATATATCGTCCAATTTAAATGGTTCTTAATACAAATCATAATCATAGGTTTTAGGCTACATGCCCATCATACATAAGTCACTGGGGTTACAACAAAATGTTGGATCTTAATTTCCTCTGAATGAAGCTCCAACTACCCCTGATCCCATTCTTCAGTTCTGTGGCTCTGAAAAACATTGTAAGATTTATATGAGCTTACACTCAATAAGTAAGCCTACTATTATATAATCATTTCGTCAAGATATTATCAAACCATATTTCCGTGTATAAAACTTCCAACTTCAAATACATTCATCATGTTATCAAAATATGTATATCATCAGCTCAAATAATTTTGGAAGCTTAATTATACAATAGATGCTGAAATATGCAATGTAAACAAATCCATTGTATTCATATAATTATTATTTCCTTATGTATCCCACGGCCCTACAACACCCATCTGGTGTATCACTCTTTAATGTCTCCTAAGAGGAAGGGTCCTGGTACCAGCGTTATGTCATATATCATAATCAATCACAACACATCCTCCAAATGTGTGTGCGTTATGCAATATATCAATCACATCACATCCTCTAGATGTGTGTCCTCCACATATCTCCCCTTGTGGAGGTGGATCTCGTATCTCTCGGCATTTTATATCGTTTCACATCATATGAGAACAGCGGCGATACATATCATTATCATATTTGCATGTAGCACATCATGCATCATCATGAGCATGAGCTCCTCATATCACATATACAGTGGTTTGTACATTCATAGCATAAAATACATCAATAATACCAGTATATTTTGCAAAGCCAAAATAATCACATTATTCAATTTTTGCACATTTATAATCCATTACTTTACAAAATATTAGTAATCACATATAATTATAACAGATACCCAATTGTATAACAAAATTCCATTTTACCCCTTTTTTTTTCAAGTAATGCAATATATCCATAATTTTCATATTCTAATAAATTATAAAAATTATAATAAATGGCTTACTTACCTCAGTACACTAATTCCAAACTGTAAATCAGCTATGTGGACATCCGGTTACCTACAGCATTAATTTCCACAATTAAATCTCAAAAATTGGAACAATGCAGCATCCCCTTAAGGTCTACCCAGTCTAATCCTGGGCCCAACTTTGGGCTCGAATATCTCTCAATTTATAAGCCTGAATGGGGAAATAAAAATATCCCGAGAAACTAGAATCAACGCCGAATCAGGCCATATTTTTATTTCTCCATTTCCGACCCAATACGGAGCCCAAATTGCAGCCCCAAAATAGCTCACGAGCCGGCCCAATAGGGCCCAACGTGGGACGGCCCAAGCCGGCCCACGTCTTCATCGTCTCCCCCCCCTCCTCCCTGTTTCGCCCGAAACAGGGGGAGGCCATGCCGGCGGCCAGGGCCGCCGCCGGCCAAATTCTGGGTGGCCCGACCGTCAGCGACCGGGCCAGAGCCGGCCGCGGCGACCACCGGCTCCCTCTCTCTCTCTTCTCCCTCAATTTCTCTCTCTCTCTCTCGCTCGATCCACGGCACGCGACTCGTGCCGGTGGCACGGTCGGCCATCGTGGCCGGCCGATCCTCACCGGACGGTCGCCCGCCGCCGGTGAGGCCTCCTAGCCGACGCCCAGGCCCGGCGAGGCATCGGGCACTCCGCCGGGCCCGAACCAAGCCGTAAACAGGCTTGGTTCTCCCTCTTTCTCTCTGTCTCTCTCTCTCAATCTCTCTGCAACTCTCTCTCTCTCCCTTACCTATGGCTGGCCGGTGGGGGAAAGCTCATGGAGGAGGAGGGGCGTTCCCCCCTCCTTATATAGCGGCAAGGGGAGGGTTATCCCTCCCCTGTACCCACGTGAAGGGGGTGCATCGGCGCCCCCTTCCTTGACTGGCTCCGGCACCCTTTGCCGCAGCCGTCAATAATGGCGGAGGAAGGGGCGGCGCCCCCCCCCTTCCTCCGTCAACAATGGCGGATCCTCACCACGTGAGGATCCGCCGATGGAACAGGGCTTCACATAGTGCCTCTCTTCCTTTTTCTTTGAAGTCCAACAAGAACTACTGGGTACCTTTAGGTAGCTTTTCACATCGACAAAAGGAAAAGTTGAAAAAGAAAAGAAAAGAAAAAGAAAAAAATATGCATCATTTGCTCTCCATTGCCTTATTCTGACAGGAGGAATTAGAGACAGCTTCACTGTATTGATATCAGTTGATTGTGAGTGTACTCCACCTTACTTAATTCCCATCAGTAGTCTCCCTTGCTCCATAAGACTGAATCACCCTTTCAAAATACAAAAGAATGGGCCTGATCTCAACTCTCTGCAATTTACTTTTACTTGTTCAATTGGTTCATCATTTAGGATTATTGCTGCATATGCTTTCAAGCATGCCTCTAAATCTGCTCGTACTTGTCTACAGCAAATGAAATCTGCGACCGGTTTGCAACCACTGGATTCAATGCTAACATGATCACATACTTAATTTAACAGCTCCACATGCCTCTGGTTCAGGCCTCCAACGCCCTTACCAACTTCAATGGCACCTCGAGCTTAACACCGATCGTCGGTGCTCTCATTGCCGACTCCTTCGCCGGCCGTTTCTGGACCATAACTGTTGGATCCATCATTTTCCTGTTAGGACTGATTGGTCTCACCATATCAGCAGTCCTTCCGGGGCTCCGCCCACCACTCTGCAACTCTCCTCCTCTCAAAGGAACATGTCAACAGGCCTCCACATGGCAGCTCTTGGCCCTCTACCTTTCTCTCCTCTGCACATCCATTGGCTCTGGTGGCATCTGGCCTTGCGTCATGGCCTTCGGGGCTGACCAGTTGGATCTTCATGGTCCCCGACATGACGCTCGACGGAAGTGGAACTTCTTCAACCTCTACTTCTTTGGCATGGCAGTAGCTTTGCTCTTGGCATTGACAGTGGTGGTGTATGTCCAGGAGAATGTGGGCTGGGGATGGGGCTTCGGCATCCCTGCCATTGCTATGTTTTTGTCTGTGGTGGCCTTCGTGATAGGCTACCCTCTGTACATCAGGATGAAGCCTGGGGGAAGCCCCTTGACCAGGTTAACCCAAGTCTTGGTAGCTGCCTTCAGGAAGAGGAAGGTGGTAAAGCCTGCTGACCCAAGTCTCCTCTACGAGAACCAGGAGCTCGATGCTGCTATCTCCACCACTGGGAGGCTACTCCACACCAACCAGCTAGCGTAAGCCCAGTAACATTGGCCTAGAAGAATCATAGTAATATTTTTTTTTTAGTTGTTTACTTCTTAATTTGAAAAGAAAAAAATAAACTGCTTTGAATGAAATAGTCATCGATCCATCGATCTCTATCATTGTTAGCTTAACTAAATGTATGTTGTTATTTACACAAAGATTCTTGGATCAAGCTGCCATCGTTATGGAGGGTGATCGTATACTACGCTCAGGCCAGCCAAGGCTTTGGAGACTATCAACTGTCCACCGTGTTGAGGAGTTTAAATCGATCATAAGAATGATCCCAATTTGGGCTGTTGGAATCCTGCTGATGACTGCAAACTCGCACAACCACACATTCGCAATCCAACAAGCAAGGTCGATGGATCGCCACCTCACTGCCCGATTCCAAATCCCCCCAGCATCCATGAACATCTTCTCAGCCCTCTCGATGCTACTCGGCCTAACTTTCTATGACCAAGTGTTCGTCCCAATAGCACGACGAATCACCAGGAGGCCTTCGGGGATTACATACATCCAACGCATGGGCATTGGCCTGGCCATTGCCATATTTGCCACCATGGCTGCAGCTCTTGTTGAGATAAAGCTAAAGGCAGTTGCCTCCGATCACGGGCTGTTAAATAAGCAAAAGACGACTGTGCCTATCAGTGTCTTCTGGTTGATGCCTCAGTTTGCCATTCATGGACTGGCTGAAGCCTTCATGTCAGTGGGGCACATGGAGTTTCTCTATGATCAAGCTCCAGAGAGCATGCGAAGCACAGCGGCGGCTCTGTACTGGCTCGCCGTATCAGTTGGGAACTATATGGGAACTTTTTTAGTGACTCTGGTTCACAATTATACTAAGAAGAAGGGTGACTGGCTCCAGGACAACATCAATAGGGGGAAGTTAGATTACTATTATTGGCTTGTCTCTGGATTACAAGTGCTTAATCTTGGTTACTTCATCATTTGCGCAAGGTTTTATACTTCTAAACCATTGGAAGCGGCGAAGTCTGAACATCCCTCCAAGGTTGTGGATGAGGAAGTCGGTGGTGCAGAGGTAGAAGTCACTGCTGTGGTGATGAAAGTGTTAAACTTAATTTAAATATATTGTCCTATTAGATATGCGAAAATACGGTATCAATATATTTATCACGATAATTAAGCAAGTTAAGATCGATAAATACCTCCAGCCATTATTATTAATTTTCTTCCCGATGAGGGTAAGGATTTTGATCTTCCTCTCGATGGATCTTGATCTTCCTCCTCTCTATGGATCTTGATCTTCCTCTCCGATGGATCTTGATCTTCCTCCTTGGTGGATCTTGATCTTCCTCCTCCTCTCTATGGATCTTGATTGAACGCTTCCAATCAATGAACCATCGCATTGCCCTCAGGATGTGCTCTTGATCAGAGACCCAATGCCTCTGCTGGTTTTGGTTTTTCTTTCGATAACATTGTATCGAAAGCCTTAGGAAGGGATTCCTATTTAAAGAGATACTCAAATCCCTTCCATTCCACCGCCTGCTCCCATCAAGCAGGCGTTTAACATTTAAGCGGCCGTTATCACTTATTAATTAGTGGAAACGATCGTAATAAAAAATATGACCATCTATTGCGACGGGTTATGTCACGCCACAGACGCGATATCGGCCTAGGGTGACAACCCACCGCGTGCCGGGCACGCAAGGCGTCACAAAATTTTTCACACATAACACTATTATATATATAACCAAGCCAAATTCATCACTGAATACTAAAAGTTTTGGGTTACAAACCCTTACACACCACAATAATAAAGTTTGGGCATCAAGCCCTACACATAAGTAATACTGGGGTTACAACAAAATAATGGGTCTTGATTTATTTAATAAAGATCCATCACCCCAACCATCCATCTTCAATCTCGTGGCTCTGACAAAAACATTGTAAGATTTTTATGAGCTTACACTAAATAAGTAAGCCACGTTATACAGTCAATTCATAGCATAACAATCTATAAGCACATAAATGATTTGCATGCTTAAACATTCCATAAATACTCAAACATGCAATGTAAGTAAACCCACTGTTTATACCCTCAATGGTAGCTGCAAATGTGACCCACGGCCCTGCAATATCTCAATGGTGTACCAACAAGCATCCCCCTACTGAAAGGGTCCAGATACCAGGGTCACTCCATATCATAATCCACCAGAACACATATCTATATGTGTGATGCCACCTCGAACCAAGCAGAACACATCCTCTAACCCCGAATCTCATCACATCCTTGGTTGGTGATACCCTTAAGAAAACATGATCCCCAACCTGAAATTCTAACTCTCTTCTTCTGACGTCAGCATAACTTTTCTTCCTGCTCTGAGCTGTACGAAGACGCTCCCTGATCAAATGCACCTTGTCAACTATCTGCTGGATCAGCTCAGGGCCTAGCAATTTCCTTTCCCCTACGTCATCCCAACATAAAGGAGATCTGCACCTCCTACCGTACAAAGCCTCAAATGGGGTCATCTGGATACTGGCTTGATAACTATTGTTATAAGCAAACTCCACCAAAGATAAGTGGTTATCCCAAGCCCCACCCAAGTCCATTACACAGGCGCGCAACATATCTTCTAGAATCTGTATGGTCCTTTCTGACTGCCCGTCTGATTGGGGATGATAAGCCGTACTGAAGTTCAATTTGGTCCCCAAGGCTTTATGAAGACTCTTCCAAAACTGTGATACAAATCTGGTATCCCGGTCAGATACAATAGAGACAGGAACACCATGGAGTCTCACAATCTGCTCCAAATACAAGCTAGCCAATCTGTCACTCGAGACTCCAACTCTGAAAGGTAGGAAATGAGCTGACTTTGTCAGTCTGTCCATAATAACCCAAACTGCATCATTACTCCTGGGAGTTTTGGGCAGACCAGTCACAAAATCCATAGTAATCTTTTCCCATTTCCACTGAGGGATCATCAAAGATTGAAGAGGTCCCGCAGGTTTTTGATGCTCGGCCTTCACCCGCTGACATACTAAGCACTTGGCCACAAACTGAGCAATATCCCTCTTCATCCCTTTCCACCAAAAGTTCTCCTTTAAGTCTCTATACATTTTAGTACCACCAGGATGCATAGTATAGGGAGAGTAGTGAGCCTCCCTTAAAATCTCGGCTTTCAACTCCTCATTGCTAGGTACACAAAGTCTGCCTTCAAATCTCAGGGATCCATCATCCATTACATAAAATCCACTCTGATCTCCTGACTGAACAACAACTTTAATTTTTGAAGATCTGGATCTTCCATCTGGGAGGACTTAATTCTGTCAACAAGAGTCGGCTGAAGAATAAGTGCAGCAACAAGTCCATCAGACTGCTGTACTCTCAGTCCAATCTCCCACCTCTCAAGGTCCTTCAGAATGTGAGGCTGGGAGGTAAGCATAGCAGCTAACTCAGAAGAGGTCTTCCTACTCAAAGCATCAGCCACAACATTAGCCTTCCCTGGATGATAATGTAGATTCAGATCATAGTCCTTCAAAAGTTCCAACCACCTCCTCTGCCTCAAATTGAGCTCCTTCTGTGTGAAGATATATTTTAGACTCTTATGGTCTGTATACACATCACACGATACCCCATAGAGATAATGCCGCCAAATCTTCAAAGCAAAAACCACCGCAGTTAATTCCAGATCATGAGTAGGATAGTTCTGCTCATAAGGCTTCAGCTGCCTGGAAGCATAGGCTATCACATTTCCATTCTGCATTAGGACACATCCCAATCCTTTCCGAGAGGCATCAGTAAAAAGTGTAAAACCCTCAGATCCTGTCGGAAGAACAAGGATGGGAGCTGACACCAAATGCTGCTTTAGCTCCTAAAAACTTTCCTCACACTCTTCTGACCAGTCAAACTTCACTCGTTTCTGGGTTAAACGAGTTAGGGGTAGAGCGATGCGAGAGAAGTCTTCCACAAATTTTTGATAATACCCGGCTAGCCCCAAGAAGCTTCTGATTTCAGCCACATTGGAAGGTCAGCTCCAGCTAATAATAGCTTCAATCTTCTTCAGGTCCACAGAAATGCCATCCACAGAAATTACATGACCCAAGAAAGCTACTTGGTCCAACCAAAACTCACACTTCTGTAGCTTTGCATAAAGCTTCTTCTCCCGAAGAGTCTGAAGCACAATCCTCAAGTGATCCTCATGCTCCTTGAGACTCTTAGAATAGATCAAAATATCATCAATAAATACAACTACAAACTGATCCAAGTATGGCCTAAACACTATGTTCATCAAATCCATGAATGCTGCCGGGGCATTAGTCAAACCAAACGGCATCACCAAAAACTCATAATGGTCATATCTAGTTCTGAAAGTTGTCTTAGGCACATCCCCATCCTTGACTTTAAGCTGATGATAACCTGACCTGAGATCAATCTTAGAGAATACCCGGGCTCCTTGAAGTTGGTCAAACAAGTCATCAATCCTCGGCAAAGGGTACTTATTTCGCACTGTCACCTTGTTGATTTCCCGGTAATCAATGCATAGCCAAAGACTGTCATCCTTCTTCTTAACAAATAGAACTGGAGCATCCCAAGGAGAAGCACTAGGCCTGATAAATCCCCGATCTAGGAGTTCTTGCAATTGGTCCTTCAACTCTTTTAGCTCAGCCGGGGCCATACGATAAGGGGCCTTGGATATAGGTCCAGTTCCAGGAATCAAATCAATAGAGAACTCAACCTCCCGGTCAGGGGGCAACTCCGATAATTCATCCGGAAAGACATCAGGAAATTCTCTAGCTATAGGAATATCCTCCAACTTTGCCTCTTTCTTTTGAAGATCATTAATAATAGCAAGAAATCCTTGGCCACCACTCCTCAGATATTTTTCAGCCTGTCGTGCCGAAATAAACACTGAGGCTAGAAGTTTCTGGCCACCAGAAAAACTAAATTCGGGCTGACAAGGAATTTTGAAGTTGACGGTCTTCCTGAAACAGTCTACAGAAGAATGATAGGAAGCTAACCAATCCATGCCAAGGATAACATCAAAGAATTTCAGTGGAAGGACAATAAGATTGGCATTCAGCTTCCTATCCTCAATGATAATCAAGCAGGATTTGCATACAGTATCAACTTTCATAGTATCACCATTTGGATAGGCAATATGTAATTCATGGTCTAGATATTCAGGTGTCAATGATGCATTCTTGCCAAGGTAGGTGTCAGATATAAACGAATGTGTGGCACCCAGATCAATTAGAGTCTGAGCATAATCATTGCCTATCTTAATCATTCCTGGACGTAATTGAAATTTTATTTTAACAATAAGAATATAATGTCCTAACTAATTATTAATGCATTGCACAGGATAAGAATATAATGCTAGATGTGAAATATTGATATACCTATCACCACAGAATTAGAAGCGGCAGCATCCTGCTGAGTGAGAGCGAAGACCCTTCCCTGAGTCCTCGGTGGTTGCTGCTGCTGCTGACTCGTCCCTTGACTGGAAGATGGCTGCTGGTTCTTTTGAAGGGGACATGTGGTTATCTTATGGTCAGTCTTTCCACAGGAGAAACAGGCACCAGACACACCACGGCAAGGTCTCCCCGGGTGGAAATTCCCACAGCGAAAGCAGCGAGCCTCTCTATTCGGTTGTCCTCCTGGGGCCTGAGGTGCACCTCTCTTCTTGGCATGAGCTGGGGGCTGGCTAGAATTATGCCCTTTCCTCTTCTTCTGCTGCTCTCAATCCCTCTGAACCGTATTCATATCTCTCTCAATTATTAAGGCCTTATTTACCACGGCACTGTAAGTGTGAAGCTCAAATGCGTTGACCGCCTGCATCAGTCTGGGTCGAAGTCCCTCCGTGAATCGGGTGATCTTGGCCATTTCGTTAGATACTATACTTGGAGCAAAATGGGCCAACCTGATGAATTCAGCTTCATATTGGGCTACCGAAAGATTCCTTTGCTCCAACTTAAGAAATTCTGATTCCATCCACCTCTGCATACTCCTGGAAAAGTACTTGTCGAAGAATGCCTCCTTAAACTGCTCCCAAGAAATAATCTGACCACCCCGACGCTGCTCCTCTACTAACCACCAGTCATAAGCCTCCCCTTGGAGAAGATAAGTAGCAAATCTGATCCTCTCCATCTCCTGACTACCATGGGCCATAAAAGCCTTCTCCATATCTCGCACCCATCTCTCAGCATCAATAGGGTTGCTTGAACCAGAGAAAGGAGCAGGGGCAAACTTCTTGAAATCTACAAAGCTGTGGCCGATCCCCACCCAGGATTGAGATAAAGCAGACTGGGTCGGCGGTGCTGATTGAGTGGGTAAGGTTGGCTGCAGTTGCGGAACAGGAAGGGTAGGCTGAGTCGGAGCAGAAGGGGGTGCAGACTGAGCGGTCAAAGCCTGCTGGATCTGATGCTGCATGTCCCACATAGACTGCACCATACCCGAGAGAGCTTGAAGCATTTTGGACTGGAATCGCTGGTGCTCAGTCCCTACTGGGTTGGCAGGGGCCGTACCTCCAGTAGTTCCTTGACCCATCGACTGATCAGCATTACCGGCCCGAGAGTCTTCCTCATATTGTTGGCTCCTAGAACGGCGAGCCATAACTATTTCCTGTTAAATTAGTTGTGATTAATATCATCATAAGCTAAAGTGTCAGGTTTCTCTAAGTATAATGTCATCAAAATATGTTCTCTACGTGTTATCATGTCAATATGTCCGTGTCCCTAGGGTCATAACTGAGCTCTGATACCACTAAAGCTGTCACGCCCCAGACGCGATATCGGCCTAGGGTGACAACCCGCCGCGTGCCGGGCATGCAAGGCGTCATAAAATTTTTCACACATAACACTATTATATATATAACCATGCCAAATTCATCACTGAATACTAAAAGTTTTGGGTTACAAACCCTTACACACCACAATAATAAAGTTTGGGCATCAAGCCCTACACATAAGTAATACTGGGGTTACAACAAAATAATGGGTCTTGATTTATTTAATAGAAGATCCATCACCCCAACCATCCATCTTCAATCTCGTGGCTCTGACAAAAACATTGTAAGATTTTTATGAGCTTACACTCAATAAGTAAGCCACGTTATACAGTCAATTCATAGCATAACAATCTATAAGCACATAAATGATTTGCATGCTTAAACATTCCACAAATACTCAAACATGCAATGTAAGTAAACCCACTGTTTATACCCTCAATGGTAGCTACAAATGTGACCCACGGCCTTGCAATATCTCAATGGTGTACCAACAAGCATCCCCCTACTGAAAGGGTCCAGATACCAGGGTCACTCCATATCATAATCCACCAGAACACATACTCTATATGTGTGATGCCACCTCGAACCAAGCAGAACACATCCTCTAGATGTGTGATGTCACCTCATAGTAACTCAGAACACATCCTCTAGATGCGTGATGCCATCTCGGACCAAGCAGAACACATCCTCTAGACGTGTGAATGGCATAAATAAACAGAACACATCCTCTAGACGTGTATGTGGCATAAATCATCAGAACACATCCTCTAGATGTGTGTGTGGCATAAATCATCAGAACACATCCTCTAGATGTGTGTGTGGTATGACATGATAAAGGAGAACCGCGGCAACACATAACAGTACCTCACATCATGCACTAACATATCAATAACATCTTTATATTGCATAAACAGTGGATTATACTTACTTAACAATTGCATGTAATATATCACATCAATGTAATAATAACTGCATCTCTCATGCATAGCATCCACATATGAAATCATTCTTAATCATAGCACATAAACAACAATGTATTTATAATATTCATCTACTTACAATTTAGCCAATATTCATAACAATTCTTCATGTCACAATATAATTCACAATTTAAATATTCATATAATGAATAAAATAATTTATTAAATACTGATAACTGGCTTACTTACCTCAGTACGCAATCCAACAGGTATATATCAACTAGTCAGATGTCTGAGCACCTACAGGATCATTTTACATAATTAATTTATTAGAATAAGAATATTAAAATGACCCTTAGAATTCTACCCAGACTAGTTCACGGGCCCAACTTTGGGCTCGAATATCTCCCACTATACACACCCAATTGGGGAAGTAAAAATACCCCAAGAAACTAGAATTCACTCAGATTCTAGCCATATAATTTTTTTTCTAATCCCGGCCCGTTACGGGGCCCAAAAACCAGCCCCAAATCTGTTCGCTGCACGGCCCAATAGGCCCTGAACCGGCCGGCCTAGCCGGCCCAATTCATCTCTACCCACCTTTCGAAGCTTTCTTTTGGACTAATGCATGTTATATGCCTTTTATATGCTAATTAAAATAAACTTTAAAATTTAAGCTTACTAGATATGTATGAATTAAGTATCATATTTTATTTTTCTTGAAGAACTATATTTTAATCTAGTGGTCATGTAGAATATATTCTATCCAACTAGTTTAGCTCAGCATAAATCTTATAGGATTGCCCTTTAATCTTGTTCAATTATAGCTTTCTATATAGCCATGCTTTCTTTTTAATATTTGATGATCCATCACCATGTGTCATCTGGATGAATTTTCTTTTTTTACATATATATATATATGATTTAAATAATTCAAATATATGAGGACCTTGGTTATATCAAGAAGTCCCAGGACGTAAAAGATACCTTGCTATATTTAAAAGGTCAATTAATTTGTAGTTAGAACCTTGTACCAATGATAATACCATGAACTATGCCCTTAATAAGGAGCACAATAGTTTTCTAGGTTGGCAACAATTTGAGTGGTGTTACCATCCATTTAAGATAGAGAAATAGCTAGACTTATAAAACCTAGTGTGTTGGCAATAATTTGAGTTGTCTTGAACATAAAATATTTTTGTAAAATTATTATGATTAATATTGGTTATTTCTTAAAAGGTTTTATATGAAAAGATTTTCATAAAAAAATATATTTTATATAATCCATGATTCTAATGAGTAATGAAGCCTCCCACTTGCCCACCTTTCGAAGTTTTTCATAAAAGGATAACCCAATCTCCCTATTTGAGAAGATGAGCCCTTAAGTCTTATCCATCATCTAATGTTTGAAGCCAAAGAAGGATAAAGGAAAAAAGAAAAAAAGTAAACCGGGTTGATTAACATTGTCCAAAAGCACTAGAAGGTTATCTCTTAATTGCAAAGACTGTATTGGCCAAGCTCAGTTGAGGGGCATGAGAGATAATTCTTACCCACTATCCCACAGTCAAAAGAGAAATAAAATATGCTTCTCTTGAAAAGATATAGCCATAAAGATATTCATGGATGCCCTAAAGAACCGTGTGCAACTCCTAAAGCCCAAGCATCCTAAAGAAGTTAATAAGACTAATGATTCTAAATATTGCCCTTACCATAGACCAGTCAGTCACCCTATTCAAGATTGCTGTCTTTAATGACTAGGTTGTAAAGCATTAAGACAAGCAACTACAAGAAAAATTAAATATAGCTACACCCAAATGNCTCGACGTGGTCCCAGTCAATTATTTAGGGCACGAGTCGACCCCACGGACATTTCACTCGTTCCCAAAACTTTCCAAACCTCTCAAAGCTTTCCCAAAACCCTCCAAACCTCAAATAACCTCTGATTAACCACTCCTTCAAGATCTATGGCACCCAAAACCCGTGGAGCTAGCTCTAGTGGCGCCGGTTTGAAGAGGAAAGAGGACCGTTCGACGACCCATCCGCGAGCCATCTACGGATTCATCCTCTACCCCTTCTGCGAGTGATTCTCCTGCTCCAGCTCCTACTCTTCAGGTAGATCATCTAGCCAGTGGGTTGTCACAACAGGAAGAAAGGTTGATTTGAATTATTTAAAAATGAAGGATTCATAATAGGTAGACAACTAATTGAGATGGGATTTGAGAGTATATGTTCATTGGACTGTCCCACCTACCCTGCTCTAGTTAAGGAGTTTTACAAGAATTTGACCAGAGGAGATGCTGGCTTGGTAAGCAAGTTAGAGGCATTGGTTGAACATCACTTCCTCTATTCTATCTAGATTTGAATTTACCCTTGTCTGGACCATCCACCTTTGCCCCAGAAGATAGATCTCCAGCCCTCACTAGGCTATGAACAGAAATTTTGAAGGATTTTGAAGAAGTATTTGCTAGTCAATTGCCTTTGGAATTAAGATTACTCCACAATATCGCAGCAGAATTTGTTTCCCAGACCGGCAGATTCGACTATGTATCTGAGAGAATTTTTGTTATGGATGCTGTTGTTTCTGGGAAGCCCATTAATCTACCTCAGATGATAATATGGTACATTGCAGATTGTGGTGGGAAAAAGAAATCAAGTTTGCCCTATGGCATGGTTTTAACTAAGTTATTTCAAAGCCAAGGGATTGTATTTGGTGATAGTGAGCCAAAAAAGGAACTAAGGCATACGGATTTTTACTCTTTGGCCACTATACATCGAATGGGGTTTGTTAAGAAAATGGCAATTGGGAGAGAAAGAATGTTACAGAGGACAGAGATATAGTGCTGAGGCCCCCAGACCTTCTATGAGACATTCATCACCTGAGCCTCCTCAGTGCTCGTCTGTTCCAGAGTCTGTTCCAGCTCCTGCTTCTGATTCTACCCCTGCTCCTGCTGTTGCTCCTGCTCAGTCTTCTACATTATCATCTGGTAGTTTTTCTGATATACAGTTAGATAGCTTCGATCATTATTCAATCTGAGATAAGTGAGCATGAAAATAGACTGAAAGAAGAATTTAATGAAAGTTTTATGAATTTAAAAGAAGCCTTATATTCACTCAGTGATCGGGTTGCATCGATTGAGTCTACTCTCAGTTCATCTACCAGCTCCTTAAGTGAAGACTTAAAGAATATCTTTGGAGAACTTAAGGATATCTGCGGTGACTCGGAGACATACTCCCAATGCAACGCCGAGCTTCAGGATAAATTACATCTGCTTGTACCTTTGTTGATAATAAGCTCAAAGACTATGTTAGACTTCAATGTGAAGGGATGAAGCAGATTGTTGATCACTTGAATAGAATTACTAGAAGAAAACTTTTAAGTTTTTCATGTAATCTCTTTTTGATGTAATCAAGTTTACTTTCAATGCAATGAGCAAGTTTACATTTTCATGTATTATTCATTTGAAGTAATGAGAAAGTTTGATGCATTACTTTGTCTATTTCAATTGTAAGTATTCTTGAATACTTTGAATGATTATCCTCAATTGATAAGTTAAATAGAAAAAGATAAAGAATGTTATTGATATTAAACTTCCTAACCTTTTTGTTGATTACAAAAAAGGGAGAGAGTTTTTATTCAATCGTATATGCCTTCAATTCAAAGTTTAATTTTGAAAGAGGAAGAGCATAAGGGGAAGAGATAAATTGAATTTCGTAAAGAAAATGCTTAAGTTTCTGATTTTTAAAAATTTTGAATGATTTATAAAATTAAGGTTCATAGGGGGAGCTACCTCATTGAGGGGGAGCCTTTCCATGAACACAATAGTTGATTTTGGAATCACAAATTTTTTCAATTTTTAATGCATATACTCAATGTTTTGTCATCATCAAAAAGGGGGAGATTGTTGAGAATTATTGAAACATAATTGCCCCAACTTTATTGATTTTGATGATTTCCAAACCCATGAGTACCTTAAAGAATAAAATGTGTTTATTTATCAAAAACCTTGAGCTTATTCAAATTGAAAGGAATGGAATATCAATGGTTATATTTAATGAGTTTTGAATCCTTTAGAAAAAGGAGTTTCAAGCTCTATGCTTAAAAGATTTCAAAAAGAAATTTTTACACATTATAATTCAATTTGTGAATTTTGAAACATGTCTTGAATCCATGCTTAATGTCATATTTAATGTATTCAAGTCAAATTTATATTTTAAATTTGTTTGGACAAGTTTTAAAGTCTATCAGAACCTTTTCTGATTTTTGTATCGCTCCCGAGCCGACTCAAGGGTTTCCGAGTTGACTCCTGTAAGCTACAGAATTTTCCATTTTTCTTGAGTCGACCCTTGGTTTTCAAGAGTCGACCCCTGACTCTGTACGATCGACTCCTGTCTGTGCGAGCCGACTCCGCTCAAACAACAGAAACCATGTTTTTTGAGCACTTCTCGAGTCGACTCCCCCATTTTCCTCGAGTCGACTCCCAACTTTCGTGAGCCGACACTTTAGTTTTCGCGAGTCGACCTTCAATGCTTAAAATGTTTCTATTTTTTAGTAATCGACTTCGAGCCGACTCCCTCAAAGCTCGAGTCGACTCCCGCAAAATCTGGACGCGATTTTTAACGATGACACATCAGCCCCAACGGTAAGATTTTTAAATAACGGCTATTTTTCTGTTTCTAACGGATATATTTTTGTAGATTCTATAAATAGTGGAGCTCTTTTCAAATCAAAACAATCTAGAAAAAATCAAAAAGAGAAAAGAATATCTTTGAAAAGAGGGAAAAAACAGAGCATTGGAAAAATCATCTAGCTAAAAGGAGAGTGATTCAAGGAGTGAAATCCAAGTGGAAGTTTCGTCTGCTCCTTCTCATCAATCCACAAGAGTCAAAGAAAATTCACAAGGTTTCAAAGGTCAAATCGGAGGATTTTCAAAAGAGGAAAAAAGCTTCATCTCAACTCCAAAAGACTTCAACGGTCAAGAATCTTGCTGAGGCGTGATTCAACATTTCAAGAGGAGTTAAAGAGAAGAAGGAAGAAAGCCAAAGCCACTACCATCTGCAATACAATCAGGCTTTTCTAACTCTTTATTTTTGTACTTCATTTGTATATTTGCTCAAGGGGAGCACTTCATTGTTCAAACACTATTATTCTTATTGTTTGCTGATTCAATCAGTGGATTGAATCAGTGGAGGTTGGTATACCTCGTTACAAGCCGGAGTGCTTGTGTTGGGTTAGTTGTGAGTCCGTGAAAAACAACGTGTAGGGTTTGTGCTGGTAAGCCCGAGTTAAAAACCAGCTGGGTTCGTTTTTCACCTGTGGAAAACAACAAGTTTGAGTTGTGAGCTTGGAAAACAACTCGGCTGTAATCTAGAAAGATTATAGTGTGGACCCAAGTGAATCTTGGGAGTGGACGTAGTGTTGATTGCACCGAACCACTATAAAATTATCTTGTGTTTGCCGTGCCATATTTTCTCCTTCTCTATCTCTCTTATTTGCTTGTGTATTGATTTTAGTTAGCCTCTCACTTGTACATCTTGCTAACGAATCAACTAAAGTTAAAAAGTCTTAAATTTTTAAGAACCCAATTCACCCCCCCCTCTTGGGTTTGCCATCTGGGCCAACATCATAGTTGGCCTAATAGTAGTTTATAAATTTTCTTTCAATTTTAATGGGATACATCGATCATACAATACTCACGAAGTACTCCTCCACTTAATCCATCCTGTTTTAACTCTATGATTCATATATTCATCTATTTTACCTTCTTGCTGGATAGTTGATCCCAAATACCTAGTTTTTTTACTTCTTAGTTATTTTTTGACTTACAATCTTTATTGTTTCTTCATTTGTATTTCTATTTTCACTAAATTTATTTCATATATTCATTTGTGAAAGATTTACACTATAATCATATATTACAAAATAAAAAAACTATGATCAAATCCCAGAGGTCTCTCCCTTTTCTCTTCTTCAATGCTCGAGGGCTTATCTTAGAGATGTTATTATATTATAGTTTATTATGGTCTTCCTTTATATATAAAAAATAAATAATAGAAAAAAATAGAAAATCTAGATGGCCAAGCGTCATCTTGTTTATTTGAACTTTTTGGCTTTGAAAAAAATAAAAAAATCTAGATTGATTCTGGTTTTAAGTTTTAGATGAAATAAAGAACAATAACGGAAACCAATTTGATTCTGATTTTAATTTTCGTGTGAACCAAATAGATGAGGGGAATGAGCGATTTTGATTTTGATTCCAATAAAATTCAATTCGATTCAAATTTTGATTCGAATGTCAAACCAAATAAGCTCTCGATAATTCAGACCCTTAGTAGAGCTTTTAGTGTAATCATCCAAGTTGGTTGTTAGAAGAATGTAATCATACCCAAGTTGATTATCGCAAGAATTTATCTCTTATCTACCACCTAAAGGTCCTCTCAAACCTCCATATCCAAAGGATCATGGTCCTAATGCTCATTGCAAATTGCATAATAAACCAAGGTATATATTGATAATTTTAGTTTTTAAGCACAATTCAAGATTTAATTGAATCCAATAAGGTCAACCTTTCTTGGCCAACTTCCTAAACATATAGTTAGCGAAATCTATTGCATCTTCACCATAATAACTCATCATAAATTCTATCGATATGTTGCATACTAATCCTTATCAAAATCCCTCTTCAATGATTATTGTTGTTGAGCTTGCATATATTTCCCATCCTACTTTTTTGTGGGTTCTTTATTAATTAGCTCATTTTACTTATCTTATATCCTAGTCTTTGTCCGTGCCATCTACACTCGCTTCTCAATCTTTAATTCAATTAGCTCTCCATTCAATGTTGCTTCTAATCCATTGGGTAACCCTTTTCTTAGCTCCTAGAGATATACTACTTTTTATAGCTAGTACATTACATTTGCATGGCCATTTAAACCTACAATCTTCTTAGTATACTTAAACTTAATTCAATATTTGGGGTTAAAACTATCTTCATATAGTTCAAACTATGATACACCAGACCGAAGGTCAGGTGTTACAATTATCTCTTGGATGCTGATGCCAAAATATTTACTTTGTAAGTCTATAGGGGCCATCTGTTCAACCAAAAAAAAAAAATAGTTGTTGAATTTATGTATATATGTATAGAATAGTTTAAGAAAATAAAAACTTTTAAAAGATAAATAATGTAAGGAAGATTATAAAAATCCGACAGGATGATTTGCAAGCAAATGAAAAATCAGTGAGATGCAAAGTAACTTCAATTTAAATTACTAAATTATCTCTCATATGTTTATTAGAGAAAAAATTATCTTATATGTTAGGGGACAACTAAATAAGAAGAAAAGAGGTGAGTGTGGTTGCAAGTAAAGAGAGGATGAAAAGGATAGATAAGTGTACTTTCTTTAAAAAAAACCAAGATATTCATGTCCTATTCAATTAAGAAATTATATGAAGCTTTGTGGTTGCTATGCTACAACTTAAGTTATAACTTAAGTCATACTATAACTTAAGTTGCAATAATTGACTAACGAAGAATTATATTTTTTTAATTTTGAAAGAGTGTAGTAAAAAAGGAGTGTATTTTATTTATATTTTATTAAATATTTTTAAGTAAACGCGCGTGCACACACGCACGTAGAGATGAGGATATTCTATATAAAGAGGTTCGCATTGAAATTGCTTGTGGTGAGTGCCTAATTGTTTAAGGATGGAGGAGGCATTGGTTCAAGCCTAAGGAAGGAAAGAAGGTGAATCAGGATCAGGAGGGTAGGTTATTAATGCAATTTAGAAAAGCAAAAATAAAAAGAGTTTTAATTTTTAAGAAAACTTTATTAAATCTTTTTAGAAATCTTATTTTTATACTTTTTAAGCAATTTATTTTATTCTTTTTACAAGTCTTATTTTTATTAATATTAAATTAATTTATGATCTAATTTTTTATTTTTGAAAGTATTTTAATTCTAATCTAAATTTTTAAAGTCGATTTTGCTATATAAATAGGCCTCTAGTATGCATATTAGATAATGAATTTACTAGAGTTTTTTTTCTCTTTTTCTAATTTGAAATAATTCCTTATTTAAGTAGTGCAAGGCCATAAATTCTTTAGTATGGTCTGAAACACTGAATCAAAGGCCCTTAAGAAGCTGGTGTGAGGCCACTAACTATTCTCCTTCTACTTGCTAGCATCAAATTTGGTATTCTCATCAGCTCTGCTTGCATCAAATTTGATATTAAAACAAATTTATCTATACCAGTTGTGATAGAGAAAGAAGAGGTGAAGAAGTGATAATTTTTTTTGTTTTAATTAAGATATTTACTTGAGTAGTTGTAATTTATATTATGGTTGTTTTGATTGCAAGCCAAATTATCAATAACTCTAACAAGCTATTTATCATGCAATATGAGTTGCATGCATCAAAATAAATGGATTATCTTATAATTATAACTTGAGCTGCACTACTTAGATGATTCTGATCAACCCTTAAAAGGGGGTGTGAGAATAATGTACTGTGAAAAGCGAGGACAAAACATTTATTTTTTCTTTTTTTCTTTTCTTTTATCCCTAAAAATAATGATTATAAATGAATTGGGTCATGTCAAAAGGAAAAGAAATGCCAAAAAAAAAGTATTGGATAAAACTTGTGAAAAATATCCTATTCTTGCCTTATATATATATGTAGAAAATATTTAGTGTGACACGCTATTTTATTTTGAAAATTATATGGGTGAGTATATTTTGGGCCATAGAAAAAGGAATATTAGTAGGTACCATCCTACCTTTACGTATTGTCCCTTAAAAAATAATATTTAATTGGTTGACTATGGTACCATCTATCCAATTGCACTTGAAATTAAGAAAATAATACAACTCCATCTAAAAACCAAAATCCTCACTAATACTTCCTCTTGCTAATATAGGGTATGTATGGAAGATTTCTTTTCCTTATATAATTTGATCTTATTAAAAAAAATCTTATGTATATATTTCATCCAAAAAATAAGAATTATGCATAGATCTTTTTCCTAAATTAGAATAGACATATGTGTATATATATGGCCATTTTAATTTTAATTATCACATTGCATGATAATCTTTTTCTAATTTAATTAAGATACTTACTTGAGTAGTTGTAATTTATTATATGGCCATTTTGATCGTGAGTCAAATTAATTATAAATAACTCTAACAAGCTATTTATATGAGTTGCATGCATCATAATAAATGAATTATTTATGTTTGCAACTTGAGATGTACCATTTAGAGGACTTTGATCAATCCTCAAAAAGGAGTGTGAGAAGAATGTAGAGTGGAAGGCGAGGATCAAACATTTTTTTCTCTTTTTTTTATCCCTAAAAATAATAATTTTAAATGAATTAGGTTATGTCAAAAGGAAAAGAAGTTCCAAAAAAAATTGTGAAAAAAAATATCCTGTTCTTGCCTTATATATATATATATATATATATGTGTGTAGGAAATATATAGTGTGATGCACTATTTTATTTTGGAAATTATGTAGGTGAGTATATTTTGGGCCATAGAAATATGCATATCAGTAGGCACCCTCCCACATTCACGTGTTGTCCCCTAAAAAATGGGATTTAATAGGTTGAGTATGGTACCATATATCTAATTGCACTTGAAATTAAGAAAATAATCCAACTTCATCCAAAACCAAAATCAGCACTAATATTTCCTTTTGCTAATATAGGGTATGTATGGAAGATTTCTTTTCCTTAAATATAATTTAATATTATTTTTAAAAAAAATCTTATGCATATACTTCATCCAAAAAAATAAAAATTATGCATAGATTTTTTTTCTAAATTAGAATAGACGTAGGTGTATATGTACGCATACCTTGTAATTCTTCAAATATAGCGAGGGCATGATTCAATCATAAATGATTTGGTATAATTATCAATAATTATATTTTACAAAATAGGTTTTTGAATTCATGATAGGATTTGCATGGGTTTATTCATATAGAAAAGACATATGATCAAATTTATGTAAAAGAAAGAAATTCTTTGATCATTTCTACGGGTCTTTAATTATGGCTGAGAAAAGCTTAACATTTTTTTCTTGTTTTGGGAAAAAAAACATTGTGCAAATAAAGGATTATTTACAAAAAAAAGTTGAAGATTAAATGAAAAGAGTTATATTTTTCAATAATATATATAGACTTTTTTTTCGAAAAAAAAAAAGAGATATAGATAGATAGCATGGAACCATGGACCACTCCGTTTCAGTAATTAGACCTGAACCATTTGCAGTCGCGAAGGCCAGATCCGTTTCCACTAATCCTCTTCTCCGAATCCCATGGATCGCAAAAAACCCTCTCCTCAGGTAGTCTTCGCCCTAATCTCTCTGATTTCTTTGTTTTTCTCTCGTTCCCCGCGGTGTCATATAGAAAAGTTCTCACCTTTTATCTTGTTCTCTTCTCTGTTCTTTAAAAGGGGAGACGGCTCGAGTTGTGGTGGAGTTTTTGGAGGTGGCCGTAACCTCCATCGTATTCCTCAAAGGATTTTATCCCGCTGGTATCCAACTTCATCCCTCGTAGTTGCACTGTTTTTTGCTACCGTTCTTGTTTCCTACGATTTTAGTTCTCTTTTGTGTTTTTGCTTGGAAAAAGGGGCATTCGAGAGGAGGAGGTATATGAATGTTGTGGTCCAGAAGGCCCGGCATCCGCTGCTATCCAACTACATCCATTCTGCAACTTCTGGCCTCCTCCCATTCATCGAAAAGGTCCTTGCTTTCTCGCCTTTTCGTTCATTGGTATTCTTAATTCCGTGCAGTCTTCTCTGAATTCTGCAGTAGGGTTGCATCTGTCTCAAAGGTCCTTCCTTTCTCACCTTTATCGTTTTGGTGTCCTTAATTTCTTGCTCTAATATCTGAACCTTTCTTGAGTTGTCATATTTAAATAGTGTACTATGATGGATGCCATTTAACCGAGTTTTTATTGTTCATGTGCTAGTTAGTATTTCAATATTCAAGAAGGCCATGTGTTTGGGTTAATGTATGCAAGAAGGTTGTTATTACATGTCAGAAATGGAGTTTGGAACAATAGATACCTCTCAGATCCAATTAACATTAACAAATTTTTGAGTACTGAACATCTGTGGGTGTTAAATGCTTATGAACTCTGTTATCTTTCTTTGCTTCTGCTGTATAAGATAAAATAAAGTTTCAAGTGACAAAGCTGGCTTCATGATTAGGTAATCCCATGTCTTAATTGGGAGACCATGTTGTTGATGATTAACCTACCGTGCAGAAAGTGAGTCTCGGACTTGATCAAGAGTACAAGGAAGGATCTGTTTTGAGTCTTAAACAATTTCATAATGTGAATAAATAATATCTACTGTATAAAGGAAGTTTGGTGATAGCTGATTTGAGTTTTAAGCACTTAGATAGAGTCGTTTTAAGTGATGGTTGATTATATTGTAAATAATAATGTTTAAACTGGATTGAGTTTGCTTCAATCAATTTCTAAACAACAATATGGGCTCACTTGGATGGCGGTATCTCAAGTGAATACTTGACGCTAGGATCAGGGTGAGTTCATGTGTATTTTATATGACAAGGGAGCTTTATGAGAAAAACACTGTAAGAATTTGAGGCAAGAGGTGTAGAGGACCATCATGCAGAGTTACAAATTTTGCTGGTACTAAATCAAAATATTTTAAATATCAAAATGATGAAACTTAGACCGTAGCAAGCACGAGTTTGAGGAAGTGCCTTATATCTATAGCTACCATTCTCTAATTTCCATGGTGATATTTATAATTGATAATTTCTTGAGTGATTTAGGCATTACTATAAGCTACTGTATTTGCTTCTGGCCCTTAATTTGAAAATGGTTCTAGCAGATTTAATAGACTTTGATGTACATATCCTACCCTGGTGCTCTATAAATATGTAATCCCTTGCATTTCTGATTTACCATACGCCTATCCTTAGCAAGATTTTACCACACACAAGGAACAAGATGAGGGAAAGGAGATTGGTGAAAGGTAGTCTTTAAAGGGAGAAAGAAATATTTTTCAAAATTAACTAAGAATTGTTGGATTATATTAAAGAGTAAGAACTTTATCTCAAATTTTGTCAAGCTATTCAAAGTTGTTTAGAGATAAAATAAAATTTCATATTATATAAGAAACCAACCCAAAGTCTATTACTAAAAATTCTTATTAGTATTGGAATGAGAGCAATGTCCTAGCTCCACCTACTATAGAAGCAAAGGGATATGAATTAGTTTTTGCTCCTTTCTTTTGTTGTTAGCTCTTTTAAAAATGACAATTTCAACTTTTAAAGCAGAAACCTGTTCCACCCTGCCCCATTCGGGGTGGGGATTCCTTATCTTTTATGGGGACGGGGATGCAAATTATTTTTATCATTGCTAGCGGGGATAGGGCGAGGATGAAGATAAGTATATCCTTGCATCATCCCTTTGGCCCTATACTTTACTAATATAGTACCTTTATATATTTCATATCTACAAATTTATCCTTATAATTTTTACTAAAAATTCATATATGTTATTAGGGGAGGGGCAGGGCGGGGTGGAGATGAGAGGGGGATGGGGATTATTTTCTTTGATGGGAACAGAGATGAGAATTGGGGTCTCCAGCCTCGTCCTATCCTGTTGTCATACCTAAGTTCTTATAAAATGAGACTGAAACCATCCACATGTTTTCTGTATGTCATAGCCGCTTCTTTTGACAGCTTGATAGAGGAGGAGCTCCCTTATTTAATGTATGGACAAAGGCAATGATGGATGAAAGAGGAATTAATATTTAAAAAAGGATTGGAAGAAAGAAGGGCCAGACCTTAATACTTTGATTACGGAAATCAGATTTTTTTCAGCTTTTAGGCCTTGATTCATATTTTATTTTTTAATCTGAGATTAAGATATTACATCAGTTTTGAAACATTTAATGTCACATGAGCCATTGATACTATAGCATATTGTTCACTAGCATTGTTCATGCTATAATACCAGAAATAGAACTGTGCCATATCGGGGTAGTTTTGGGATTTCAAATGAAGTTGAGTTAGAACATTTCTATTTATTGAGTCCTTAGTGGTGTAGGAACAATATGTTTTGATGTCTGACTGGATGAATTTTGGAGAATAATTTGCTAGAACATTTGAGTGGTTCTGGTTCATTCTTTTCCCTTTGATTCCTTTCTTTATTTTCAGTCTTCTTACTTCTCTTTGTTTCTAAATCTGATTTTGCTTTCTTGTTTTCATTCCAACATAGCAATCCTCAGTTCTTCTTTTGTTGATCCTTAGCCAAAATATCTATTGCATAGATTTGTCTATTATTTAATTCATTGTTTACACAATTTTAGGATGTGTTTCTTGTATGCGCATGACCAGCTTCAAAAATCTATCAGACATGTATAAAAGACTTTGATACATACGAAATTCTTTGGTTACGTCTTTTAAAAGTTGATGGAAAGTTAAACTCTTCCAACAATGAGTTTTCCCTCCACTTTCTTGTTAGGAGTTAGTATTTGTTCTTTCTAGAGATAGATTAAGGACATAGTTATTGAAACAACTTTTTTTCCCTAATATGGAACTATTGTAATTTGAATGTCGACTTAGTCTTGAATAGAGCAGAGTGGAGGAAGCAGATTCATGTTATGTAACCGACCCCATGTAGTTGGAAAAAGGCTTAGATGAGTTGAGTTGAGTTATTGAAACAACTTTACAAATTTTACTTTTCTTATATCCTTGAGTTAATTAATTAAGAAGCTTGTGTGACAAACATATATACTGAAAGACCTTAACAAAAAAAATATTTAAAATTTTCTCTTTAATGTTCAAACAAACAGTAGTTAAAGTTACAAACACATAGATTAGTTAAAATTATATTTTAACCTATGTATCCTCATATCTACCTTCTTTTTTCCCTCTTGCCAACACACTTGGATACATGTCCAAATCCAATACTCGGATCTATGTCTATACAACACTAATTTTAGGCAGTAGTCTACCAGTTAAACCTTGCACCCTAAAAGCTTAGGCTATATTTTGCTCAAGCAAACCCTATTCTCTATTGAGAATCACCTCTATTGTACACCTTGCTATGAAAGTTCATAATAAACCTAAATGGACCAAAAAGTGTTAAATTTAGCCTAGATGCCTACTACCCTGCTCCCCTCTCCCCTCCTTCCCAAAAAAAAGAAAAACAAAACAAACCAGAAAAAAAAATCCGTATTTTAGGCCTAGTTTCATCATATTCCTTAAGTTGTCACCAGCACACTTGTTGTCAATTTTTGCATTAAAATTCCATTTTTCAGAGCTTATTTTCAATAAAAACTAGGAATAAATTTTACGGTGACCTATAGGTTACATTCTATCCTAAGCCCAAATAGGCGTACATCATAACATCTACTAATTTGAAACTTCTTTTCAAAGCCATATTTGAGCCCAGTCATTTTCAGTGCCCCTAATAACTAACAATTAACAAATGGCAAGTTTTCCCACTTTGAAGAAAGAGAGCTTATGGAGGGTGATTACCAACTCATGAAGTGGGAGTAAGTGTATCCATAGATATGAAAATAACATTAAGCTGTTTGGATAGGTATCAATAAGATTGGGTGTGAAATGGAATGTCAATGGATTTGAAGTCAATGGTGACCAAAGACTTGGGGATGGGTACAAAACTTACAAAAAATGTTACAATGCACAACAAGGCACTCATTTAAGAGGATCCTATATTATATTAATGTTATATAGAATGTCATAATTAGGACAGAACCCATGAAGATGGATAAGGTCAAAGATATCCATATTTCTAGTTATGGAAGAATGTGAAGGTTTTGGCTCCATCATATGGAGAGTTTACTTCTATAATGCTTTCCTTAAGCAGCATCTTTGTGATTAAGTAAAAGTTGCATGTATTTGTCAGGGGATCTTTGCACGAAACTATTAATCAAAAAGGTAGTCCTCAAAAATTCTAGATCCACTAATCCTTTCAAGTGGGGATGGAAGAAGAAATACCTAATCATGTATCCACTAACTGATGGCATTGACATAGTGGTTCCATTTCCTACATCTTATTAACATATTATGAGTGTTAGCATATAAACCATCTAGATACTGTGAATGAGGATGTAAAAAGTTGGGATGTCCCAATTTAAAATTTGTTCTCGAGGACAGTGTTCTGGGGGGCTTTTCAAAATAAGGAATTGACAGATTTTCCAATACTAACGTTACTGGATCATCATAGGCATAAACTTTGTGTTATAATGTGGAATGAAAATAACTTAGCTATTGGGGTTTATGCAATCTGTGGTAACAAAAAGGCATTTGTGAAACCTAAAATTAAATCTTTTTGACAGCTCCTTTGGTAATGCAGTATGCAACCTATCTTGGTGGGGTTGTGAGTGATGATTGTGGTCTTGCATGCTCAAACAGCTTGAAGCAAAGCAGAAGCTCATACATTTGCTGAAATTTTTATGTATCTCTGAGCTATGTTGAAATGATACAGCAGTGGAAGATCATTTCAAAGAATAGTATTAATTAGACAGAATGAAAGATTATTACTATAAGTGATCTGCTAGGGCTTTGATAAAATTGTGGATGTTACGAGAGCTACTGATGTAGTTCCTACTTGTGCACGTGATGCTGCAAATGAGTCATATATATAATCTTGCAATGGAAGCTCAGGGGAATATTTCTTAGTTTGGCTTATCATCCACCATCGGTGTATCTTTTTTGTTGTAATAAAAGCTATCATGATATATATAACAAGCTAATTTTGATGTACTTTTATTAGAAAACTGATTTAGGTATGGTATGGGCATGGATATTTTTCTAAAAATAAAATTCCTATAATATTGGGAGGTGCATTGTCAGCTGATTGCCCCCTGGAAAAAAATTTAGTATGAGCCACACTGACTTCGTATCATTAATTTCTATCATCTTCCTTGCATCTGACCCATTAGGTTTCTGGTTGAATGTTGAAAAGCATAAACAAATTCTCTGTATACAATCTTGTACTCACAGAATAATGTAATTCTCTCTTTGACATTGCCATCCACTATGGTATTGATATTGTAGCACTCATTTTATTGCATACCTGGCTTGGAATCAAGACAGTTCTATGTGCTGGGTACATGGTATCTAAAGCATCTATGCAATGTAGCTAGCTATAAGGCACTAGCTGCCATTGTACTTGTATATAGGTGCCTGTGAAATGTGATTCCTATGGAACAAGGTGTTTCCAGAACCAATCTGGGAGATGAAATGAGCTCCATTAAGGGAACAGACTCAGGAAATTCATTGAAACTATTAGGGAAAGCAATAGGAAACGTGATTTCTTGAATGAGAAATGGGAAGAATATTGAAGCTAGCCGCTTATCAGAAGAGTCTAGTGAAAAACTCTTAGGTAGTGTTTGAAATAGGGGATAAGAGTGGATATTCAGGGATATCCCCTCTTATTCCTAAAAGCCATAACTATAAGGGATAGCTGGGAATAAAGTTAACCAAAGGGATAATCCATGGTTAACCAAAAGCCATAACTATAAGGGATAGCTGGGAATAAAGTTAACCAAAGGGATAATCCATGGTTAACCATGGGATATCCCCTCAATTTATTCCCTAGAGAATGCAGGAATAGCTGGTTATCCCTCCAAATAAAAGTAAAAAAAAAGTTATCCTATGGATTTACCTTTTTGCATTTGATATGATCAATGGGATAGTCAAGGGATATCCCTAGGGATAGCCAGGGACAAACTCTATCCCGTACACTTATCCATGAATAATATTTTTTTATCAAACACTAACTTAAGAAAGCAGTAGTAAGAATTATCCTGCTTGCTAGGGATGATTTGGAGTAGAAACTTTAGAGGTGAAAATCAGCTTCTCACTTATTGCAGATGAACAAATTATTGCCAAAAAGCCTGCCTCACATATCCTTCTTTTGATAGCAGGGATTGGTAGAGCGGGTGACAGTAATCTTCTATGACAAAGAACATGTTCCAGTTGAGAGATTTGTGTTCAAACTCAATTTGAACCAGTCATACACCTCTAGGGTGGAGGAGAACAATCTTGAATTTTCTCTAAGAGCTTTCCTGATCAAGCTTACGGTTGCCAAGCCTGTCACAAGACCCCTTCCATCTGGTATTTGATAAATATTAACCATTTCTACTGGTTGTTTCATCTTACATGACAGAATGCTTTCGAAGAGTTACTGAATGGATGCAGCTTGTGCATTGTACTACAGGTAGCAGCTGGGAGATAACGGCCTACTTCCACGCCCTCCCTCCAGACAGCAGCAAGGAAGTGCAGCTCTGGATTCCAACAGACACGAAGCAATGGCTGCAGCCTCCACAAATAACCCCAATCAAGTCGATGAGCAGCGAGCCTTTGAAAGTGCAGCTCTACCTGGAACATCCCAGCCCTTCTGAACCAAAGGTTCCTACTGGATAGCTTTGTGATCAGAATCAATGTATGTGTTTCCTCTGCCTCTTCTTTTATGTATATTGTTATCCACAAGCGTAAATCCCAAAACTTTTTTCTAAAAAGTGTGGTCACCACTGAATGCCTGCTCAAACGGTGGTGGGATCTGGTTTTGGTTGGAATCAGCTCACAGTAGAAGATGGGGATTGGCCTTTCCTGATCTCAATAGAAAAGAAAAGAAAAGAAAATAAAAAAAAAAGACAACGGAATAAGTTACACGACACCCTAGATATAACAAGACATCACTGTTGTAGTGTTGTTGAGTCTTTGGCCTGCTTTTGCTCATGGGTCCTGAGCCATACTTTCTATGGTATCTTCACACATACTTCCTGTCTGGTTGGTAAAGATTAGTAACAAAGAGACACTTGGCCTATTCAGGATTATTACGCTTCTTGCCAGTCATTGTTCAATCTTGCTGTAGCTTCCACTATAATCCAGTCCAACTTCTTCCCAATGTGAACAAAACTTAAATAAAAAAAAAACGTCTGCAAGCATAAAAACGATGAGTAGCGTCCTCAAGCAATATAGTTCATAACAAAAACAAACAAGATCAAATGATAGATATGTAGCACTAGGCCAGTGTTTAATAGGCAGCTTCGAAGCCACTTGATGATTCCATAGAGCAAGCAATTTTCAGGCCTTGGGTCCTGCCCAAACCCGTCATCACCTCCTGGATGAGAGATGGCGATTCCAACGATGGCCAGAATCGTCTTGTTAAATACATTGTAGATCCAACGTTAGTATGAAGCTCACTGATCCAAGAAACAGTGGCAACAACTAGTTTGAAAAGATGAGGCCAACGTTAAGGCAGGGCAATACATTGTAGATACTCACTGATCCAAGAAACAGTGGCAACAACTAGTTTGAAAAGAGGAGGCCAACGTTAAGGCAGGGCAATACATTGTAGATACAAGAACTCTAAAGAAGAATCGCATTCCACGCACCAATGATTCTCTTGTAACTATCATAAATATCACATATTATAAACAAAAAGCGATCTCTCTCTCTCTCTCTCATATATATATATATATATATATATATATATATATATAATGTCACAATCAATACAATTTTATTTTAATTGCTACTTGCTGGTAGATCGTCATCGATATAAGCAAAATATAGTCAGAGTCAAGCCATTATGTCCGCTTTTTGTATTGTCATTGCTAAGGAGTAATGCTTGGACGTGTGGGTGTCACTTATGGCGACTCTCTTTGGTTGTGTTTGGACGGAGGAATAAGGTCTGAAATAGATTTTTATTTTGGCTTATTCTTTCAAATAAGATGAAAAAGGAGTATGAATCTCGGAATTTCTATTTCAGTCAACTTCTTTTATTTCGATTTCTTATTCCATGGTATTCTATGGAATAGCTTCTATTTCCACTGCAGCTATTCTAGGGACACCAATGGAATTAAATTAAATAAATTTATTTATAATATCATTTAAATAAATTAAATAATTTTAAATAAATTTATTTATAATATAATTTAAAATTAAATAAATTTATTAATAAAAATAATAAATTAAGAATGTTATTTTTTTTCTTTATTAATATAAAATAATTTATTAAGTAGGTTCTTATATTATTTTATTAATAATAATTAATTTATTACCTTATTTATTAATAAATAATAATTTATTCAAGTCATTTTAAAAAATAAAAATTGATAAATCATTTTTATTGGAAGGGGTATCTTTAGAATTTCAGAAAAATTTTTCATCTATTCCTACTGGAATACATGCTTATTCCCATGTATTTGTAATAACATGAAATACTAGATTTTCATCCAAATATAAATATAAAATAATAAAAAAATTATTTCTATGGAATTCGTATTTCTATTTTTGAAATATTTTTTTGACATCCAAACGTAGCCTTTAAGAATAAAGAGAGAAAGCGCATAAACAAAGGACTCATCGCGCTGTCTCCTCCTCTCTCCCCTCTGCGTTGCGTGGGGGAGTTGGGGAGCAGAATGCCAATCAATACGCTTCAATAAGGTGGCGGCCATGAAACGGTGGCAATTGGTGCTATTGATTTCTGTTTTTTTTTTTTAAAGAAAAATTTACTTTTGAAAAGCAAAAGACTCCGTTACATATGAATATTTTATGCCTCCAGTAATTAATAATTTAATAATGAAAGGGATAAGTTCGTAGCCTCTTGAGGGGGTTGTCACATATTATACTATAAAATTGATCTTTATGGCAACAATGAATATTAGATTGGTATATATATATGTTTTAAATGATCTCTTGCCAAGTATCTTTTGGGAATATGTGTCCAAGTATTTTATGAAAATATGTGTCCACCAAGAATAAGAATGCAATTCTGCAACTCAATGTGCTGCCATCGTAAATGCTATGAATAGGTGGTGGTTCAAATGTTCCTTGCGGAAGAAATCAATGTTTGTAAGATTTTTTATGGAAGACTGATAGCTTCTCTTCTTATGAGATTGTTCTCTTATCTACTCATCAATCGCACGAATCTTATACATTGAGTATAGTCTTCGTTTACCATAAATGAGATAGTGTTATTAGCAAAATTTTATTACATGGTGTATTAATGATTAGCAATATGCGAGGATGCCAATCTTTGCTTAATTTAATGTAAATTTAAAAACATATTTTAAAAATAAAGTTTTTATTAGCAAAATTTTAATACATGGTGTATTGACGATTAGCAAAATGTAAGGATGCTCATCTTTGTATAATTTAACATAAATTTAAGAACATATTCCGAGAGTAATGCTCTCGTGCAATATGTTCTTAGAATAATATTAGTGATGCCACGTTGGATCTGATAAGGATATACAATCAAGTTGAGAAAGTATCAAGGGGTTTTCACATAACGATATACTTTGAAGTTGAAAAAGTAGGAAGGAAATCAAGGGATTTTCATATTTGAATTATTTGATAGTTACTTTGATAAGGATATACAATCAAGTTGAAAAAGTCAAGGAAAAAAGTCAAGGGATTTTAACGTCAGTTACTCAGTTTAATTTGTTTCTTTTCTTAGTAGTTTCCTTTTTTTTGTGCGTATATATACTGCCTATATCAAGAAGAATGATATACATATTTCTTCATCCCATAACCCATAGGTCCCAGGTTTGCTCTTTGATCTCTAGCAAGCCTCTCATTCCCCTAATTCCTATGGCTAATACCATAGTCAAAAATATTATACTTGGGTATTAGCCATAGGAATTAGGGGGCCCACCATGCTTCTAATAGGATGAAGAAATATGTATTTCATCATTCTTCTTGATATGGGCAGTATGAGCACAAAAAAAGGAAACTACTAAGAAAAGAAGAAACAAATTAAACTGAGTAACTAGCGTTAAAATTCCTTGATTTTCTTCTTTGACTTTCTCAACTTGATTGTATATCCTTATCAAAATAACTGCCAAATAATTTAAATGTAAAAATTCATTGATTTCCTCCTTGACTTTCTCAACTTGATTGTATATCCTTATGCGAAAATCCCTTGATTTCCTTCCTTGACTTTCTCAACTTGATTGTATATCCTTATCAGGATCTTAGTATGGTATTCTTGCTTCTTTTTTTTCTGAAGTAAAATTATTTGTCGAATATATGGTTTTATTGAGAATGTTATTAAAAAATTTGAAAATTTTATTTAAAATCATATATTCAACTGTTGATTTTAAAACCAACTAACGATTTAAAATCGTTATGAGTTTTATGGTTCTATTTAAAAAAATAATTTAAAAAATTAGGCTCGGCCGCCTTTAAATCATGACCGAGCCTCTCTTCGCCATTTCCCATCCCCTTTGGTTGTTGCCGCCCTTGCATGGCCGACGTTCTTGCAATCGGCTGGTTTTTACCTCGGAACCTGTTGGAGCCTCTGTCCTCGTCCTTATCGCATCCTGTCAAGCGAGATTGCTCCTCATCATATAGCTCTGGTTTCAGGCAAGATGGCTTCGATTGTGGCGAGTGCTTGACCCGTGTCCAACCCGATGACTTCGGTGTGATCCTTTTCTCAACGTAGCTCGAAACTTATAAATAGGTTGGGTTTTTCCCTTGATCTCCACCACATTAGAGCTTTTTGTTTGTATATGAGTCATATGGGAGAAGTCACTGCTACCAAATTAATGGTGATATGGTATCCATTAAGCTTTAGAATATCACGGTGGAACCAAAGATTTGAGTACTACTAGTTGATAAAGTTTGTAAGTTTATTTCTGAATCAGGGTTAGAATTATATTTTTAAGGATGCTTCGAGGTTGCCTAACTGTGAAGCATTTGAGCCTGTTCATTTTGTGTTTCAATTATGAGCAGAAATAAGCTGAAATATTAGAAACTCTGTTCTAAATTAAAAATAAAAGCATAAAAAAGTAGGATTCATATAAAACTCAAAAAGAATGAAAGATATTAAAGCAGATGTGAAACATGTTCGACTCTAAAACCATCTATATGTATCCTAAAATAGCATAAAGGAGTAAATAGGATTCTTTAAGCTAGCCAAATCATGGGATAAGGTTTATTAATTATGTTTAAATATTATAATTTATATCAGTACGTTGACTGAAAGAAGTTCTGTTGGAGACTTGTAAATTGAAGAAGTAAAAGCCAAAATCATTCTATGTCTAGGATGAAGAATTGCATGAATTTACTGTATTTACTATGTCTGAGAGCAATAGGTGAAAATGTCTTGTTTTGTTTGGACACCTTCTTTGGCTTAACTTGCTCTCGAGACCTAAGATAGCCATGATGTTTTAATGTGGTTCCATCGTGATTTATCAATCCAAAATTAGGCATACTTATGATACATCCTGATAGAGCTATAGAGAGTTGAATGAGAATGAGAGCGATGGCAGAATAATGATAGAACCAAAACAAGTAGAATATTTTGTTACTTAGAAAGAGGAACTTAAACAATGCAAAAGGATCCCCGTTTATGTGTAGAAAATGAGGCTATTCAATGATTTCATATAACTTCTTTTACCAAGTTAACTACCAAATAAGCAAGTAGAATAAATAACTCTTTTTAAGGTCATCCTCTAGCTTCCTCTCTCGATCTTTATTGACTAGCAACTCAGGTAGAACCATTTCAACCTTGTAACACATCTTCTCAACCTCAAAATAGAGCTGCTGAACCTCTGAGTTTCTTTGGTCCAACTACTTCATTATCACAAAGATGGTGTATAAGTGTTATAATAGAGCAAGAAGTATCGCACAAACATATAAACTAAAAGACAAAAAAAAAGTAAGCAACTATACTTACTTTAAAGAAGTATTGGATGGCATTCATCCATAAGTTAGCAACCAAGCCCTTGGTAAACCTCGATCAATCTATTAGAAGATAGATATTACAAAGTATCTTTAGAGCAACTTTTTTCTTTAAGATGAAGTCTAACATGTGAAATCTCCACCAAGGAACATATTGAGCTAACAAGAGAGTCAGAGAAAAATGATAACTTGAGTCAAAGATCAAAGGGCCCTTCAAATTTGAGGAAGAAGTTCTTACCTCTTCTACTACCTTCCTCACATTGGTAGAAGGACCTAAAACATTTGTTGGCTGAGCAGTACTAGAATGGATGACAATCAGCTAGGTAGCATCAACCTTAGCTCAGTTGCCTTCAACTTGGCCCTCATTGGCTTGAAGTTCAGTTTGATAAGATGATTTATCCTTAGAGATGAGCTTTTTCCTCTTCTTTGATTGAAGAGTGGACAGATTTTTGGTAGGCATTCTTTGAAGAGCTATAACATTCACTATTTTTGCAATCGAGAGAAACACAAGTTAGAGAGTTTAACCAAACTAGACATAAGCAAAACTAAAAGAGTTCTAAGAAGATACCTACTGGAGTTGGGCTATCAAATAAGATTTTTATCTTTCCAAGCACAAATGTACCTTTAGCTAATTTTGATAGGCTGCTCTTTAATGGTGTAAAAGGCTTGGAATAGATCAAGAGAAAGACAAACCCTGAGTAGAGATATATAAGACATGAAGTTAACTATATCGTTTTTAGGAATTCATAATAAGCTTAGTACGAGAAATGTAATACAAACAGAAAGGATTTAAAATAAAATGAGAAAGGAACAATCTAAGCCCTACCTTCAAAGTATCCTTGTAAAGGTAGAGCTGACTTGGCTTATGGTTGAAGGCTTTATCTTCATGACTTGGAACTCTAAGGATGAAAGACTAAGGAATGAAGTATGATCAATATATTTGGTAGCCATCTTCCCTAAAACTACTACACTTCTTGGCTAAATGATGAGAGGTTGCCTCTTTCAAAGTCAAAGATTGATCAAAAGTGCTCTAAGTCAAAGAATCGCCATATGATGTAGTTCAGCTCAAAATACTAGATTAGTTATTAGACCAATTCAAGTCTCTAGAGAGTGAAACCAACTTAAGCATATAAGTTAGAGGGCATACCTTGGAGGCTAAGGGATGCCAATTATGGAAAGACGAGCAAAGAAAGCTAGGGAGAACCTGGATATGCTAATCAAGTAGAAGAGAAAATAAATAGAATGAAAGTTGAGGAGAGTTAACAAATGAGGCCTCCTCCCCTCATTAATATAGACATTAAACTAGAAGTATGCGAGACGAGATGTCTTACTATTTTCTAAGGTGCTATAAATATAGCCCTCAATAGCAATGAACGCCATATGACACCCATCCATAGGGTAATCCAACAATAGTACACTATCATATGGAGCACGCTTAGTAATAGATAGACCAAACACATCAATCCAAACCTACCATAGTTTAGAAAATCTAAATCACTATGGTTAAGCAAGATAAACTCAAAACAATTGCAAACCACAACCAAATCAAACTACTTTCATGACCGAAGTATAAGTTTAAATTCGGTCCCAAAAAATGGGAGGCAAATGATGTAGTACGAGCTAACAAGCTGACTAGAAGACATGTGGTGATCAACTAGAAAACATCGTATATCCTTCCAAAGAAATTAGTTCTATAAAGGAAAGGACTTCTACCAATGGTGCTACCCTTTCCATCAGAAATCTTTTCAAGGTTAAAGCATATCCAGCTATCCATCATTTAGTGGATCAAATCAGAAGGACTCTCTATACCCCTAAAAAGCACCTATATACCTAGGTAAGACATAATATACACAAAACATAAGAGGCTAGATCTTTTTTCTTGGCTGACTTGAACATTAGAGGATCTTCTCTGCAGAAAATCTCTAAACATCTCTTCCTTTTTTCTTTCTTATAGGAGGTCACTTTTAAGTTGATTATGAGTTCTCTACTACATGAGTTTTTGTCTTCACATCGGTTGGCATTCAGAAGCTAGTTTTGAATGTCAATATGTATTAAGGACAAAGCAAATGCTCATATACAAATTGGGTTTGTAGCCCACATATAAAAATTATGACAGATAAAATCCTAAAATTAGTTAACATAAAGATCCAAGTCACCACAACAAATTTTACGGATGGCAACCCTTTCTTTCCGACCCTTTCAGGTAGCATCGAGAAGTTCCAAATCTGCCAACGCTTTTGAAAAGGATTGACAAGAAACAGATCGTCATCTTTCTCTGATGGAGATTAACGACACTTTGGCGAATTTTCTCTGCATTCATGGCGACACTTAGAAGTGTCACCATCGTATTCCTTCCCCCTACTCACAGCGTTCCTCGCCTCCTTTTCCTTCTCCTTCTCCTTTGCCTTTGCCTTCCTCTCCCTCTTCTCCTCCTCCTTCGTTTCTTTTGCCTTATTCTTTTCTTCTTTGCAAATTTTCTAAGATGGGTCAGATGCTTTTCAGTGTATGTCCTCAAGATTGATAGGAAAGCATCGATGGGCATTATGTTCTTGTTCTTTCTCTTCCTGTAATCTAGGATATCTCATATCACACCAAATTGCTACGCCTTGTATCTCGTACTCAATAATATGTCGATCATATCGTTGTATGTTCGAGGCTCATGGGCATAGCCTTGTTGATGGCCCGCCCATGCGAAGAACCTGAAAGCTAATTTTTCGTTGTAGCAAAGCCTTCGGATGACATAGTTCATCAGCTCGGTGGTCGGTGGTATGCCAAGTGAATCAAGAGTGCTCTCCATACTCCAATCGGCATCAGAGCTGGACATAATGGCTTCAGACACCTTATTAGGAATATAGGCATCACTTGAAGCTTTGAGACTCTGCGAAGAAGAAGAGAAGGTTATGATCGAGAAATTGGGGGTGAAAGCATTAAAACAATTACGACTTATCCATCGACACCCTCCTCTTCACGATGAGCAGGACGTTAAGGGCCTGCATCATTCTTTGGTCCTTGAGGTACCGGTTGAGATTTTTAGGGTTTTTCTTGACGTTCTTGATCATGTTCAAGTAGTCCAACCACTAGAGATATCCCCTCGTGACTGGATTCGCTGTCAGCTTCGCCTAGAGCTTTGGCCCCTGAATTATGTTTCCGAAGGGCGGCGGGCCGATGTGGGCAGCGACGATCTGGGCGTCGATGAGGCCAGACTACAGGGCCTCATTGGTGGTGTCCAAGGCGAGGCCCTTCTCGTAGACGGCTATGGCATCGTCGTGGTGGCCTCAGTCGGGGTCCTATCGATGGCTTCGCTTCTCAGGACCATTGATCCTAAGGTTCCTGGCATCTGAGCTCCCTCGGATGTACGCCTCTATGCTCTCCTGGCTCACCCCACCTTACCTCTACTTCGTCATCAATGGCATCATCATCTCCATCGCCGCCTATTCCCACTTCCAAAATCCCACCCTTGACCATCCCGATCCTGTGGGATCCATGCCTTTAGTAGCAAATCTGATAGTTGTCCAGCCATCGAAGTACATGCCCCCGACTGAAGAGTACGCGACGAAAGTCAAGGAGGATGTGCAGCCGAAATTCGTCGCACCAGCGGTGTACGAAGCTGGTGTGATGAAGAAGCGAAGGTGGGAGGTCTTGGAGCAGAGATGATGGCGGTGGTGGCGAAGGACTTGGCGGTGAAGGTGGAAGGCGAGGAGGAGTTCGTGATATTGAGGTCGAGCTGGTCGCTGAGGCAGAAGGAGTCGGAGTCATTGCGGCAACGGTGATGGAGTATTCGATCATAATGGAGAAATTGCTGGTTTCCATCAGGAACGGCCATCAAAGAAACGTGAAGCCCAGTCCCAAAGGTACGGTATCCAAACTGAAACTGTGCTTTCACTGCTCTTTTTTTTCCTCTTTAAAATATTTTTTTGCCACTTTTTGGCCGATGACGGGAACCGTATAAAATATATTGCCGATGCTTTAAAGCGTCGGCAAGGTCCCTACGCTTTTATAAAGCGTAGAAAAACTTTGTCTTCACTTCTGATTTACCGATGCTTTTTAAAGCATCGGGATTAATTTTTTCGATGCTTTTTAGCATTGAAAAAAAATCTATTTTAGCATCGGCTCGTTAGAATTGTTGTAGTGAGTTAGGCTCAAAACAATCAGTCACCAAAATTAAGGCAACTCACACCTCTATAATGCACCCAAGATCAAACCTAGATTAATAGGGGTTTAAGTGAGCCAAGGGGAGTGAATAATCAGAAAATGGATTAAAATAATGTTATAGAAAATTAAAGTAGTAGAAAAAAAGGAAGAAAGGAAAATAAGAGAACAAGATGTCTCTTCTAGGTTTTTTTATGGAACATCAAAGGATCCCACCTATTGATCACTGCCTTCCGTTAACACCAATGACATTTGCCGGTTTGAATAATGCCCTTTGTTTGAGGTGATTTTATTCACCACTCTAAAAATATCAATAAGTCACACTAATGAAGGGCACATAACTTACCAAATAGATTAATTTGGGCATCAATCCAAATAATTAATAAACTGTCTAGGCACTAAAATCAATTTAGCATTATAATTCAATAATTTAACTCATCTGATTGTACATTGGGTCTAAATATTCATAATTAGGTCAAATCCAATACTTAAGCAATTAAGTCAATTTTAAGTCTTGAGCTCAATGAATAAACTCGATTATCAATAATTGGGTCAAATTCAATATTTAGACTCAATTAGCAAGCTTGATTACCAATGATTAGATCAAACATAATATTTTGGCTTGGCCACATAGCTTAGTTCTCAATCCTCTTCGTTGATCGGATCCAATTTTCTTGGACTTAAGTTAAATATGGCAGTAGTATTTAGCCTAATTCTTTGAATCAAACCTAATTACTTGGTAAGTGAAATTTAATCTGGATGGATTCGAGCAAAATTTACATGAAAATCTTAAATACCCTATTTAGGTCATGTCATGTAGTCAAAGCAAAATATAAAGATAATTCTAACATCAAAATTAGATGGTTAAATTGGTTTAAGGCACCATATTAAGGATCTATGGGTTCGAATCCCATTTTCAATATGCCATTTAAAGTTTGAATATTCAAAAAAAAGAAAAAATGAAATGCACTTGTTTCATGTTTTGATCATCAATAATTGAGAGGAGATGAGGCTTTTTCTTTCGAGGATGGATGAGTTTGTTCTTTGTTTAGTTTCTCCCTTTTTTTTTTTCTTTTTCTTTTTTCATTTGTTATAGGCTAGTTGAATGGACCAAGTCTTACTTATCCATTTGGACTAATCTTTATTCCAAGTAAATTTGCATCAAATAAGGCATGTTTTTATCAAATTAATATAGATCAGCTATCATAAAGAGAAATCCTCTAATTAGGATTCCTTTCTTGTATAGGTATTCGATTGCCATGTGCCACCATGAAATTAGCTAGCCAAGTTTGATCAAGTCTAAAATAATATCATGTGAAAACATGGTGCATGTTCACTTAGGTCAAGTTTGTGGTATAGTAGGGGATGTCAAATGTTGGAAAAACTTTTACCTTTATTGTAGTTTTTATGCTTTATTCGTGTCCTTGTTTAACTTCTTTACCTTTTTGAATAAGCGGACATGATTTTTTGGATTGTGACATATCGCAGCCCATGATTTGCTTTCGGTCCAAGAAGATATGGTTCGTTTATGCATGACTTAACACCTAAGAAAATAAGGCACGCTTAACTTCTTTACCATCCATTCTCCATAATTTTCCTCCCTAGCTTACAATTATCCTTCATAGTTCCTATTTCCGAAATAACACAAGTTGCCATTTCGATCAGCACGTATCATGTGAAGTATATTATTTGTGCATTACACGTCAAGCGTGCAAAGGCTCAGCTGATGCCTGTTCAAAAAGGGTTTTTGCATCACATGTCATGTTCATTGTCGCCATTAGCTTGACCGGCAACACATACGAACGAGAACCACCCAGCCATCCACTAAATTGAAGGATACCTTAATGTCATGATACTAAACGTACAAATCTACTAACCCCTCCAGTCCTTGCATGCAAGCCTTTTTTTTTTTTTTCTTTTTTCTTTTTTTTCAAAATCATCTCATCATTGGAGAGCGAGTCAAACTCAATGCCTAAAAATAAAATTTATGTAAATATAAAAGAACATAATTCTTTCTACTTTTAATTTAAAAAATTAAAATAATAAGTTACATGAATAATAATTTAGTCTGCTATTAAGTTAACTTTTCGATAGATATATTAAATTTGAGCGCTATAAGCATTTTGAAGAGTAGATCGAATGCTATAAGCATTTTGAAGAGTAGATCGTATGTCATGAATTAAGATATTAATTGAAAGATGATCGTATGTTATATCGAAATTAACAAATAATATTAGTAATAGAATCCCTCTTAATAAGAAAGTGCCAAAGCTACGAATAGCATAGCATAAAAGATACTTGAACAAATAGCATAAAGCTTGATAAAAAAAATAAAAAAAAAAAAAATAAATTTTTTATTATTAATATAGCTCTATCAAACTCATGAATGATTAAAGAAATTCTGAAAACAAGATTATAGATATGCATACATATATTTGATAAAAAAATTATATTTTTAGTTATGTTAAGAGAGAGAGAGAGAGAGAGAGAGAGAGAGAGAAAATTGTTGAGCAGCCTGCAAGGGACGGACGATAATGGGAAAGGGGGAAAAAGTCTTCATGCACCACCTTCCATACAGAAAACGTGCATGTTCATTGGCTACGCGTCCGTGGAATTAATTCACGCCTATGGCCTCGAGCGAGACCGTCACCGTTCTCTCGGATGAATCGCACACCCGTTACTTTTCCATTGGACGGCCAAGATCGCAGACAAAATCCACCGCACCACGAAGCACGCAAGCAGCGCGCATCACCTCTTGTGGGACCCACAAGTAAAAAATACACGAGATCAGATAACTGCGACTGGCTCTGCATGTATCTCGCTGGAGGAATATATCCGACCACCCCGAACAGCGAGAAAAGAACACGTGTCCCGATAAAATCAGGCGCCTGCGGTGGGCCCCACGACCAGGCCGGGCCTCGATTTCGACTCCCGCCCACCGTAAGGGTCGGCCCCACAGCTTCCCATCTCAAGGAATTTGGCGGTAAAGTTGCCCCTCCATGCGTCCAGTTTTGGTTGGCGGAGCTATGTATGTGTGGTCGATCATGGCATGCATGACCCATGGGTATGGATCTGTTTCCCGCGCTGAAGCGGAAAGATTTTTCCGCTAAAATTGAGGAATATAAAACGGGGACTGGAAAAAAAAAAAAAAAAGGAGGAAGAGAGAGAGAGAGAGAGCGAGAGGGAAAAGGAAGCGTTTTGCGAGCATTTCAACGATCTTCCCAAAACCCTAGCCTCGTTTGGATCTGATCCGCCGACTCCGCTTCCTGATCCGCCGCAGATCGGGTTTTTCCGGCGCCCTCCAACGGTCCACCGGCGGTGAATCGGGAGGCTAGAGGACGGAAGAAAGGGATTTGCGCGAGATCTATCGGTAATTTAGCTTTCTTTATCTTTTGGTTTGGATCTCTAAGGGGATCCCTGTCTCTCGTCGTCGGATATTAAGGAAGGGATGATAGATCAGTTAGGGTTTGGGGCAACGGCGGCTTGAATCGATGAGCCAAGCTTCTGTCAACATGGAGGACGTAAAGCCGTCGATTTCCTTGCCTTCGGATGATGGCGGAGCTATGGAAACCCGATTTGCCGATGTCTGCAAGGTTTTCATCTAGTTTCTGGCTTCTTTTGTTTGATCTGCTGCTCTTTCTCCCATTGTTTCTATTCTTTTCCTTGTGTGATCTGAGACGACTGACCTGTGTTGTTGAGCAGAGCAAGCTGGCTCTCGACGAGAACACGATGAGGCAGGCGATGGTTTTATTCAGAGAAAGCAAGCACATCCTTTTGGCAAGCATGTCAGCGATCGGAAGTGGATCGGTAATTTTTGAGTTTTGTTGGTTTTCTAGTAATTTTCAGTTTTTTTGGTTCATGATCTAATGTCAAAATTGCTTTCCCCCTCCATTCTTCAAGCCTGAGGAGATTGAATGGTTTTGGTCTGCGTTTGTTATATACTGTGTCACAAAATTAAGCAAGGGGAAAGCTAAGCAGGATAAGGAAGAAAACGGTATCACTCTTTGTAAGATATTGAGGGTTCTTAAGCTGAAGTAAGTCTATTTCTTCAATTTCTCCTTTTTATAGCCCATTTCTTCAAATTTTTCTATCTATTTTTTTCCCCTCAGGTTTTGTTTGGATTGATTAGCTCTGCTTCTTAATCTTCTTCTTCTTTTTTACTTTTAAGTGTTGTGGATTTCTTCAAGGAGATACCGCAGTTTTGTCTCAAGGCTGGTTATATTTTAACTGGCCTATATGGATCAGATTGGGAGAAGAGGCTTGAGGTATTCACAATAGAAGTCATTTTCGCCCATGATCTCTCTTTTCTTAATGTAGTAATTTTTGATTCGCCACTGACTCGTGCCCGTTTTACCTTATTGTGATTAGTTGAAGGAACTACAGGCAAACATCGTCCACTTGAGTCTTCTAAGCAGGTAAAAAAGTTGCTGAACCGATTTTCCCTACTACCGGACCTATTTGTTACCTTTTTGTAGTTTGCAAACTGAAATTGTAGGTTTGCATAAATTTCACAATTTATTTGTCAATGATTTTGGGAGTGGCTTGTTTTCAGTACTGAAAATCATTGTCACATGTTTGATGTTATAAAATATGGTCAGAAGGAAATATCTGAAAGCAAAAAAAGTGGAAAGTTGCCAAGAGCACAGCAGAAATTCAGATAACCGAATCCTAGATTAAAAAGAAAAAAAATTATGCAGGATTTTTTTTTCAGTAATTTAAAGAATACTGTTATTCTGTTATTCCACTTCAAAACTGAACCAAAGAATGCAGTTAAGTATCAGATGTCTGGAGACCTTAAGTCTTAACTAGGATCGTAATAAACTATACTGGTTTTAATGCTTACTATACAATGGCTTTGCTTTGATTTAAGTAATCTCTAGTTGTTGTTCTCACCATGGTTGCTCTAGGAAAAAGAATTTCCATGTTGCTTCTCTTCCTAACATCGCTCTTTCTAGATCACTGCTTTCTCAGTTATTCCATTTTGTGATGTCAGTTTTTCATGATTTCTATAATTCCATGTGTTAAAATCAACTAGTAAGCCAAAAGATTCCATCCTAGAGGTGCAGGAAATAAATGTACATATGTCATATTTGGTTTTTGATGTCCATCTTGACAAGCTAAAAAGGAAAGCACAAATTATTTTAAGATGACAATTGTAGGGTTGGCTTCTCAAGCCAATAAGCACCCATATTTGAGAATAAAGAAAGCCATGCATGAGAAAGAAATAAGGAATTCAAAAATAAACTTAATTTTGCTGTTATCTCAATTTTCTTTGGAATGGTAACGGTTTGGAGCTTAAATAACTTATGCTGAATTCGAACAATTATTTTGACAAAACTAATTTTAACCAACATTTATGCCACAACAGTGCTCCAAAAAAACACAAAAAGGAAGCATAAAAGTCTTAATGGTCTCAAATTATCTTAGGATTATGATTATTAGACCCAAGTATCTGAAAGTTTATAATATTTAGATCTTGAATCTTTAGAAAGATCCATCTATTGTCTCTGACTATAAAGCTCAATATCTGTCATAGTTGGATTCGTTACTCTCTACCTCTCTACTTGCCCTCGATGAGTAAATGCGGTGATAATTTTGATATGCTACAAACTTGGCCTCTCTGAGGGGCCTGTACTGTGGCATATAAACTCTCTCTCTAATTTGGAAAGTGTTTGGCATAACTTCTCAAAGTCGGTGAACTGCTGCAGGGATGGGCAATTCAAAGTCTAACATGAAGCTAAAAGATGATGAACTGCAATTCAACTATGAGAATGGAACTGGCAAAATTTTGATGATAATTATGTTGTTCTATAAATGGCAATTTTTCTTTAACTTTTATGGAATCTTAATAAAAGCTGAAAATAGACCCTTTTTGCCAGTATCAATTTCTAGCTAGCAGTTCTGTGTGGAAATTTTAGGGTTTATAAGCAGATGGGCCTCCAACATTAGTTGCTAACTTGCATTCAAATAATTGCTTCTTACATAGCATTGTATCTATGAAGTCTTATAGCATGCTGATGTCTAGTTTAGTTTCTAGGGACTGGTTTAATAATTTAGTTGATGTGCACTTTGGAATCGGCTAGGTGTTGCAACAATCTGAACAATGCTTGAGAACTGCTCCTGTTTGAGTTAATTGTTTTCTTTAAAGACTTACTTCTGGATTTGCTGATTACAGTTATCTGTACTTCTCTCAAGTTAATTGTTGATTTATATAAATTATGATAAAATGGTCCTATGCGCACTTTGTGGCCCACCAGATACTATAAACGTGCATATCAGGAGTTATTCTTGCCAAATGATGCTAGCAGTGGTCAGCACTCTGCAGTTTCTAACAGCATGGGATATGTTTCTGATTACCATCGCTTTGGGTGGTTACTTTTTTTGGCTCTACGTATCCATGCATTCAGTCGCTTTAAGGATCTGGTGACCTGTACAAATGGATTAGTCTCTATATTGGTCAGTTTTTTTTTGTGTTTTTTAAAAACTCTCTGGAATGTCCAGCTCATTTTAATACCAAGCATTTTTTTTAGTTCATTATCTGTTGCCATTCTTAGGCAAAATTTGGTTAAAGTTTAGTTAACCTGTGTGCTTCTTATGTTTCCGGAATTTTTGGCAGGCCATACTCATCCTTCATGTTCCTGTGCGCTTCAGGAATTTTTGTATGCAGGATTCATTGCTTTTTGGTAATGATTGTTCATGATTTGCATTTTGTATGTCTATGTTTTAATTTTGGTACTAGGATTTATATATTGTTGTTAATACATTGGGAACTGCTGAATATGGTATACTTCTTTGGCTCAGCTAAAAGAACAGATAAGGGTGTTGACCTTTTAGCTTCTTTGTGTGAAAAATATCACACCTCAGAAGATGAGCTGAGGAGAGTGATGGAGAAGGCTAATAACTTGATAGTGGATATCTTAAAGAAGAAACCATGCACAGCTTCAGAATGCGAAGGGGAAAATCTAGCTCACATCAACACAGGTGGAAGAATTGGCTCACATTTTATAATAGATATTATATCTGCCCATGAGACTTATGTTTAAACTTTAGAACTTCCTTTTTTTGCTTTATACGATGTCCAGTGTCATTTTGACTGCAGATGATTTGATATATTTTGAAGATCTTCTGGGGGGAAATTCAATGCAATCAAGTATGCTTATCTTGGAGAATAATTATGATGATGCAATCAATGCTAAAGGTGAGCTGGATGAACGCATGTTTGTTAATGATGAGGACAGTTTGCTTGGTACTGGAAGCTTATCTGGAGGTTCCGTTAACATATGTGGCTCGAAGGTATTTCACTGTTCCCATGCAAAGCTATGACCCTTGCAATTGGCTATGGATTTCTCTATTCATGGTTGATGTTATTTTAATGCAGCGGAAATATGATGCAATGGCCTCGCCAGCAAAATCAATAACAAGTCCAATGTCTCCACCACTTTCTCCGGCATCACCTGTAAATGGAAATGTTGTTGGTAATTCTAGGATTGTTCCCATTACACCAGTGAGCACTGCTATGACGACTGCAAAGTGGCTTCGGAACGTTATCTCTCCTCTTCCTTCTATGCCTTCCACAGAGCTTCTACGCTTCTTTTCATCATGTGACATGGATGTAACAACTGATGTTACACGTAGGGCAAGCATAATATTGGGGGCAATATTTCCAACAACTTCATTTGGTGAACGGTGTATTTCTGGGAACCTGCAGAATGTAAACCGGATGGACAGTATATGGGCAGAGCAGAGAAAAGTGGAAGCCATGAAGTTATATTATAGGGTTTTGGAGGCAATGTGTAGAGCGGAGTCACATATATTGAATGGCAATAATCTAACTTCATTGTTATCAAATGAGCGATTTCATCGTTGCATGCTTGCTTGTTCAGCTGAACTAGTTTTGGCTACACACAAGACAGTCACCATGATGTTTCCTGCTGTTTTAGAGAAAACTGGGATAACAGCTTTTGATTTGAGCAAGGTGATAGAGAGTTTTGTGAGACATGAAGAAACACTTCCGAGAGAGTTGAAACGACATTTAAATTCCTTGGAAGAGCGGCTCTTAGAAAGCATGGCATGGGAAAAAGGGTCTTCGATGTACAATTCCTTGATCATAGCAAGGCCAACTCTTGCTGCAGAAATAAACCGTTTGGGACTATTAGCAGAGCCAATGCCATCTCTTGATGCCATCGCGGTGCATCATAATGTTTCAACTGGAGGCTTGCCTCCTCTTCCTTTTCAGAAGCGTGAACGTTCACCAGGTTTTTTTTTTATCCTTTCACTGGAAGTTGCAACTCATTGCTAACTAAACGATTTTAGACTTAAGATTATTTGATTTAGTTTATTCTTAAGATTGTGGTGGCTATTTCTCAAACATTCTTTTTACTGTTACTGCATGTATTCAAATATTCACCAGAGCTGATTCAAGGCACTTTTCCTCATAAGTTGAATTATGTATTTCTAAAACAGAATTCTGGACCAGATATCATTCCCTTGATGAGGACAACTAAATAAATCATTATCCTTCATTGATACTAATGAATTACAATAATAATAACAACTAAGTCTTAATTCTAAATTCGTTGGGGTTGGTTACATAGAAACTTTTTCTCCATTTTACTTGGTTTAGGTCCCTGGATTCATCTTTGTATGATGTGACTATAGTTTTATGCTAGCTATCAACCTATGGCAATGCTCCATAACTGGGCTTGAGACCAGCCAAGAACAAAATATGGATGGAGTTATTTGATAACAATGGATTCTACTGCATAATTATCCAGATTGAAAGCAAAGGGATTTGATTACTCATATTTAAATATGTGTTATATTTTGATTGACCTTTTCGGGATTGCTTGCATTTCTTATGTATGAATGAAACTTATGATTCCTTTGGAAGGGGCTGTAAAGAAAATTCTTGGTGTTGACATCGGCAAATCTAGAACTTGCTATATTTAACTTGGGCCTGTGATTCATGTTATATTTAGGTAGGAACTGCTGTTGTTGGATCTTAAAATCATACCATAGCTGAACACTGATGATCAAGAAACTTTGACCCATCCAATTGGTTAATTTAATAAATTATAGCTATTACTGTTCAATTGAAATTATATTTCTATACCCAAAAAGCTTCTCAAATAACACTTTGTACCTGTCAGGTTTTTGTTCTTTCAAAATAATTTACCAATACTCAAACCCCATTATTTACTTGTGCTGCATCTTGATTTCATGAGCACTTGTATCGTCTTGTCTTTGTTTCTTCTGGTAAATTCATCCCTTTCTGTCATTGTTACACCACTGATGTTGTTCTTAACTCGTTATGGTTGCAGATCAAAATGGAGATGCTGTTTCTCCAAAAAGAGCATGCAGTGAATATAGGAGTGTGTTGGTAGAACGTAATTCTTTTACATCACCAGTGAAGGAACGCACACTGGCCTTGAATCTTAAATCAAAGTTACCACCTCTTCAATCTGCTTTTGCAAGGTTGAGATTTCTATAGCAGTTTGGTTAATTATTTGGGATTTAAAGAACAATAAACAAAACGATGAACTTCTAATTTGATCATCCTGTCTGCAGTCCGACTAGGCCAAACCCTGCAGGAGGAGGGGAAACATGTGCTGAGACAGGGATCAATATATTTTTCAACAAGGTAAAATTTGTGCTGTAGAACTTTTAAAAAAACTTTCAAGTGTTTGCCCTTTAAATCTGGAAATATACTTTCTGGTTTGTAGATTGTAAAGTTGGCTGCTATTAGAATCAGAAGCTTATGTGAAAGGCTACAGCTAGCTCAGCAAATTTTGGAGCGGGTCTATTGTCTCATCCAACAAATCCTGAGTCAACGGACTGCTCTATTTTTCAATCGACATATCGATCAAATTATCTTATGCAGCTTCTATGGGGTTGCCAAGGTATACTCTGTCAATGGTTTCAGATGTTAACTGTTATTTATATTGCCATATTTCCCTGCTAAGCAAGATATTTTTTGCTGGCAGATTTCTCAATTGACACTAACCTTTAAGGAGATCATCTACAACTACAGAAAGCAACCACAATGTAAGCCTCAGGTTTTCCGCAGCGTCTTTGTTCATTGGCCATCAACAAGCCACAAAGGAGTAATAAACTTTACCTTTGCTTCCTTTGAACTCCCCTTCTTTTTATCAATTTTCTATACTAATTTTATATTTAAACAGAAATCAGGACAGGAGCATGTTGATATTATCACCTTTTACAATGCGGTATTTATTCCTTTGGTCAAGCCTTTGTTGGTAGAGTTAGGACCTGCTGAGGTTGCTCAAAAAAGTAAAAAATCTCAGGAGGATAACAATAATACTAATGGTATGTTATTTTCATTTCCAACGATGAATGTGCAGCTTTGCCTGCAAACTTCTTTTTCTGTTTTCTGAACTTTATGAATCATACAGGTCAAATTCCGGGATCACCTCGGTTATCTCCTTTCCCAAATCTTCCTGATATGTCCCCAAAGAAAGTTTCTGCTGCTCATAATGTATATGTATCTCCTTTGCGGTCATCAAAGGTATGTCTTGATTGCTTTATGATAGATTTACAAAGCTTTTGTCATCTTAATGTATATTCAGTGCATTTCCTTTTTTAACTCATTTACAGTATTATTCTGTAAATAGTGTTACAGATTTATTAAACTAATAGGAAATAGTTATATAATGAAAGTTTGGAAAAGTTTAAGATGCCTTTCTTTCACACTGTAGTTACCTGTTGTTTGATATCTGATTTCTTTCCTATGTTCTATTTAGTTTACAAACAAGTTACTTTTGAACTAGTGCCAGCATGATATAATCAATACAAAAGCAATAGATTAAGATGGCCACGTGAATACTCGTTATAGTTTCTATAAACTATGGCTGTGATGTTTATAAGGTATGTGTATTTGTGCAGCTCATATACTTCTGTAAGTCAGAGGGTTAAAGTTCATCTCCTTTTCTTCTGATCGAGTAAATGAAGAAAAGACTTCATCCAATATTGGTGGTTCAGGAGACTTAAGAATGTCTCTTTTGATGATCTAAATATTCATTTTAAAAACTGTAAAGAAATTTGTCATCTTAGTAGTAGAAATACAAAGCGTCTCAGTGCCCTGGAGTGTGAGGGTTGTTTCTTCTGGCAAGGTACTCTAGCCTCTGCCAAAGGACCATATACATCCTCTGCTATCGGGAATTGGTGATAAAACTTCTTGCAGGGATTCTTATCCGGCCGGTTAAAAATGGTAATCATTGATCTGCTAGGGGATCATTTCTGAAACATAAAATTGCTTTGAGTGAAGAAGGTTTAGTAGAAACTACTCTCCTCTTCCCGAACAAAGTTAGGTAAAAAGAATGCTAAATTCCTTTTTGATCTCTATGAAGGTTTGTGTACGGGGATAAAGAAATTTGAGGTAGCCTGTGGTTAATATTTTCTCATCTATGTCCCCAAGCATGGCCAATTTGTGCTTCAATGCTTGTGTAAAAGTGAACCTGCAAGTATGACCTGATGCAGATAGCCCTTTTGACAATGGATTAGGATTTGCTCTTGTTGAGGGGAAGAATTGAGAAGATCTATAATATTCTGCTTCATCATATAATTGAAATCTTAAGCAAGCAGAGTCATCAACCATATAGATTCATAGAAGCAATTAGCGACATGGAATCAGAGTTTTAGTCCTGAAATGAGCGCAGAAGTACAATCAAGAATTGTGAGAAGTCTGTTTTTGAAGATTCCTAGTCTCCAGGTTGGTTGTTACAATTTGAGTCATGTCCAATGTGTTGTTCGGTAACATATATGGTGGTCTCTGCATTTACTTCTCTCATGTTTTTATCCTGCCTCGGTGCTGGGATTCTCTCATTAATAATAAATGATGAAGCTCATTCACTTTGGTACATGATGTCCTGTTTCTCAAGAAGCATCAATGCCAGTATTTTTCCTTTTGTTTCATTGCATATAAAGCCCAGTAATTATTGTGAAGTTCCTACAATATAGTGCCCATGTACAGTGTTGTTTCTTCTTTCCTTGCATTATCAGCTTTTTAAGCCTCTTCAATAAGGAAATCTATTGATTCAGGAGGGTATGGTCCATTGTCTCATTTTTTTATTGGCTGGAAAGCTCAGGAATTAAAGTATCATTTTTTTTATTGGCCGGAAAGCTCAGGAATTCAGATGTGTGGTTGTATATTTATGTATATTTCTCTCTCCACATAATGTATGTACCAACTTTTCTTTTTTGCATTGATAGATGGATGCGTTGCTTTCACCGAGCTCCAAGAGTTATTATGCTTGTGTTGGCGAGAGCACTCATGCTTATCAGAGCCCTTCCAAAGATTTGACTGCCATTAACGACCGCTTGAATAGGTATGTGACCCACAAACTCGAATGCACATTGACTGTCACAATTCCCTTGAAAATATATTATAGGCTGATGCCTGCTGCGCTAATTGTTACTGTAGTGGGAGAAAGGTCAGCGGCAGACTCAACTTTGATGTCGTCAGTGACTCTGTTGTAGCTGGGAGTCTTGGACCTGGGGATGGCAGTTCTGTCCCTGTCCCTGCTGTTCCCATTTTGAAATTACCTGTAAAATGTGAGCAGCCTGACTCGTAATTGTCTTTGGAGGATGAGTCTGTGTCTTTGTATCTAACCTATTCTCACCTGCTACTTCCTGCTGCTTCTAATCTTATGATCGATTTGTACATGGGTTTAATGAATGGGGAATTATGTGAGCAGTAATAAAACTGAAATGCTGCCCGTGAGCCCTCATCTGCCGTATCTTAATAGTTGTAAAGAGGAGGTAGGGTTTTAGCTTAGCCAATGTAATTTAATAAATCTTGCCGTTGCTTCCCGGATCGTGTGATTGGTTTTTATGGAATTTGCTGCTTTTGGATCGCATAGGTTAAGGTGTTATTGAGAAGTGTGATGTTGTACCAATGCTCAAGCTTGTTTGTCCAGGCTCAAGCTATGTGATCTAACTCAGCCGACGGTGCCTTGTGGTTCTTAAAGGTTGCATCTTGAGCCACTAGGATTTACTACAGAAGTCGTGGATCTGAATCCTATGACCCTGGAGAAGTTATCATGCTTTCAGGTTTGGCGTGCAGGTGAGACGAGTCTTTATCCTCCGGCCACCAGCCACGTGTTTCTTGACAAAACCAACCTTGCAGAGCGAGCCAAAATTAAAGTGGGAAACCGAAATAAAACGACGGCAAGGGTTCGGATGCCGAGGGTGGTTACGCAATCACGGCCGTCGTTACCATCATGCTTCAAAAGGATCTTGGGACGAGTTATAGATGGGACTGCCCCTCCCATCATTTCAATGTTTCATGTTATCATTTCAATGCTGCCTACTTTTATCTCCAATGTTCAGATGAGATGGAACATTCCGCTTCATGAAAAAGTTAGAATGATCCCTCCCCCTCTCTACAAAGGATGCGCGGATAATCAAAATGATCTTGTTCCTAGTGATTTATTTGGAATAGAGTGAGGTCCTTATTACCAGCTATAAAGCATATTTGAACTAACTGAAAAGGTTAAGATATCTCTTTATCAGGTAATTAATCTATAACTATCGAAATACATAATAGAATCTGAATTGTGATAAGAGGAATCCATTGTTAATGATCTCTTTTACTAAATTTAATCTACACTAATGTAGCTTGGAGGGATCCTGAATGAGTGGGGGTCAAACCAACCCATTTAGCAGGCCAAGCAGGAAGATTTTCCAAACCTGGAGGGCGTGGCCCTCCAATATCCCTAACCCAATATTTCGAATGGGGACAATATAGATAGTTTTGAGGCACTTCTAGTGCTAATCATAAACTAAGAATTTGTTCGCATTAATTTTTATATAGTTAGTCATCAATTTAAATTGAAATTATCTTTGGCTATTAATTCATCTTTACCTTTAGGGGTTGTTAAGTAAAATGTTATTTTCTTGTATTATGTGCATATATGATATAATTTAATACAATCTCGTAAATGTGCTTATATGATATTTTCTTGTATTAATTGATCTTTATATAGTTACCCAATATTCCGTATGGGTAACTTTGGACCATATCAAACATGACTATCTAATATTAGTAATCTAACATCGAACTTGATAACCATCAAGGAAACGAATTAGAACTGGATTTGAATGTTGTTAGACATGTAGCCTGTAATGAACCTAAACCAATCTAACCTGCTGGTTGCCTAATTGCAACAGTAAACTTCTCATTAGTTCTGAAAACCCTTTTTTCCAAATATATTTCAAATTGGTAAAAGAAAAAACAGAAAAAAATAAAGTTTCGAAAATCTAGGCCTGTAGGGCTTTCCCCTGGGTTAGAGGGAGCCCTTCCAGAAATTCTCAACGGCAGCCGAGCCAAACCGGGCCGAAGATTTGAAAGGAAAAGTCTTTGTACACCGCCCCCGGTGCCAATTGACGCGCCTCAGTTATAACCTCACCAGCTGCGTCATTGCCCCAAGCGCAAGGACCCAAAAACTCGCATTTTATAGTCTCGCCGGCACCTCCACTCTCTTATCGTTTCCAATGTGGGACTATCAGTAATACTCCATCCCGCATGCCGACCCGTGGATAGGCTGACAAAAGTTTTCCGCCGTGACAAAATTCCCTGGGCTGCATGTGGATTGATGTCGTAATTTATAGAAACATACGGTAACAAGAGAGTGGTATGAGGTTGAAGCCATTGAATGGTAGGATTGGGATTTTTTTTAAATAAATTGGATCCGATTAGTCTCAAAGGAAGAAAGAATTGTGCCAACTAGCTAATCTAACAAATGCTTCTCCAATTTGGTGGGCTTCCTAAAAAATATTTGATTGATGATAATCCATCTCAATAATATGATATGATAATTTAAGTAACAATATTTTAATTTCAAATAATTTTAAAATATTGCAGACTATGATAGTGTGATTAATATATAAAAGATGAATATATTAAATGATCAAAATTTAATAATTTTAAATTATATTTTGGCTTTCTTTACACTCTCTCATCCTTCCTTACCCCATCCTTCCTTACCTCCATCTGCAGTCTTCTTATAATATTATACATAATATAATTATATATTATATAATGTAATTTTATAATAATTAATATGGAGAAAAATTATCATCGCATCAATAAATATTCAACGATAAAGGTTGAGTTTTCACAGGTCGAGTTACCTCGATTTAGCTGATCAAGCCATGTTTGAACTGACTGAGCTACGGTTCAATAGACAGTAAGAGTCGGTCTCCTCACCAACTCCAGAGCTAGTGCCGATGCCATCGTCAGCCTCAGACATAGAGTCGGTCTTTGAATCTTGGTAGGACTAAGCTGTTTTCGAATGTCAGCATGACCAAGTTGTCTTCGTACCTCACAGGGCCGAGCTATCTCCAAACCTCGCAGGGCCAAGCTATCTCCATACCTCACCAAGATGGCCTTCATCCCTTCAACGTAAGCGACATTGCTACTTCAAACTACGTCGGATATCTCGGAGGATGAATCACCCCGATCGCAAAGATTGCGTAGTGAGCTTCCTAAACATGATAATAGGATTTCAAATTTTTGATAAAGCGCTCATCAGAGGAGCCAAATACAACACTTCGTCTATGATCAACGAGATTTCAAATTTTCGATAAAGCGCTCATCAGAGAAGCCAAATACAATACTCCATCCATGATTAACAAAATTTAAATTTTTGATAAAACGCTCGTTAGCTTCATTAATTGTCGATCCCCGTAACCGATGGATTTCGGCCTTATCAGATGCCAACTCTCTAAAATGCATTTGAAAAATCAGGTAACGGCTCACCTTATCGCAGCACACAAATATCAAGTCCCAAGACCCCAGGTATGCTCTAGCCCCCCTCCAAAAAAAAAAACTCTAGCAAAGGCCATTGCTCCTGAAAAATTATCTCAAGGAAGATCTTTCTGTTGGAGCCTTCTTCTCTCATCTGATTGCTAAAGATTTTCACTGACTTGGCGTTGAAGGGTCTTTCGCAGGGACCACCCCCTATGCTTCCTGCATAAAGGCTGCCTTATAGGTCCATCTGAATGAAAGAGCGCTACCGGATCCCGACATATACCGTCCCCAAGCCGGAGAACGGATTTTTGCAGCATCAGATTGGCGCTAAGGAAGGGCCTTAAGTCCTATTAAAACTTGTAATTAAGAAGACAAGGTTCCAAATAAAGACATCTTTCTCAATGGCCAACAGCAAGAAAGTGACAACAAATGCTTCTGATCATGCCACCTTTCAAAGGCCTGATCCCACAAACAATACGGTGCCCTCGCAGCTGCCACCGATCGAGGTTCTTCCACCGCCAGTAGCTCGATCACTCAGGACCAGTTTGCCATGCTGGTCCAACAAGTGATGTTCCTCTTTTAGTTGGTGCAGGAGCTTCATGGGGGTCCTCTTCCAACTGCACGTACTCGGTAGGTTCCTAATGGAACAGTCACTTTGATCCTACCGGTGGTTCCTCCGTCCAATCCATTGGAAGCCACCAGCCTCCCACGACAGCCCAACCATAAAGAAGTTGAACCGGCACAGCAGAGGGAGGAGATAGGAGCCTACCCAAATCCTATCGAGCTCGCTCCTTATCTCCAGTATTCTCTCGCCATGACTCAACGCCGTGGCCACGATCCCCTCATCCCGTCTCTCCTACTGTCCGGGATAATGGGGTGCAACGACAACTTTAGGTGATACGCCAAGAATTGTGTCATGAGAGGGACTTTTACCTTGCTATAGAGGTTAATTACCCTAAAAGCCTCTCCGACATGATGGCCCTGGCAGACAAATACGTCAGGGTCGAAGAAACCAGAAAGACGGCCTAGGCCAAGCAATCCAAGAAAAAGGAGAGGAAGAACTCAAAAAAGAGCCGACTGGCTAACCATGCAAGCTCACCTCATCGCCATAGGACCTCATCGCCAAGAAAGCGCAACAGAAGCACGACACGAAGCTTCAATCAACACACCCCCAAAGCAGCCCATAGAGTAGAACGTCCACTAGAGCTTCGACAACTATCCTCGCTGAACCTGCAAGTGGCTGGTGTTGCTACTACGATTACCATGGTCAGCTCCTTCCAGCGACGGCCAAACAAAGAGGAGAACCAGCTTAAAAGGGCATGTTGCAAGGGGATCGCCTTTTCAAATGAGGACCTCAAATGGATACATTATCCCCATGATATGAAACTTGGATCATCTCCAAGTAATGAAGACCTTCAAGGGATACAGTACCCTCAAGACATGAAACTAGATTAAACCCTGAACATATTACCAGTGAAGTATGCCTAAACTGAGCCACTTTGCTCATTGTTATAAAACTTCACTATTCGATTCAAATATTTCTTATTGAATAATAATCTTCCTTGAGTTGTGGATGAAAGACAGATCTTGAAGGATCATTGACCCATGGGTCCATCCTTCGGACCTCGGCAAGGCCGACCGGAGTCCTTCGAACCTCGGCACGGCCGAGCCTTCTCTGAACCTTGGTTGGGCCAAGTAAAATTTTCTCCGTATCTCGCACAACCGAGCAACTTTCTTCGAACCCTGGCTAGGCCAAGCAAAACATTCTCCGTACCTCGGCAAGGCTAAGAAACTTTTTACGTACCTCAGCACGACCGAAATTTTTTCGTACCTCGGCACGGCTGAGAAACTTTCTCTGAACCTTGGCTAGGCCAAGTAAAATATTCTTCGTACCTCAGCAGGTCCAAGCAATATTCTTCGTACCTTGGCTAGGCCAAGTAAAACTTTCTTTGTACCTCGGCACAGCCGAGCAACTTTCTTCGAACCTTGGCTAAAGTAAAACATTCTTCGTACCTCAACATGGCCGAACAACTTTCTCCGTACCTCGGTACAGTTGAACAATTTTCTCCGAACCTTGGCTAGGCCAAGTAAAACATTTTTCGTACCTTGGCGGGTCTGAGCAACATTCTCCATACCTTGGCTAGGCCAAGTAAAATTTTCTCCGTACCTCGGCATGGTCGAGCAACTTTCTTCAAACCTTGGCTAAGCCAAGTAAAACATTCTCTGTACCCTGGTACGGTACGGTTGAGCAACTTTCTCTGAACCTTAGCTGGGCCAAGTAAAATTTTCTCTATACCTCGGCACGACCGAGCAACTTTCTCCGAACCTTGGTTGGGCTAAGTAAAATTTTCTTCATACCTCGGCATGACCGAGCAACTTTCTTCGAACCTTGACTAGGCCAAGTAAAACATTCTCCGTACCTCGGAAGGGCCGAGTAACTTTCTATGTACCTTAGCATGATCGAGCTTTTTTGTACCTCGGCACGACCGAGCAACTTTCTCTAAACCTTGGCTAGGCCAAGTAAAACATTCTCTATACCTCGGTAGATCCAAGCAACATTCTCCGTACCTTGACTAGGCCAAGTAAAACTTTCTCCGTACCTCAACAAGCAACTTTCTCCAAACCTTGGCTAAAGTAAAATATTCTTTGTACCTCAGCAGGGCCGAGCAACTTTCTACGTACCTCGGCATGGCCAAGCTTTTTTCGTACCTCGGCACGACCGAGTAATTTTCTTCAACCTTAGCTAGGCCAAGTAAAACATTCTCCGTACCTCAGTATATTCGAGCAACATTCTCCGAACCTTGGCTAGGCAAGTAAAACATTCTTTATACCTTGGCAAGTCTGAGCAATATTCTTCATACCTTGGCTGAGCCAAATAAAAGATCCTCCGGGCCTCGGCAAGGCCGATCGGAGTCCTCCGAACCTCGGCATGGCCGAGTGTTCTCCGAACCTTGGCTAGGCCAAGTAAAACATTCTCCGTACCTCGGCAGGTCTGAGTAACATTCTTCGTACCTTGGCTAGGCCAAGTAAAACATTCTTTGCACCTCAGCAGGGCCAAGCAACATTCTCCATACCTTGGCAGGGCCAAATAAAGATTTCTCTGTACCTTGGCAAAACCAAGTAAAAGATCATTCGGGCCTCGACACAACCGACCGGAGCTTTCTCCGAAGCCGGCGAGACCGGCCGGAGTTATCCAACACTTAGCACATCTAAGCATTTATTCTTCTAAACTTCGGCACAGCCGATCGGATTATTTTATAACTCGACAAGTCCGAGTTTTCACTATGCCTCGATCGTTCCTCGCCATGAAGCTGAGTAAAGGCACCCTTCCCCGATCTTAGCCTTCATGATCAAAATGCAAGCAGCTGTTTTCAGTTTCCAAAGCACGAATAGGAGCAGAAGGTTGACTATAGAGGGGAGCGGAAGGTTGACTATAGAGGGGTACTTGGCACCTGACATGGGTACTTGACATGAGGAATGAAACTCTCTGATAAGCCAATCAATATAATCAAGCGGCAAACCCATGTTGGGAATATAGCTCATTGATTGATCAATCGAAGCCATATGAAGACTCTACTCCCTATGCCTGAACCTACGCTTCGGACTAGGGAGTGGGGGCTTGTGCTGCAGAAAAAAATTGTCACTGCATCAATAAACATACCCGACGACAAAGGTTGAGTTTTCACAGATCAAGTTATTTCCAATTTGGCTGATCAAGCCACATTTGAATTGGCTGAATAGGCTACAGTCCAACAAACAACAAGAGTTGGTCTTCTCACCGACTCTAGAGTTAGTATCGATGCCATCATCGGCCGCAACGCCGATACCAAAGTTGATCTTCGAATCTCGGCAGGGCCAAGCTATCTTCGAACCTCGGCAGGGCTAAGCTATCTCAGTATCTCGGAAGGGCCGAGCTATCTTTAAACATCAGTGGGGCCGAGCTATCTCTATACTTCGCTAGGATCGATCTTTATCCCTTCAACGTAAGCGCCATTGCTACTTCAAACCATGTCGGATATATCGGAGGATGAACCACCTCAATCGCAAAGATTGCATAGTGAGCTTCCCTAAACAGAACAGGAGCCAAATACAACACTCCGTCCATGATTAACAGGATTTTAAATTTACGATAAAGCACCCGTTAGAGGAGTCAAATACAACACTCCATCCATGATCAACGAAATTTCAAATTCTCGATAAAGCTTCCGTCAAAGGAGCCAAATAAAGCACTCAATCCATGATCAACGAGATTTTAAATTTCTAATAAAGCACTCGCCAGCTTCATCAACTGCCGATCCCCATAACCGATGGGATTCCGACCTTATTCGGATGCCAACTCCCTAAAACACACCTAAAAAATCAGGTAACGACTCATCTTCTGCAGCGCATAAATACCAAGTCCCAAGACCCCCTAACGTACGCTCCCGAAGGCAATATAAGTCAAAAAAAATATATATATATAGTAAAGGCCATTGCTCCATAGAAATCATCTCAAGGAGGAAGATCCTTCTGCTAGAGCTTTCTACTTTCATCTGATTGCTGAAGATTTTCACTGACTTGGACGTTGAAGGGTCTTTTACATGGACCATCTCCCATACTTTCTATGTAAAGGCTGCCTTGCAGGTCCATCCGAACAAAAGAGCGCTATCCGAATCCTGATGTGCATCGGCCTCAAGCCAGAGAACGAATTTCCGCAGCATCAATAATAGTATCAAATACGATAATCTAATGTTTTTAGAAATCTAAGCTAATATTATTAATATTAATTAAAGACAATAACTTTATATTTTTTAATAATTTAATTATTAAATATAAGATTATCAAATGATGCCATATAAAAGTGCACGTAGGCCGGGAATACTGGTGATGTGAACGATGATTGAAAGAATAACGAGCGGCATTAGCAAACATTTGCCAGTTAGCTTTTCGGGGGCAAAAATAAAACTCTAAAATTAATGCGTTTTAAGAAACGAGGGATGTTAAGGAGGTCTGTCAAGCATTTCTTTCTTGACCGTGAACCGGACTTCCAAGTTATTCACGGTCGAAGGTCTGTTAAGGAGAAAAAAAAAATCTTCGTCTCCGTCTTAGAATCAGCAAGTTGCTAATGCCAATTGATCCCATCCAAATTGCAGCTTCTTAGGCGCACATTTTCTCCTCCAATCCATCCAAAGATGCAACAATGAAGCAGGCCAAGTTTTGATCTCTAGTCTTCCTTGAAGCTACTTAAATTGATCCAGCAAAAACAACAATTTAGGAAGACATGAGCCGCAGTTTGTCACGGTTACCGCAAACAGAACACTGTCAAGGGACCAAACCATCCATCCTCCCCTAGCCACCAACAATAGGCAGCATTTCACACACAAATTCTTTTATATTAAAAATTGAAGAACTTCATGTCAGAAAACGTTAAAGCTAATGTGGAATTTCCTCCTCGACCTGGGATCAGCATCTGATACCGTATTGACTCTTGGCAAATTAAATTCGGTTTAGGGCCCTTTTGATTTGGCATAAGTGGACTAGACTTGGAGTAGAAACCCAATTATTAAGTGAAGTGGTTTTGGGTCCTGACTGAAATCACGTCAAGACATTTCTTTTTAAATTAGACAATAATGGGAGCTCGCTCACATCAGTTTAGACGTTTGAAGTTAAATGTTCTGACAGAATTGAGTTCAGATTTCCAGTTACATGCAATCACAAAGGTTTTTATTTAGATCCATTGTAGAGTGAAGTTTCTTCTCCACCATGGACCCTCTTGCCATGCACTACGGATTAAGAGATTCACAGGAAATTCAACAATCCCGAGAAATTAAAATGTACAACTGCAATCCTCTTTCATGGAGGCTTCGATAGAGATATGGACAGAAGTGGATAGAGGGGCAGGGATCAGGAAAATGTCATCAGACAATCCCAAAACTTTCGAGATACCAAAGATTACCCTTCAAATCCTGAGACCATGCTAGGCTATACTGATCAGCTTCAATAGAATAGCAAGATAGCACAATATTGTGATGCAGGGTAGAATTATCATTGCGCTAACATCCGTGTATATGACGAAAAGGCTAGAACCAGTTCCTGACTCGTTAACTATCATGTTTGAAAAAAGGCAAACTGCCATGTGATATGATTGATAAGTGAAAGTTAAGGTGGCCCTAGCCTTCAAGGCGATCTCATCTCCGAAAGCGGCCCCAACCGCCAAGGTGGCCTCGTCTCCGAACTCGGTCACAAACTCCAAAGTCGGCTTAGTCGGCCTCAACACCGACTCGGCCTCAAAGCGGCCTCATCTCTGGAAGCGGCCCCAACCGCCAAGGTGGCCTCGTCTCCGGATTCGGCCCTAGACTCCAAAGTCGGCTCTAATCGACCTCAGCATCGACTCGGTTCCAAGGTGGCCTCATCTTCGAAAGCGGCCCCAGCTTCCAAGGCGGCCTCGACTCCGGACTCGGCCTCGACTCCAAAGTCAGCTCTAGTTGGCCTCAACACCGACTCGGCCCCAAAGTAGCCTCATCTCCGGATTCGGTCTCAGCTTCCAAGGCAGCCTCATCTTCGGATTTGGCTTCAGCTTCCAAGGTGGTCTTGTCTCTAGACTTGGCCCCAATCGGCCTCGACCTTTAGAGTCGACCCTAGCACTGACTCCGAAGTCGACCCATTCGGCCTCATCGGTCTCCTCATCGACTCCAGAGTTAGTATCGCCGCCATCATCAATCTCAACGCCAACACCAGAGACGTCTCTGAACATCGGCAGGCTGAGCTATCTCAATACCCGGAAGGGCCGTCTCGAGCTATCTCAATACCTCGGCAGGAACGAGCTATCTCAATGCATCGAAAGGGCTGAGCTATCTCCGAACCTTAGTACCTTACCCAGGATCCATTCCTTTCAACGTAAGCGCCATTGCTGCTTCAAACCACGTTGGATATCTTGAAGGATAAACCATCCTGATCGCAAGGATCACGAAATGAGCTTCCCAAAAGGAAAACGAAAGCCAAACATAGCATTCCATCCATGATTAATGGGATTCCAAATTTTCGATGAAGCATCCGTCAGCTTCATCAAATATCCTCATAACCGTTGGAATTTCGACCTTATTGAATGCCAACTCCTTAGAACACGCTTGAAAAAACATGTACCAAGTCTCAAGACCCTTTAGATATGCCCTTGAAAGTAATTTAAGCCAAAAAAAAAAAAAAAACTCTAGCAAAGGCCATTACTCATGAAAAATCATTTAAAGGAGAAATATCCTTTTGCTGGAGTCATATATTTGCTAAGAATCTTTATTGACTTGAACGTTGAAGGGTCTTCCGCAGGGACCACCCCTGTGATTGCTACGTGACGTACCGATCCATCCTCCAAACCGAAGAACGAATTTCAACAGCAACAAATAGAAAATAAGACTAGATAATTATGACCGATAGGAACCGAGTTGGAACAACAGCTTGCGAATGGTCTGAAAATGGACGTAAGGAACTTTTTAGAATTAGGAATATGCTTTTAGCCGGCCTTACCCAACCCAACTCCATGATATTGGATTATGGATCCCTCCTTTCTATGAACCAAACCTGATCCAAGATCAACTATTTATTCAATCATATGATATATATATAGTTTTGATCTTACATACATGCCTCACATATAGAGTTTTGAGAGGATTATAGCTTTAACTCCAATTTTACCTGAGTTTTATGCAGACCCCTTTTATATTTAAAAACTTTTAATTAGATCGCTAAAGTGACTTATGTGATTATCACGTGATAGTTTTGGTGTACATTAAGGATTAGAGTTCCCTCAGACTCAGACAATTTTAATGGGGGCGAATCTGACAACAGTTGAATGTTTAATGCAGAAGGGCGGCAGGTCAGAGTCTCAGACCTTCCCAACGGCTTCTTTGCAAAACGAGTGGCAAAAAGAATAGAGGGGAGGGGAGGCGAAGAAATAGGAAGTTTGCCGGGCAGATCGATATAAAAAAAAGATTCCTATGAAGTTGAGAGGTCAAACTATAATTTTAAGAGGAAGAAGGAAATTGAGATTTATTAAAAATAAAAGTTTTAAAAAGGACCATCACAAGAGTAAATTTGGTTGCATGAAAATTAGAAAAGAAAAAAAATATAACTTCTACGTGCAACCAAAAAGTTCTCATACATGAAGCATTAAATTTTACCACATTTATTAATTTTCTATTAAATAAATAAATAAATAATTTTTCATACTAAATAAACTTTTGAAGTAATTTGGCGAGATAACAAATTTCAATCACACCGATATAGTCATCATAGAACATCTTCAAAACTCCTAATTTTCAATGTAACGAATCATTATTTGTTTAGACTAGCTCAGACTGGCCATATTTAGGAATAAAATAGAAGACATTATAAGATGTCCACATCCTTACCTCTCAAACTATTAGACGTTATAAAATATTTGACATGATAAAAATCACCAGAAGTTCACATCCTTACCTATTGAACTATATCTGCAACAATTCAGTTTCTCTGCTGTTCCATCCACCTTAAATGTTGGCAAAAGAATCAGTCATTAATTGTGCTCTTCAAAATTTGGCTTCGTTCCACACCAGGAAATAATTAGCTGTTCCATTGCACAATCTCGCTCAGCATTAGAACTTTCACAACTTAAAAGACAGTTTCACAACTTAAAAGACAGGCTAAAACTGACAACAACTGAACTCTGATAAAAAACAGCAATGGAACCAAAACTTCAGCCAGGTACAGAACCCAGAAACACACGACAAGGCCTAACCATTTGATCATTTATCAGAATTCTTTGGCAAGATCATTGCATGCACTGCTCCACCCTTCCCTCATTCCACACTAATTGCCTCAGGAAGATAACTAAATCATCATTTATTTTAGAAATATCCTAAAAGAACCAAGCATCTCAGCTAGGTACGAGAAGAATGTGACTGAGTCATCAAAATCACATAAATCTTCATAGCTACAGCTAAATCTACTCAACTCAATTCATCTAAGCCTTTTCCGAACTACATGGGGTGGGCTACATGAATCTGCTTCCTCCACTCCGCTCTATTCAGAACCAAATCGACATTCAAATTACAATAGCTACAGCTAAATATTAATGCTAAATCGAGGGGGGTCACAGTTATTTGCTATGTGATCCTTAAGCATAACTCTCCACAAAATATGCATAAAAGCACAAATAACCTTAAAAAGAAGTCCCATTCAATTCAAACAAAAACTCAAAAGTTGATAAACAAACCTATTGGCCATCATAGATCCACTTTACATAAATACTAAATATTCCAGTATAAGTGTTTGTAACATGAATTCTGGTGAGAGATTTCATAAAATCCACAAACAAAAAGAGAAGTCATAAGCTATACTTAACCCGTCCAAACTCTTCCACAAAGATTGATTTGTTCATTTCCTATTGAACATTCACATCAAGACCGTGTTTATCATAGACCACCAGAGTTGAGAGATCCCATAGTATTTTCATATGGTCACTTGAAGTATTCACCATTATGATAGGGTCCACGCAAGATTTCAACCGAAGTAGAACCAATAGTAAATTCAGGTCAGATGGATGAAAATGGTGTCCTTGAAGAATAAAAAACCTGTGTCTTATGTTATGATGATCCTTTCGCATTTTCTATGCAGTTCCTACTCTTCACTCATTAATATATCAGGGATATCAAGTCAAACAAGATTCTATTGTTAGGCATCCTCTGTAACTCTTATAACAAGTCAAATTGGCTTCCTTCCAGATGCCAAATGATATAATCCACTGACAATATTCACTTAGAGAGAAATCAGTTGATGAAAATGAGGGGGCTAGGTGGAAGAAGTAAGATGATGACAAGATAAAATGGTGGAGAAAAGTTTTTCCAGTAAACAAATTTACAATTTGCTGATCATACTGGATCAACCTTGAAATCATTTGCAACTTCTAATGCTACCCTTGATCAAATCAAATTTAAGAGAATGTTTTTATCAGAAAACCATCCTTAGATTTCAACAATATAATGAACAATTAATTAACTTTGTGCCCATGATTTGAACAGATTTTCAGCAAGATGACAAAGATCATGAGACCAACAGCCATCCAAAAACAACACTGCTCCATCAAGTCATGACTCAAGCAAGGTGGCATGATACATGTACATGAAGAAACCATGTATTAAAAAAATGATAAAATGACATCTACAACCATCACCTGTTTCCATAATAGAGTCCTCAATGTGAAAATTCAGATAACAAGTTAAATAAATAAGAGATTAAATCACATACCTAATGACGAACTTTGATTGTTTCATTACTCAATTTAATTTGGAAAAGCAATATAAGCAACAAATAAGAAATTGTGATTGCATTACAGAACTCCATTCAAACAAGGAAAGACTGCATGCATTTGTCCCATGGAAAACTTAATATCAATTACTGACTCAGTATCAAGAGATGTAATTTCAATAAAAAACAGACTTGCACTAAACACCATCAATGGTGTCTCATTTGTGAAAAGATTGATGAGCAATACACAGTATTCTTGAGACTAACAAAATCACTGACCAACTATTGCATAATCTTAACCTCCTGCTAGAGAGACAAAAATAACTCAACACCCTAATTACTGAATCCATAATATCTCATTCCACTTCAGCAAGAACTATAATGAAAGCTACAGAGAGAACAGACCACCCTCAATCTCCCTTCCGCCTGAAGGAGCATCCCTCAGTGAGCCTAGCACGCCCACCGGTAGGCTGGCAGAGCACCGTTTGACAGTTACCACAGACAACAACAGTCTGCGAGTGGCTGAAAACAGTAGTGCTGCAACAACAAACAAAACTTATTAAAATTTTGCACAACATTCGGAATCTTGCAATATCTAATAACTCGAAAACTTTTTTTTTTTTGAAAGATCGCATCTTTTTATAGTTAAAGAATCAAATTTTAACAGGACAAAGCGAGGCTTACATGTTGAAGCAACCTTGGCACTTCACATCCTTCAATTCAGGAAAAGCTGGTTAAAAAACCAAGTAATAATCCGAAACAAACGATTTGATTGCTAGGATGTGAGATTACCATGAAGAACGAGTTGGGCGACTGCACCAGCCGTTTGAGCTTGTGCCTCCTCTTCTCAAGTTCAGCCGGTGGGTTCAGCAGATCTATATCGTTCGGAAGAACCTAACCGTGATAAAAAAAATAAATCCACGGACATAAGCTCAACCATTAAGACCCATGGCGAGAAGAAATCATAATGAAAAAGTCCAAAATTAAAGCTCGACCAAAATTCAGATTTCAAGACCTAGAATACGATTTAGTCTAAGATAATACATATGAATTCGATTGGATAGAAACCGATCCAAAGAAGATTTAGCATATAAAATCTACAAGCCCTAGATTAAAGAACAAAGGAAAATACGAAAACGAGAACGGAGGCAGATAAGGACTCGCCATCTTGTCGAAACCCTAGGAGTGCTTAGGAACCCTGGAAACAGCCGACGCTTAGGGGAGAAGGGAAGGAGCGGCGGCGAGAGGAGGAGGAGCAAAACCCTGCGAGACGGCGTTATATAAGCCGGACGAGAAACGAACCTCGACCGTAGGATCCGAATAGGTACGATCTGATACATTCGTTTGGTTGCTGCCTCTGAGGGGCAGGTTTGAGCCCTGGCCCAGCCCTTTTCTCATTGAAAAAGCCCAAACCTCGTCCCGAATAAGCCGGGCCCGTCAATTAGGATTGGGCCTGAAGTGAACAAAAGGTAGCTCATGGAACCTCAATCTTAAACAATTTCCATTTCTTCTTTGAAAAAGTCTTTGTACACAGCTGCAATGTAGGATGACTTACACAAGATAGGATGATTCGCTTGCAGTGTGGGACCTGTTACTGCTAAAATCTGTCCTTCGACTCGGGCGCGATCGAGCTTCAGAGTGGGCTCCCTCCTGGGCGGACCTGCAAAACAGTCCTCACGCGAGAGGCGTTGGGGGTGACCCTCCACGGAAGACCCTCCGACGCTTAGGTCAGCGGAGATCAGCAATCAACAAATATGAGGAGAAGGCTCTCGCTGAAGAGTCTCTCCAGGGTGGCCTTTCGAGAGCTCTGAGCAGAGCGTTAATGGCGAAAAGGGAGGAGCAGAGGTAGATGGAAAGTGGGCCAGTAAGCAATTGCGCATACCTGAGAAGTCAGAAGACGGTCGTATTTATAGAGGATCACCTAATTCCTTGAAGGCGTCATGGGTCCAAAAGTCGTTAGAATTCGAATCCAGTTTGTTATGAGGTAAGTAAGATTCGTATCTTGTTGGTTAGAGGATCGAAGGCTGGGAGAGCTGGTTGATGTCTTGAGATTCGGTGATTGTGTAGGTTCCAGGGCTCTAGGCCACTCTCGGGTGTGATTTTTGTTTGAACTCTTCCACACCAGATTTCGCAGAGGTGCTTGAGTGCCTAGGTATGGCCGGAGCATAAGGATAACTCAGTTGGCGAGGCATAATGGATAGCTCGGCTGGCGAGGCACGGTGGATAGCTCAGCTGGCGCCGAGAGATAGAATAGCTCGGCTGAGGCCGAGAGATGTTATAGCTCGGCTGAGACCGAGAGATAGGAATAGCTCGGCTGAGGCCGAGAGATAGGAATAGCTCGGTTGAGACCGAGAGATAGGAATAGCTCGGCTGAGGCTGAAAGATGTGATCCGTGCCTTGGGAGTCCTTGGCTCGCCAAGGGGCTAAGACGCCTCGATCCACTAAGGCTGATTTATCTCTAGCAGGTATTGCATAGCAAGTGGGAGTCAGGGTTGATCCTAACCCCTTGCACGATTATTAATGCAACGATGATTTTACCCCTCAATACATGCCCCCACTCCCTAGTTCGAAGCGTAGGTTCGAGCATAGGGAGTATAACTCCAAGTGGCATGATCTGAATGGAGGGGTATGGGTTTGATAGCCTGCGTAATGATGCCCTAATTAATGCTACGCGGCCTACATGCCTTTACGGGATGAATCCATCATTTCTTAGGGGCAAAGGTTGGGGAAACGCCACGTATCAAATCCCGATTTTCACGACGCCTGCGATGACGGTTTCGGTTGTCTCGATTAAGATGCCTTGTCTTCTCTTTGAGGTGGTTTCTTTTGAGGAGAAACAAAGTCGTAACAGCGCCATTTCCGTTTGCAGCGCTCTTTGTTTCTTCTTGGAGAATCTTGTTCCCCTGCCTCCTTTGTAACCTCGTTCGGCGTCTCTTTCGACCAACAACATGGTGAGTCCTAGCGACATAGTTTTAGAGATTGTTGCCGAGGATTTTGGGATAATACGCAAGAAGTATGGCATCCCCTCGGATGTCATTTTATGGCTGCCGGAGCCCGAGCATAGGGTTTCGCAAGAGCTGGAGCATGGAATCTTCTTTATGAAAATACATGAAGGCAGGCCTCCGGTTTCCCCTTCATCCCTTAGCGAAAGAGATCATGAGGTTTTATAACATCTGCCCAACAATGGTGGCTCCTAACAGCTGACGGAGTATCATCGAGTTTATCTCGATGTGTAACCGGGTTCAGGTAACAGCAACTCTATCCATGTTCCGTGTTTGTTACCATCTGATGTCCAGGAGGAACTCGGAGTGGTCCTACATCGGACCTCGGAGGTCATTCAGGACGATCATGGATAAGCCGTCGTCCATAAAGGAATGGAAGGTTCGATTCTTTATTGCCAAAGGGAACATCGGTTCGGCTTCCTGCGGGGATGGGGAAACCCTGTTAGGGATATGGAAGCGCATCCAGCCTTATCCGAACAGGAGAAGGAGGACCTAGGGGTTCTTTTTGACGGTCGAGTGTTCTCGGCTAATGTATTACTATCGGAGGAGGCTCTTTTGCCGCCGGGCTTAGCCCCATTGACACGCAAGGTAAGTCCTCCCCCTTCCATTGACTTCACTCGAGCAAGTGTATCTCAGTTTGATCGGTCGCCCACTGTGCCTGCAGCCAAGAGATCTACGCTGGCGGGCCGCATAAAGAAGGAGTTGGGCAAGCGCCCGAAAGAGGCCAGTAGTGGGAAAGACGCAAGCCTGAAAAGAGGGTTCATCTTTCTAAAGAGCGCTCACCGGAGATAGTGGACAAAAAAGAGAATGTCGGAGCGCTGCGATGAGAGAGGGGTTCTCTCAGTTGGGGAAAGAAGCAATAGTCATGACGGAGGAGCAGAGAGCAGAGGAGGACTCAGAGAGGGTTGCCGGGATCCCTTGTCCTTTGGTGGTGGAGATAGTGGACAGCCCGGACGAGGCTCCATCGGAAATTCAGGGTGAGCCTACCATTGAAGGGCCTCCCTCGGAGGGATTAAAGGGTGGTGACGTTGGGCCAACGGTAACGGAGGCTCGGGAGGAGTTTCCTGCTGGAGAGCTTCCTCCTAAGGAGGTTAGAGGAGTTGGTGAACAGATTGAGGCTTCGATGGAGCCTGCGGAGGAGGAGCAGGCGCCGGTGATTGAAGAAGGACCTTTGGGTGAAGAGAGAGGACATGATGATAACCTTCCAGCCGAAGCTTCTCCCACTGAAGCCTCGGGAACATTGGCACATGCGCTGGCTGAGATATCCGAGGAATCACAGGCCAGACTTTTGCTGAAGGAGGCCAGGAGATTGAAGTCTTCTCAGTTTGAGGTTGCTCGGACTGGTTCCTCAGACGGGCAACCCAGCAAATTGGACCCGGCCGTCGAGGCGGCATTCTCTGCTCTGATGAGGTCGGCATTGTATCCGAGTGCGGGTCCCTTGATGAACGAGTTTGGGACTTGGACCTTATCGACGCTACATTCGGTCAGCGAAATGTGGCGAAGGATGTTCATCTTCTCCCTGAAATCAATAATTCCACCCTCATGGAGCTAGCTAGGTCTTACACCTCCGGGTGAGTTGCTATTCCAGAGTAGTGGGTGCTTTCTGGTTAACTTGATCGCGCTTTCTTATTTGGGTTTTGTTTCATAGAGTGCTCTGATCACTAGGGCACTGTGCTGGCGTTTGAGCCTGGTGACAGGGCCAGCGTCCAGGCCAAGAGAGTCAGTACCGAGCTCCGATTGCGAGCAGAGGCGTCTGATAAATTTGAGCGAGTTCTGGACACCACCAACAAGAACTTGGCGAGGGCGAGGGGATTGCATCAGGCCGCCCTCGACGACGCATCCAGATTAAGGCTCGAAGTTAAGGAGCCATGTGGGCTTCAGGCGAGGTACGACAAAGTATGCTCGGAGTTATCACAGATCACATTCAGATATGCTGAAGAAATGGAAACTGCTAAGAAACAGTTCGACGAAAGTCGAGATAGGCTGAGGAGAGAAGCTGCCGAGGAGAAGAATCGCCTGAACAGAATGCTTGGCGAGTCGAAGGAGAAGGTCCGCAGCTAAATCATTGCATTGTTGCCAGGGATGTAGGATCAGATGGCATCAGGAGAAAATAGCCAAGCTTGATAACGAGCTCTCCCAGTCTAGGGAAGAAGCTAACAGCAGGTAGTCGAGGATTAATGACCTCAAAGATAGGATTGAGCAGGTTAAGGCCGACAAGCTGAGGGCCTTCAGCGAGGTCGAGGAATTAACCAGGAGATTAGCTCGGCAGGAGGAGGAGGTACGATATCGTCTTTTTAATCTTCCATCGGCTCACTGTTGCATCAGCTAACCCTGTGTTTGCAGATGGAGAAGGCGAAATTAGAGGGCCGAAGCCAATTAGAGACCCTGCAAGGGGAACTGTCGTCGAGTCGACAGAGGAGCTCGGAGCTCGAAGGCGGGTCGCCGAGACCGAGGAGCAAATCACCTTACTTCGGAGCCAAGTTGTCGAGGCTAAAAGGCATCTCGCCATACTTCGGGGCGAACAAGATGCAACCTGTGCCGAGTCTTTTTGGCTTGGCGCGGAGGAGGTTCAAACCAGAATATCTCGGGAGCATCCGGAATGGGACCTCTCCTTTTTGGATGTTGAACCCTTTGAGGCCTGTACCCCCGGGGGCTGAAGAAGTCGAGTATGAAGATATCTCAGACGTCGATCTCGACACTATTTTGGGTTCTAGTGAGGCCGCGGCTCCCGAAGGACACTCCAAGCTTGCCGCCGAAGGAACAACGACTTTTGAAGTGGGCGAAACGAGCCAAGCCTCCCCGAATGTTGCTGAGGATACGGCTAGGACTGATCCAGCCCCTGATCCTTGAGGATCGCTTGTGTATTTTTGCTTTTCAGATTTGTAGTCTGGTCGAAATTTTCGATGAATGGGTCTTTCGCCTCCACTTGTTTGCCTTTTCGACCGTTCTTTTTATCTCAAGTTTTCTTCCGACTGCGAACGAATTATAATTCATTTGTGCTCTTAGGTCAGTTGAATTCGGACTTGAGTAAGTGTCTCGGTCGAGACCGATGTATAAGAATTACCCGGTTTGTCCGAAGTAGAGAATTGGTGTGCTTTGGCCGAGGCATAAAATGGCTTGGTGCTGCTGAAGAAATAGTTTCGGTCCCGCTTGGGGTGGGTAAGGGAATTTGTCGTGCCGAAGTATTGGATAGTTTGACTTGAAATGGTCGAGAATCATAGGGGTATCCTGGTTAGAGCCAAGGTTAGATAGTTCGGCTTGTCGAAATGAAGAAGTGGGCATGCTTTCAACCGAGGTACACGTAGTGGCTTTATTGAAGAGTGCTTTGCCCTTGTCAGGGGAATTTACTTCATTGGCCTTTTCCAATGCAGGTCCTTTTAGCGTACGTGACAAGCAATCGATCGCCATTGGATGGCTCATTTTCGGAGGGGATTTCCCAGGCCTGTCCGTATCCCAACGACCTGCAGCTGATCTCATGCATTTAAGGTTTTTGATTCGAGATCAGGGGGAGATCCCTTGCCTTTCGTCACGGCTTGGGAAACGCATTTGGCGTGCTCCGGAAAGTGATCCGCTTCTTTTGCCCTCCCACGTAATAATGGGGTATGGTGTTTCAAATTTCAGAACTTCCCTCGTTAATAATTGCCCCAGGTTTATTCGCCTATAAATTGGGGGGAACGGGCCGTGTTAGGCTATCTCCCGAGACTTCGTTCTCCTGTGGAAGTTCTCATGATGTCTGTGTATCTAAGGTTGAGGGTGGAGAGACTAGTTCTCCTTTTGCAAGTCGACTTCCTCCGGATAGCTGGGGTGATGAAGGAGCTGCTGAAAAGTAGACTGTCCTCGAGAGAGGAATTTCGGAGATCATATGGAGAGCGCATGAGGGTCCGCAGAGATCATATGGGGAGCACACGTATGCGCTCCTGTGTGTCCTTTGCCACTTGCCATGGGACCGTCGGAGATGCTAAGAATGCATATCCCTGTGGTAAGGACGGACTTTTCCTTCTCCCTCGGGTTGGATCCCTTAGCTTGTCCGGCTGGGGGATCTTTTGCCTGTGAAAAGGGAGTTAGAGCAGTGTGGGTTTGTTGGTCCCCTATCTTTCACAATCAGCGGTGTCCAGCAGCCCACATTCCACCCAGGGGGAATGTCTCCCCAGCATCGGCGTCCATAGGTCTTCCTTCTGTTCTTGGATCTCTTGGTTCATCGGGAGGACCCGGGGGAGGCCGGCTTGGCCTTAACCAGTGGTTCAGGGTGAGCTGACTGGTTTGTCTGATTTCTCGAGCCAGACGCTGAAACATCATTATTAACCGAAGCTGACTGAAGCAGTTCGGCCGAGCTATTTACTTGTCTTTATTTCCCGTGTCATGATGCACTTGTAACGCCTCTTTGGAGGTTGTAACTTTTTCCATTGATGAAGAAATAAATAAAGTTTTATTCTTTCTTCTTTTGGCACTTGCTTCTTTTTTGATGTAATTGTGTTTGAGAGTTGCTACTCCCATATCATGCTTTTTGTGTCATAGCTTATTTCGGCAGCGTTCTTGCTACCTTATTTTTGCTAAGACCAATGTTCGGTCCTCAGTGGAGGAAAACGCTTATCCCTGTTTGGGTCAGAGGTAGACCTGGGCGGTCCTGTGGACTCATGCGGTAAGCATGATCCCGTTTGTAGAATGAAGCAGGTATTTCTTCGGAAAGAGACAGCTCGTACATCTTTACGGTTGAGTAGAAGGAGGTTGCTTACTTCTGCCGAAGTATTATAGGACGTCTTAGTTGCGTCAGGTGTTTGAGAGATCACTCGTCTAGACCGGAGCTTTAGATAACATTTTAAGAATATGCCAGCTGACTTGGCCGAGGTTTCAGATAATATAGCCGAGGCTTCGGAATATCGCTCGGTTATTGCCGAGGTTTCAGAATATCGCTCGGTTGTTGCTGAGGTTTCAGAATATCACTCGGTTATTGCCGAGGATTTTTGATAGTTTACTTGGTCCTTACTGCAACTATGGATTCAAGCGCGGACGGCCAAAGAAGATGGAGGTTGCCCGAGCGATGTGTGGGGGCGCCCGAAGTCTATGAATCAGTTATTTTTGAAGAGGGCAAGCCATGTTTCTCCAGTGTTGGTCGCTGATGCACTTTTTCATCTTCTCTGCATTTTTTCGAGGACATCTGATTCGAGGGAATATGGCAGACTTTATAGGATATCTGATTCAAAGGGGTCTGGCAGACTATCGAGGATATTTAATTCGAAAGGGGTCCGACAGATCGGAGGAAGCCTGGTCCGAAGAAAAGGGGGAGTCTCCTGAGCGCCTCGCTGTTGTTTATCGATCTTCTTCGGTGAGGGGGTGCGACTCCTCATTTCCCGCAAGCGCCCACTGAGGTGGCGATGCGTGGCGAGTTTCCACGGGTCGAAATTAATGGCTCAAACGATCGAAATACTCACTAGAGCGGTTTAAATACGGATGAGGGGATGCCTTGTTAGTCATCTTTTCAGCTGATCTCTCAAGAATTTTCGGGTTCTGAGATGGCTTCTGGAGGTGAGGGGCGATCAACTGAGGCGCCGAGCAGTGGCGCTAATGGCCATGGGGGGTCCCAGGGGAGCCGCATCACGGTAACCGTTGACGGGGAGGTCCTGGCGTCAATGTTCGCAGATCGCGAGTGGCTTCAAAGGGCAGCCAAACAATATCTGGCCGTTTCTATGAGGGAGGTCGAGCTCCTTCGTCATGCCAACAGCCGACTAGAGGGGCAAGTAGCATCCCTCCAACGATGGATTGCCGAGTCAGCTTGGCGTGGGGAGGGCTCGGCAGCTCCCGGAGAAGATGACAAGCCCCAGTGAGGGCTCTTGTATCTTTTTCTTTCTTTTTTGTTGTCTTTTTTATGATAAATGAAAAGAGATTTTTGCAACTTTTGTGTTTGCTGTTATCTCCAAAATGCTTGTTATTATCACTCGGTCTTGGCCGAGATTTTTGATAAGTGATGCACTTCGGCTTTGATCGAGGTTTTTAATAAGTAACGCACTTCGGTTTTGGCCGAGGCTTTTATTCTTCGGGCCGGCCGGGGCTTGTAAGTTGCCCGAATCCGGTCGAAGTTTTCTTCGCTCTTGGGTCCGGCCGGGGCTTGTGAGCTGCCCGAATCCGGCTGAAGTTTTCTTGTCCTTTGGTCTGGCCGGGGCTTGTAAGCTACTCGAATCCGGATGAAATTTCTTTGCTCTTTGGTCTGGCCGGGGCTTGTAAGCTGCCCGAATTCGATCGAAGGCTTGGAGATCACTTGACCCCAGCCGCGCTAGGGGTGCCTGGCTATTTCAAGTCTTTGTTGAATAGGACTCGGCCCAGCCAAGGTTTGGAGATTTCCTGCTCAAGGGGATAGCTTGGTTGCGCCGAGAATTGGTAAGTGGCATCGGTTTTTCATTATGACCTTTGGAGGAGCAATTGTAGCGACCATGCCATAAATCATAGAAGCAATATGCCGGCACAAACTAATGGGGCGGGTCTATAGAAAGCATACTCTACTGATGATATAGGCAGAGGTTGTCCGAATTCCACGTCCGGGGATAGATTTCTCGTTCAGATCCTGGAGCTTGTAGGTGCCAGGTCCGATGACTTCCGCCACTTGATAGGGGCCTTCCTAATTCGGAGATAGCTTTCCTTGCTCTAGTGGTTTGGAGACGGATCCTTTCTGGAGGACAAGATCGCCGGGTGAGAAGAATTTCCCTTTGACTCTAGAGGCGTGATAACGAGCCACTCTTTGCTGATACGCAGCTACCCTGATTCGAGTTTTCTCTCTGATTTCTTCCACCAAGTCAAGATTGGTGCGGAGCTGCTCGTCGTTAGCCTCCTTCGAGTAGCTCTTCACCCACGGAGAAGGAAGCCCTATCTCCACGGGGATGACGGCTTCCGTGCCGAAGGCCATCCGGAATGGGGTCTCGCCAGTGGGGATTCTCTGGGTGGTGCGGTAGGCCCATAGGACATGGTGAAGTTCGTCTACCCATCTGCCTTGGGCTCTGGTAAGCCGAGCCTTGATTCCTTGAAGTAGGGTCCGGTTAGTTACTTCGGCTTTTCCGTTGGCTTGCGGATGCCCTACCGATGTAAGGTGGTGGCAAATCCCATGCTCCTCGCAGAAATCTCGGAACTTTGAGTTATCAAATTGCTTGCCATTGTCGGTGATAATGGTATGCGGGAGGCCAAAGCGACAAATGATGAATCTCATATGAAGTCCTTGGCCCGAGCTTCGGTTATCTGGGCAATTGCCTCGGCTTCCACCCACTTGGTGAAGTAGTCGATGGCGACAAACAAAAACTTTCTCTGTCCAGTTGCGAGGGAAAAGGGCCAAGGATATCCATCCCCCACTTAGCAAAGGGCCAAGCGGAGGAAATAGGGACCAAACTGGCGGAATGAAGCCTCTGGATGTTAGAATGTCTCTGACAGGGGTCGCAAGCTCGGACGAGATCATCAGCATCCTTTTGCATGGTGGGCCAATAATACCCCTGGCGCAGCACCTTATGGCATAAGGATTGGCTCCCCAGATGGTTTCCGCAAATCCCCTCATGTACCTCTCGGAGAGCATAATCAGCTTCGGATGGGCGAAGGCACTTGAGTAGCGGCATGGAGAAGGATCGCTTATATAGCTGGTCATCGATCAGCACATAGTGGGTGGCTTGCAATTTCAGCTTTCTTGCTTCCTTACGGTCGGCTGGGAGTGACCCTTCTTTAAGATACTTTAATATGGGGTCGAACCAGGATGGTTCGGTCTCGACCTGCATCACTCGATCAGCCTCCATGATGCTAGGCTTTTCCAGAATTTCCAGGGGAAACTTTCGCTCGGAATCCATCGATTCCGTAGTTGCTAGCTGAGACAATAGATCGGCGCGTGCATTCTTGGATCTTGGGATCTGAATAACTTCAAATTCGAAGAAGTGGGAAAGTAAGTCCTGCACCTGTTGGAGATACCAAATCATGTTCGGCTCCCGGGCCTCGAACTCGCTCCACACGTGACCAGCTACCAATTGAGAGTCGGTAAAGGCATTCAGCTTCTTCACTTTAAGGTCATGGGCGATTCGGAGCCCAGCGAGCAGAGCTTCATATTCGGCTTCGTTATTGGAGGCTGGGAAGGAGAAGCGCACGCCGTACTCGAAGGTCGCCCCCTCTTGGCTGGTGAGGATTAAGCCAGCACCGAGCCATTGGCATTAGACGATCCGTCAATGTGGAGCAGCCACAGGGTGTCTGATATCGGGTGCTCAGAGGAGTCCGAGTGGAGCCATCCTCCAGGATGGTACATTCGAGGAGGAAATCAGCTAGAATTTGAGCTTTGATGGCCGGGTGAGGTTGGTATCGGATGTCATGCTCGCTTAGCTCGACGGCCCATTTAGCCATTCTCCCTGATGTCTTCGGACAATGGACCACTGCCTTGATGGGTTGGTCGGTTAGGACCGTCACAGAATGTGCCTGGAAATATGGTCGCAGCCTCCGAACCGACATTACCAGGGCCAAAACCAACTTCTCGATCCAGGTGTATCTTGTCTCGGCGTCTTGGAGCAGTTTGCTGACATAATAGATCGGCTTTCGGGTCTT
>UESW01003842.1:1066457-1234272 GCA_900491605.1 Calamus simplicifolius | reverse complement strand
GAAAATTTTGCACTGAAAATGGAATTAATCATAATTTTTCAGCCCTAGGACTCCACAGCAAAATGGTGTAGTTGAAAGGAATAGGACTCTAGAAGACATGGCCCGTACCATGCTATGCGAAAGTAACCTACCAAAGTACTTTTGGGCGGAAGCTATTAACACAGCATGCTACATCTTAAATAGAGCATTAATAAGACCAATATTAAAGAAAACACCTTATGAATTATGGAATGAAAGAAAACCAATATAAAATACTTTCATGCATTTGGATGTAAATGTTTCATTCATAATAATGGTAAAAACAACTTAGGAAAATTTGATGCTAAATCTGAAGAAGGAATATTCTTAGGATATTCAACAACTAGTAAAGCTTATAGAGTATTTAACAAGAAAACATTAGTAGTTGAAGAATCATTCATATAGTTTTCGATGAGTCTTTAGCATCTAGTTCTGAAAAGCTTGATGATGAGGAAGATACAAACATAATTGAAAAAGATCTTGAAAAACTTAATATTGAAGTATCTTCAGATCATGAGCAAGAAGCTAAAGATGATGATTCACATAAGGACGATGATGTCAATATTGATCATAATGATATAGATCTTCCAAGAGACTGGAGATATGCTCATAGTCATCCTAAGGAATTGATTATAGGTGATCCATCTCAAGGAATAAGAACTAGATCATATATGAGAAATATTAGTAATCATCTTGCATTCGTATCACAAATTGAACCCAAAACTATTGAAGAAGCTGAAAAAGATAATAATTGGATGTTAGCAATGCAAGAAGAATTAAATCAATTTACAAGGAATAATGTATGGACTTTAGTTGAAAGACCTAAAAATCATTCAGTAATAGGATCAAAATGGGTTTTTAGAAATAAATTAGATGAAAATGGCATAGTAATTAGAAACAAGCTAGGTTGGTTGCAAAAGGATATAATCAAGAGGAAGGTATTGATTTTGATGAAACCTTTGCGCCAGTAGCTAGATTAGAAGCCATTAGGCTATTACTTGCATTTGCATGTCATATGAACTTCAACTTATTTCAAATGGATGTTAAAAGCGCATTTTTAAATGGTTTTATAAATGAAGAAGTTTATGTAGAACAACCACCAGGTTTTGAAAATCATGAATTTTCAAATCACGTTTTTAAATTGCACAAAGCTTTATATGGTTTGAAACAAGCACCTAGAGCTTGGTATGATAGATTAAGTAAATTCTTAATTGAAAATGATTTTACAAGAGGAAATGTTGATAAAACTTTGTTTTTGAAAAGAAAAAGTAAAGATTTACTTGTAGTACAAATATACGTTGATGACATTATTTTTGGTGCTACTAACGATTCTCTATGTCAAGAATTTGCCAAGTTGATGCAGGGAGAATTCGAGATGAGCATGATGGGAGAACTCAACTTCTTCCTTGGACTCCAGATCAAACAAAGCAAAGAGGGAATATTCATCAACCAAACAAAATACACAAGAGAAATCCTAAAGAAGTTTGGTATGGAATCAATGAAACCCCTCGGAACACCAATGAGTCCTTCATGCAAGCTGGACAAAGATGAAGAAGGTAAAAAGGTTGATCAAAAGTATTATCGAGGTATTATCGGATCCCTTCTTTATTTAACCGCAAGTAGACCAGACATTATGTTTGCTGTATGTTTATGTGCTAGATTTCAATCAGAACCTAAAGAATCACATTTAATTGCTGTTAAAAGAATACTAAGATATGTAAGTGGAACAAAAAATGTAGGTTTATGGTATTCTAGAGACTCAACTTTAAACCTAATTGCATATTCGGATTCTGATTATGCTGGATGTAAACTAGATAGAAAAAGCACAAATGGTGCATGCCATTTCTTAGGAAGTAACTTAATCACATGGTTTAGCAAAAAGCAAAATTCAGTTGCATTATCAACTACTGAAGCTGAATATGTAGCAGCTGGAAGTTGCTGTGCGCAAATCCTATGGATTAAGCGACAACTTGAAGACTATGGTATCACACTTGATAAAACACCCATAAGATGTGATAACACTAGCGCAATCAATTTAACTAAAAATCTGATTCAACATTCAAGAACTAAACACATAGAAATCAGATATCATTTTATAAGAGAACATGTAGCAAATAATGAAATATGTCTTGATTATGTTAACACTGAAGAACAATTAGCTGACATATTTACTAAACCTTTAAATGAAGAGAGATTCTGTTATCTTAGAGGAGAGTTAGGTATTTGTGATCCATTAGAATGAATTTGAAACCCCTAAGGAGAATTTATCTAAGATTCCTTCAAATCTTTGATCTTTAAGGAAATCTTATCTAGTATTCATATCTAATTGATCCACTCATATTCAATGACTATTTTATCAATTTTTATGATCATATTCCGGATACATTTCAGAAATTTCATGTTTTTGCTCTGAAATGGTCTCGGAGCCGACTCGGTGCGTATCGGAGTCGACTCCTGATTTCGACTGAAACTCTCGGGTCGACCCCTCTTCGGCGCGAGTCGACTCCAAGTCGGGATAACATTCTGTGTCTGTCCGGAGTCGACCCCTGGTTTTTCGCGAGCCGACTCAAAGTGGTCCCAGGTTGATTTATCTAGGGCAGAGTCGACTCGCCGTTCATTTCAAAATTTCCAATCCTTCAAAATACTCTCTCAAAACTCCTTCAAACATTCCAAAACTCCTAGAATCCCTTTTTGGCACTTCCAATCGACTAATGGCCCCCAAAACATGTGGTTCCAACGTTTATGCGGCCGGCGTCAAGAGGAAGCGAGCCGTTAGGAAAACCGTGAGGCGTCCCGTGCGTGAGCCGTCACCCAGCGCTGATTCTTCTTCCTCCTCTTCTACTCCGACTGCTTCACCTGCTGCTGCTTCTACACAGGTAGATAGATTAGCGGATAGGATTATAACAACGGGTAGAAAGGTAGATTTCAAATTATTTGAAGCTGAGGGTTTTCTTGTTGGGAGACAACTTATTGAGATGGGATGGGAGAAAGTATGTTCCCTAGATTGCCCGACCTATCCCGCTCTGGTAAAGGAATTCTACAAAAATCTATCTAGAGGAGATCACGGCCTTGTTAGCAATGTAAGAGGTCATAGGATCTCTGTTACTGTCGAGCTCCTTTCTAGATTGTTTGATTTACCCCTTTCTGGCACTGCAACCTTTTCTTCAGAAGACCGCAGTCCCGCTCTTGCGAGGTTATTAAATCGGGATGTAGTCGGATTTGAAGAGGTTTTTGCCAATCAACTCACATTAGAACTGAGATTATTACATAATATCTGCAGTAGGATACTCTTTCCTAAGACCGGGAGATTTGACTATGTATCGAAAAGAGATATCTTTGTGATGGATGCCATTATGTCAGGCAAGCCTATAAACCTTCCCAGTATGATATTATGGTACATAGCAGATTGTGGAGGGAAAAGAAAGTCTAGTCTGCCTTATGGAATGATCCTTACAAAGATTTTTCTGAGCCAAGGGGTTGTGATTTCGGACAATGAGCCTATGAGGAATCTGCGTCACACTGATTTTTATAGCTTGGCCACCATTCATAGAATGGGTTTTATCAAGAAGAATGGAAAATGGGAGAGGAAAGGATAGCTAGAAGAAAGAGCTACAGATGTTGAGGCTGCAGGACCATCAGTCAGACATCCTTCACCTGCACCTCAGAGCCCTTCTACTTCTGCCCCTGCTCCAGCCCCTGTTCCATCTTTTGTTCAAGCTTCATCTTCTGTCGGTTTCTCAGATCAACAGCTACAGCAACTCAAAGTTCTATTTGATGATCAATCTGAAAAACTTAAATCTGAATTTGAGAATAAGTTTATGAATTTGAGAGAGACTCTTTATTCATTGGATGATCGTATCTCTAAGATAGAGTCTGCTCTCAGCTCTTTTTCGGCATCCTTAAGTGGTGATCTCAAAAATATATTTGAAGAACTTAAGGATATATGTGGAGATGGAGAGACTTATGCAAAGTGCAATGCGGAGCTACAAGACAAGATTCAGAAAGCTTGCACCTTTGTCGATGAGAGGCTCAAAGAATATGTTCAAATCCAATCTGAAGGAATGAAGAACATAGTAAATCATTTAACTAGGATTGTTAGAACTCATTTCTGATGTATTAGATGTTTCAATCCTTGTTATGTACTAAAATTTTTGTTATGCCTTCATGTTGAAATCAATGTATTAAACATCTTAATGTATTAGATCTTTTGATGAAATGAATTCTCTATGTTGATTACTTAATGTATTTCCTTCTTTCAATGAATGAATGAAATTGTCAAATCTTATCTTGATTGAATGAATGGTTATGCTTCTCTACCTTTTTGTTGATAACAAAAAAGGGGGAGAGTTTTATAGTTTTATGATTGTAATACACTTGTACTTGTACATTTGAGAAAATCAAAGTAATCAATGAGATAAACAAGGGATATTTATTTAAGTTTCATAGGGGGAGCTACCTCATTAAGGGGGAGCCTAAGCCTAACTATGAAACAAAATAAATTCACTAATCAATCATGAATAAACTCAATGTTTTTGTCATCATCAAAAAGGGGGAGATTGTTGGAAGATCATTGAAAAACTACATGATCCAATCCTTTTGATTTTGATAATTACTAAAAGCCATTGAGTTCATTAAAAGATATAATGAGCTTACTTAAATGAGCAACTAATTTATTTTGAACAATCAATGAGAATGTTAAAATTTGACTTTAATCAATTTTGAAAGTAACCTTTAGCTCAATGTTTAAACTTTCAAAAAGAAATTTTATAATTCATGTTTTATTCAATGAGTTTTTGGAATAGTTCTTGAATCAATTATTAATGTCAATTTTATTGAATTCAAGTCAAAACAATGAATTAAAATAAATCTGGAACGATTTTAATGTCAGGAAAGTTTCTGATTTTTGATACGTTCCGGAGCCGACTCCTGAGTTTCAGAGTCGACTCCGCTCAGTGTACAGAAATGTGCATCTGTGTCGAGTCGACCCACGAAATTTGTCGAGTCGACCCCTGATTCTGTCGAGCCGACTCCTTGACTGTGCGAGTCGACTCCGCTCAGACAACAGAAGAGTGGTTTCTGAGCACTTTGTGAGTCGACCCCAAGACTTTCACGAGTCAACTCCCGACTTTCAGGAGTCGACACTTTACTTTTGGTGAGTCGACCCCTAACCTTTATAAACATTTCTATTTTTGGTAAGACGAGCTCGAGCCGACTCGGAAAAAGCATGAGTCGACTCCAGCAAATCTGGGCGAAATTTTTACGGATGCCAACTCAGCTCCAACGGTTAGTTTTTTGATTAACGGCTATTTTTCTTTGTCTCTAACGGATATATTCTTGCAGAATCTATAAATAGAGGAGCTCTTTTCAAATCGAACAGAAAATAGAAAATCAAAAAGAGAGATTACTGCCTTATCCAAAAAGAGGGAAAAACAGAGCATTATTGGAAAAATCTTCTAGCTCAAAATAGAGTGATTCAAAAGGAGTGAAATCAAAGAGGAAGTTTCGTCTGCTCCAGATCATCAATCCACAAGAGTCAAAAGAAAATTCAAAAGCTTTTCAAAGATCAAATCGAAGGATTTTCAACATTCAACAAAAGGAGAAAAAGCTTCATCTCAACTCCAAAGTTTTCAAACGGTCAAGAATCTTGCTGAGGCCGGATTCAATACCTCAAGAGGAGTTAAAGAGGAGAAGGAAGAAAGCCAAAGCCACAACCATCTGTAATCTTATCAGGCTTTTCTAATCCTTTATACTTTATTTGTATATTTGCTCAAGAGGAGCATTTCCTTACTTAAACTCTGTTACTTTGATTGTTTGCTGATTCAATCAGTGGATTGAATCAGTGGAGGTTGTTGTACCTCGTGGTAAGCTTGGATAGCTTACGCTTTGGGTTAGTTGTGAGCCCGTGAAAAACAACGGTTGGGTTTTGTGTTGGTAAGCCCGTGTAAAACCAGCTGGGTTCGTTGTGCACCCAGGAAAACAACAAGGTTGAGTTGTGAGCCTGGAAAATAACTTGGCTGTAATCTAGGAAGATTATAGTGTGGACCCAAGTGAATCTTGGGAGTGGACGTAGGTGCTGGTTGCGCCGAACCACTATAAAACCTTATGTTTGCCATGCTCATTTGTCTCTTACTCTATCTCTCTTATATTTCTGTTTGTGCATTGCTTCTTAATTAATTTCTCTCACTTGCACATCTTGAGTAAATCTGTTTAAAACATTTCAAAAAGTCTTAAATTTTTAAGAACCCAATTCACCCCCCCCCCTCTTGGGTTCCATCTGGGCCAACAAGATCATTAACACAACATTAAAAAGATTAACTAGAATAAAGAAATCAGTCATTCCTAGTGATTATATTGTGTATTTATAGGAATCTGACTATAACATTAGAACCAAAAATGATCTTAAAATGTTTTAACAAGCTATGAGTTTTAAGGAATCAAACTTGTTGCATAATGCAATGAAAGATGAGATAGATTATATGGCATCTAATCGAGTCTGTGATCTCATTGAGTTGCTTGATGGTATAAAAGCCATTGAATGTAAATGGGTCTTTAAAATAAAAAAAGACTCATAAGGCAACATTGAGAGATATAAAGCAAGGCTTGTTGCCAAAGAGTTTACTCAGAGGGAAGGAATCGACTACACGAAGACATTTTCTTTCGTATCTAAGAAAGATTTTCTTCGGATAATTATGACATTGGTAGCTCATTTTGATTTTGAGTTACATCAAATGGATGTAAAAACTGTAATCCTTAATACAAATTTAGAGGAAGAGGTTTATATGAAACAACCTGAAGGATTTTTCTCTAGTGATGGCGAGCATTTGGTTTGCAAGCTTAAGAAATCCATATATGTATTGAAACAATCCTCACGTCAGTAGTATTTAAAATTTTATAATGTGATTCTCTTTCATCGGTTTTGAAGAGAACATCATGGATCAATGTATATATCAGAAGGTTAGTGGAAGCAAAATTTATTTCTTAGTCCTATATGTGGATGAGATTTTACTTGCAGCCAATGATAAAGGGTTGCTATATAAGGTGAAGCAATTTTTCTCCATGGATTTTGATATGAAAGAAATAAGTGAGGCATCTCATATCATTGGCATTAAGATCCATAGGAAAAGATCTTGAGGCATTTTAGGATTGTCTCAAGAAACTTATATCAATAAAGTTTTGAAGAGATTTTGAATGAAAGATTGTTCACCAAGCGTTGCATCAATAATGAAGGGTGACAAGTTCGCTTTAAATCAATACCCTAAAAATAAACTTGAATGAGAATAGATGCATAACATTCCATATGCTTCAGCTGTTGGAAGCCTAATGTATGCTCAGGTTTGCACAAGATCTGACATTGTATTTGCAGTAGAAATGTTAGGAAGATATCAGAGTAATCTAGGTTTAGACCACCGGAGAGCTACTAGAAAGGTCATGAGATATCTTAAAAGGACCAAGGACTACATGCTCATGTATAGACAAACTGATCATTTGAAGGTAGAGGGTTACTCAGATTCGAACTTTGCTGGCTGCATTGATTCTCGAAAATTAACATCGGGATTTATATTTATGTTAGCTAGTGGAGCTATATCATGGAAGAGTGTAAAGCAGACTTTGACTGCTACTTCTACTATAGAAGCAGAGTTCATTGCTTATTTTAAGGCTACATCACATGGTGTATGGTTGAAGAGTTTCATCTCAGGGCTTAGAATTATTGATTCTATTGCTAGGCCAATTAAATTGTACTGTGACAATTTAGCTACTGTATTTTTTACTAAAAACTATAAGAGTGGTAGTCGAAGTAAGCACATCGATATTAAGTATTTAGCCATAAGAGAACGTGTTAAAGAAAATAAAGTGGTTATAGAATATGTTAGCACTGAATTAATGATAGCTGATCCTTTGACTAAAGGCATGCCAATTAATAATTTTAAGAACATGTGGTATGAATGAAAATTATTCCCATGATATAATTTAGTTGCATGGATAACTACTTGTACAATGAAACTCTTATTTATGTTATTTATTTATTTCTCATTTATGTGTACACATTATTTGACTTTCGAGAAATGACAAAAAAAAAATTGGACTCTAAATAAACATATGATTTATTTATTAAGTTATGTTGTCACATTTGGAATAGTGGTAAAAAAATTAAATATATTGTAATACATGGAAGATAAATACTAAATTGTAGAGGGTCTATCATCATGATTCATATATTTGGTTTTTTTTAGTATTGAGGACTGTAGATTAAAATAAAGTATATGGATCAAGTAGAAGAATATAGTATCTAGTAGGTGATGATCCTATTTTATTTTATTTATTTTTATTTGTTAACTACTTACAGATATATCTCAATCTTTTAGAGATATCTTTCAATAATATCCATCCACTAATTAATTAAGTGACAATTATATCTCTTTTAAAAATTTAAAATGTCTACTGTGATGGAAGTAGGTGGTGGATGGGAGTTAAAAAGTATCTATGATCATTTTTGAATGTTTTTGATATCATATCGTCGTACATGAGAAAACTATATGAAAGTCGAAGAGAGATTGAATCCCTAGAGTAAATTCTGAGGGCATATACCATCGTTGTGGTTGCTCATTGATTAGAAGCTCTTAATTCAATCAAGATTCAGATCCTCAAGAGGTAGATTGTAAATAAATTCAATGACTAACGGTAATACATTGATCTTCTTAATATTCCTGTGTAGGTTTTTAAAATCTCTAACACCCAATTCATAAGATTAGAATAACCAGCAAAATTTTACCACACTGATGTAAAGTAAATGAAATTAAATTCCAATTATATTATAGTCCTCCAGCCATCGAGCAACAACAGAGGTGAAATCTTTTTCTTAAATAAAATCGCATTACCCAGCTCATAAGATTAGAATAATCAGGAAAATTTTACCACACTAGTCCCAAAGAAAAAAAAAAAAAATCTTAGTCGGGAATGAGATGCTGGATTTCTAGATTAGTACGAGTACCGGCACCAAAATCGAAGCAGGAAATTATTTATTCCTCATTTTGCTATGAAAATCCTAGGACAAAGCCTAATCTCCATCATCATCTCTCTCACCCCAGCGAACCACTGGCCATTACTTAGGAGGCAAGCTAAAAGGCAAATACTACCAATATAAAAGCTGAAGTCTTACATCAACTATCACCAAGCCATCGCACCGTCACCCCTATCTTTAGTTGCGCCTTCTTTTCCCTTCCCTCTCCCTCACCAACACCGGCAAACCCCCTTTCATCTTCAAAGTAGAGACAAACTCGACCTCTTTATTCTCCGCTACCTCGAAAGCGAACCTTTCGATCACGCTTGCCGCCATCATTTTCATCTGGACGTATGCCATCTCCTTCCCCAGACATGTCCTTGGCCCCGCATGGAACACCGGGAAGATGAACGGACTCCTGGGCCGAAAAACTCCGTTCTCCAGCCACCGCTCTGGCTTAAACTCCTTGCAATCCTCCCCCCAAATGCTCTTCATCCCACCCATCGCATAGGTGTTGTAAATCACTCTCCATCCTTTCTTCACCACTGTCCCATCTGGCAGCGTGTCATCCTCTGCACACTGCCGCGGGCAGAGCGCCACCGGGGGGTAGAGCCTCAGCGTCTCCGACAGCACCGCATGGAGGTAATCCATCTCTCTCAGCTCAACCATCGTCAACTTTCCATCCGGATTCTCATGCCTTGCTCTCACTTTATCGATCTCGTCAAGAATCCTTTCATTGACCTCTGGCCGGGTGGAAACCAACCAGAAAAACCATGACATGGCGCTCGGCGTGGACTCCCGACCGGCAAACAGGAAGTTGACGATGATGTCACGAAGAAACTCGTCGGAGGAGTCGCCATTTAATACACAATGGGAGAGAAAGTCGCTGCTGCTCCTTATCTCCTCGGGCTTCCTTCCCTTCCTCTCCTTCACAATCCTCATGGCAAATTCATTCACGTCGCCGATCTCCTCCTTCAGCCGCCGCTCTCTTCCAATGTCGAGCGCACGTTGAAGCTTCCACAGAAAGCTTGGCTTGTTGAACCTTTGGTTGACGACACCCATGATGGCCTCGAAGGCATGGACGAACCTACTGGCGTCCTCGTTGTCGCAGCCAAGCCAGGCCGGATCCACACCGAAAACAATCTGGCAGACGTTGTCGAAGACGAGGCGGTCGAGGAGGTCATGGAGGTCGAGAGACGCGCCCGTGGCAGCGGCCTTTGAGAGGAGGGGGACGAGGCGGTCAGCGATGAGGTCGCCGACCTTGTCCATGATGATGGTGCGGATGTTCTTGGCACTGAACTCAAAGCTGGCAGCCTTCCGCTGGAGCTTCCAGTTGTTGCCGTCGGCGTTGATGATGCCATCTCCGAGCAATTCCGAGAAGATGGCAACGTAATCGTTTCCTTTTGGATACTTATGGAAGTTGGTCATGAGAATGTGTTCGATGTTCTTCGGATTGCTGGTGATGACGGTGTAAGGCATGGTAATGGTGTTGGTTGGGCTCGCCAACACCAACTCCGTTGTCCACTTTAAAATTCGGCCTTTGTTCTTGATCATTTGGAGTAGACTAATTTTTCCTTGTTGCTTGTATGAACTGTAACGCATGAAGCTGTAGTAGAAGAAGAGCATGACGAAGAAAAGAGCAAGGAGGAGGCTAAAGTCATCCATCATTTTTTTTTTTCTAAGTAAGAATTAATTTTGAATACATAGATAAAAAGTCTGAACCCTAAGTAGTATATTTATAAGCCTCGTGGGTGAACCTATGGACGCCACCGAATCATTATCGTTCCCTCCGCAACTGCCGGATGGTGGATGATGGTTGGCCTTGGTTAACTCTCTTGGATGACGGCGACTTCCAAGTCTTTTTAACTAGGTTTTTGATATCGGGGGCAGGCGACCCAGCAGCGTGGATTAAGAAGGAAAAAAGAGTACGAGACTGTTTAAATTGTAACATATATTTAAATAGATTTTTGATGAGTAATTTAATAATAATAAGTTATATTCAACGGCTGCAATTTCAAAAGAGGAGACTATAAGTCGAGGAAATTAACGAAGTTGTCGGTCATTGTACCGTATGTGCTGGGGTTGGAATAATGGCGCCCAACTTGTCGTATGGACGCCAGGTGGGTGGAGGACTGGCAGTAAAACGACATGATTTAGATCCTGCGGACGGCATAGCAGAAGCCTATGGCGGTGGATTGCGCAGACCGCTGATTCGACTGCCTAAGGCCAGGACAGCCTCATGGAACGTTACGTCACGACGTGCTTCCAAACGAAGATGGCGCGCTAACCGTTGAAAAAATTTCCTGTGCTTCCTTTGGTTTTGTCTTGGACCTGTGATGTTGATAAAGTTATCAATTTCGTTTTGTATTAGGTTTCAGTTTAGCTTATGAAATAAAATATTTTGATATTGAATCGTTTTGTTTTATTTTAAAATATATATATAATAAAAAATTTATTTATAATTTATATTCTTGATAAATAATAATAATAATATAAAAATAAAGAGTTTAAGTTTTTAAGAATTTAAAATATATATATAATGAAAAATTTATTCATAATACATATTCTTCATAAATAATAATAACAATATAAAATAAAGAGTGAGTTTTTAAGAGATACGATCGTGGGGATAGGGTAACTAGAATTTTTTTGTTATTATATATATTTTTTAAATAGGGATAGGATAACTAGGATTTTTTTTGATATATATATATATTAAAATAGTTCTGAAAGGTTTAATAATTCATAAATTGATCTTCAAAACATATTTTACCAAAACGGCCGAAACATACCGAAACAGCCGAAAACGGTCGAAATACACCGAAACGCACCGAAAAATCTTCCGAAACGAAACGTAGTACTTATCTTTTCGGATAAGCTACCGAAACGAAACGTCTCGGCCGAAACGGTCGAAACGAAACGAAATTGACAACTTTGGTTGAGGATCTCACGTCGCTCCCCCTGGTCTCGTCGCAATCCGATGCGCCAGATATTCACGCAAGTGGATCTTCACGTGGCGCGATAAAGCACCCAGCTTTCCCTTTCCTTCCCGTGTTGGAGCCACTCGCACCACACCCACGTCACCGATCCTCAGGTCACGTGTTGCTGAATCTCAATGCGCCAGACCTTCGTGTTCAGGTTATTTTACTTGTTTTTAAAAAAAATTAGAATTTTATTAAGCATATCATAATATAAATATTATTTCTTGTTGAGGAGTAGAATCGTCATTGCATTGATAATCGTGCGATGGGGCTAAGATCAGCTCCATCCCTCTGCCCGCTACGATATGCCCCCGAGGAACAAGCTAAACTAATATGGTCCGGCAGGCCATGCGACCTCTGACTCGTTCTTTCCGGGTTTCCATAGCCCGACCTTTCCGAACTACCCATAACTCAACCTTCCCCGAGCTAGCTGTAGCTCGGCCTCTCCGAACTCCCATAGCTCGGCTTCCCCGAGCTCCCATGGCTCGGCTTCCCCCGAGTCTCCCATGGCTCGGCTTTCCCACGAGCTTCCCATAGCTCGGCTTCCCCGAGCCTCCCATGGCTCGGCTTCTCCCGAGTCTCCCATGGCTCGGCTTTCCCACGAGCTTCCCATAGCTCAGCTTCCCCGAGCCTCCCATGGCTCGACTTCCTCGAGCTTCCCACAACTCGTTTTCCCCGAGCCTCCCATGGCTCGGCTTTCCCGAGCTTCCCACAGCCTGGCCTCTCCGAGCTACCTATAGCTCGGCTTCCCCCGAGCCTCCCATGGCTCGGCTTTCCCGAGCTTCCCACGGCTCGTTTTCCCCGAGCCTCCCATGGCTCGGCTTTTCCCGAGCTTCCATAGCTCGGCCGCCCCGGGCTCATATAGCTCGGCTCCCCCCGAGCTTCCATAGCTCGGCCTTCCTGAGCGATCCATGACTCGATACTCACCTCCGTGGAACCCGACGCGGGAGAGCCTAGGCCTATCGTAACAGAATCCCAAACAAAGAATCATGTTGAAGAGTGGTCTAGGAATTATATAACTACCTGGGACCTACGCATCTATCAGATCTCAAGCCATCAAAGAACTCTCCTAGCCGTCGATCCCTCAATGAACAAGATACGGATCCCACTGGCCTCACAACGGCCTGATTCGATTCATTCCCGTATCCTAACAACCTTCGAACCTTCCAGAAGGCGCTCAAGATCCAGGTCATTACCTATAAATGTGGCATCCCCGAATTCTCTCAGGTATGCGCACACAGCCCCTGGCTCACTCTCACTCCCACTCTCGCTCTCCTCCACTGCTCGTCGGCGCTCCCCTGGAGCTCCCGATCGGCCACCTCTGGAGAGACTCCCCGGAGAGATCCCTCTCCCCATTTTTTGTTGATCACTGATCCCCACTGACTTGAGCGTCGAAGGGTCTTCCACGGAGGGCCACCCCCAACGCCTCTCGTGCGAGGACTTCTGTGCAGGTCCGTCCAGGAGGAAGCCCATACCAGGAGATCGATCGCGCCCGAGTCGAAGGACAGATCCCGGCGGCAACATATTGGTGCTAGAAGGAGGGTCTCAAGTCCCGTTAAAACTTAAAGAAAAGAGACAAGGATCTCGATCTGGAGTAGAACCTCTCCAATGGCTAATCAGAGAAGAGCAACCTCTGAAGCTCAGGACCAGGTCGTCACTCAAAGACCTGATCTGACAGGCAACACGGCGCCGCAGCCTCCACCAGTTGAGACCCCATCACCACCAGCCATCCCGGTAACCCAGGACCAGTTCGCCATATTGGTCCAGCAGTTCCAAGCCCTGACCCACCTGGTTCAGGAGCGTTTCGCAGCTGCCCCTGCTCCACACCTTCATGGGGGGGCCGCAGCTCCTTTCTCTCCGGCCACATCCTCCTCTAGTTTGCATGAAGCCATGGACCCCCCACACCAACCCAAAGGGGACAAACCGGTCCTACGAGGCGGCTGTAACAGGGATCCTCCCAGATCTTGACAAGCCCGGACCCTTTCCCTGGTGTCCTCCCGCCATGATTCAATGTCGTCCCTGCGCTCTCCCCGCCCAGCTCTTCCTCTTACTTCTAAAGAGGAGATCCATCGATAAATCCGGGAGATGCATCAGGAGCTGGATGCCGCCAAGCAGGCCCATCCGCCTCAGCCTAAGGCGGAGCAGGGCATCCCTTTTCCAAAGGGATCATGAAGGAAGTGATTCCCTTCCATGTCAAACTACCTGCTGGCGAGCCCTACCACGGCTCTTCTGACCCGGATGATCATCTCAGCAGCTTCCGGTCAATAATGATTTTCCACGGAGCATCCAACGCAATCCTCTGCCACGCCTTCCCCTCCACCCTCAGAGGATCTGCCCGAACCTGGTTCAATGCCTTGAAACCAGATTCCATTGATTTATTCAATGAGCTGAGCCATCTTTTTATTGGCCAGTTCGTCAGTAGCCGCCGTCACCGACGGAGATCCGACTCCTTCACCGAAGTTAAGCAGAGAGAGGGGGAGTCCTTGAGAAACTATCTTGGTCACTTCAATAAGGCCATGCTAGAGGTGGACCACCTTAATCATGAGGTGGCTATGTCCGCCTTGGCGGGGGGAGTTTCAAAGGAAAGCGACTTCTACCTAGCGATGGAAGTCAGCTACCCCTCAAATCTCTCCGATATGATGGCCCTGGCAGACAAATACACCCGGGTCGAAGAATCACGGAGAGTTGCCCGCACCGAGCTGGCGAAGAAGAAAGAACCCAAAGGTCCTGATAGGCATCGACCCGTCCGTCGGCCAAGTCCACCTCGTCGCCAAAGAGCTCCCCCACCGCCGCCGAGGAATCGCTCCCGGAGCCTGCACAGGCGATTCGATCGGTACACTCTGCTCACTGTACCCAGGGCACAAATTCTCATGGAGATAGAGCGCCAGCTCCCCCGGCCAGCTCCTCTCCGAGGGAACCCAACCCAGAGGGACCCCGCCAAATACTGCCGCTACCACCGGGAGCACGGCCATGACACTGAGGAATGCTGGCAGCTGAAAAATGAGATTGAGACGCTGATTCAACGGGGCCGACTGAACCAATTTAGGAGGGCACCCGAGCCAGGACAAGGGGGGAATCGTCAGCCCGAGCTTCAATAACCTCCTCCTCCACCAAATCCGCTTGTAATCGGCACATCAATATGATTGAGGAGGCCGGGGGCTTGAGCTCCAGAAATGATGATGAAGGATCGGCGCCAAAGAAAGCACGGACGAGCGAGCTCTCCTTCTCCGATGACGATCTCCAAGGGATACAGTTTTCCATGACGATGCACTAGTTGTATCCCTCAATTTAAATGACTATGATGTAAGCTGGATCCTCGTTGACAGTGGAAGTTCTGTGAATGTTTTGTACCTCAATGTGTTTGCCAAGATGAGACTGCTCATGAAAAACCTTCGAGCCGTGGATTCCACCAGAATGGGATTCACAGGCGACGTCGTCACCCCAGAAGGGGTCGTAACCTTAACGGTTCGCGCGGGAACCTGGCCCCTTGTGGCCACTGTTCACACGGACTTCCTAGTAACTAAACTCAGGTCGCCATACAACGCAATGTTTGGTAGACCCGGCCTGATATCCCTCAAGGCGGTTGTCTCCATCCCACACATGTCTATGAAATTCCCCACCAGGCAGGGAGTTGGAGTTGTCCAAGGAAGCCAAACCATGGCTTGACAGTGCTTCGTCACCAGCCTACAGTCTAGAATGCCGGAGGTTGACGGGCTGGACGCTCGGGAGGATTTCACCGAACAGCGGGGAGAACCAGCCGAGGAACTGGAAGAAGTGCCGCTAGACGAGGCTCGTCTTGACCGAACCATAAAGATTGGGTCGCTGCTGAAAGGCGAACCTCGACAGGAGCTGATCAACTTTCTCTGAAGCAACGCCGATGTTTTTGCCTGGTCCGCCTCTGACATGCCGGGAATCAGTCCTGAGGTCCTCATACATCACCTTAACGTGGACGAGATGTATCGGCCCGTCAAACAGAAGAAGAGGAGCTTTGCCCCAGAGTGGCAGAGGGCTATTGAAGAGGAGGTTAATAAACTCATCAAGGCGAACTTCGTTCGGAAGGTAAATTACCCGAACTGGCTATCGAATGTCGTCATGGTGAAGAAGTCGAACGGCAAGTGGCGGATTTGCATCGACTTCACCGACCTCAACAAAGTATGCCCGAAGGACAGCTTTCCTCTCCCTCTGATTGATCAACTTGTGGACGCCACCTCGGGTCATCAAATGCTGACATTCATGGATGCATACTCCGGCTACAACCAGATTCGGATGGCCCCCGAAGATGAAGAAAAGAACGCCTTCATAATCGACCGAGGTACTTACTGTTACCGTGTTATGCCTTTTGGTCTTAAAAATGCAGGAGTCACCTACCAAAGGCTGGTCAACAAAGTATTCAAGGACCAAATCACTCGGAACATGGAGGTGTATGTTGACGACATGCTGGTCAAAAGCAAAGAAGCATCACAGCACGTCGAGGATCTCTTGGAGAGCTTTGCAACACTCTGCAAGTATTAGATGAAGCTCAATCTGACTAAGTGCGCCTTCGGCGTTAACTCCGAAAAGTTCCTTGGCTTTATGGTCTCCCAGCGGGGCATCGAAGCTAACCCCCAGAAGATCCAAGCTCTTCAACAGATGGCGCCTCTGACATCTATTAAAGAAGTCCAACACCTAACCGGGAGGATAGCGGCTCTCAACCACTTCGTGGCGTGCTCAGCCGAAAGATGCCTCCCCTTCTTCAAAACTCTCCGGTCGGCTAAGAACTTTCAGTGGACCCCCGAGTGGTCCAAGATCTCAAGAAGTACCTCGGCTCTCCCCCACTCCTCAGCAGTCCGAATCCTGGCGAGATACTATTCCTACATCTGGCTGTTTCGGAAGGTGCCGTTTGCTTGGTGCTGGTCAGGGAAGAAAACAAGGTCCAGAAGCCAATTTATTATGACAGCAGGCTACTCCGCGATGCGGAGACAAGATATAGCCGAATTGAGAAGATGGTGTTGGCCTTGATCACCTCAGTTCGGAAGCTGCGGCCATACTTCCAGGCGCATTCTATGACAGTTCTGACTGACCAACCCAACAAGGCGGTGGTCCACCACCCGAAGACATCAAGAAGAATGACTAAGTGGGCCATCAAGCTGAGTGAGCATGATATCCGTTTTCATCCTCGTCCGGCCATCAAAGCTTAGGTGCTAGCCGATTTCCTCCTCGAGTGTACCATCCTAGAGGACGGCTCCACCCCCCGACTCCCCCGAGAAACCAAAAACTGGCGCCCGATGGCTCCTCCATGTCGACAGGTCATCCAACGCTCATCGCTCCGGTGCGGGCTTGGTTCTCACCAGTCCGGAGGGGGTGACATTTGAATATGGCGTCCGCTTCTCCTTCCCAGCCTCCAACAATGAAGCTGAGTATGAAGCCTTGTTGGTCGGTCTCCAAATCGCCCGCAGCCTTAAGGTGGAGAAACTCAATGCCTTCACTGACTCCCAACTAGTGGCGGGTCATGTACGAGGGGAGTTTGAAGCTCGGGAACCGAACATGATCCGATATCTCCAAGAGGTTCGGAGCCTACTCTCCCATTTTTCCGAATTCGAGATTATTCAGATCCCTAGATCTGAGAATGACCGTGCCGACCTATTGTCTCGGTTGGCAACGGCGGAATCTATGGACACCGAGCAAAAATTTCACCTGGAGATCTTAGAGAGACCCAGTGTCACAGAAGCTGACCGAGTAATGCAAGTTGAGGTCGATCCATCATGGTTCGACCCCATTCTGAGGTACCTCAAAGAAGGGTCACTTCCGTCCGACCGGAGAGAAGCCAAAAGGCTAAAGCTGCAGGCCACCCATTATGTGCTGATCGACGACCAGCTGTACAAACGGTCCTTCTCCATGCCATTACTCAGATGTCTTCGCCCGTCTGAAGCAGATTATGCCCTCTGCGAAGTGCATGAGGGGATTTGCAGCAACCATCTGGGAAGCCGGTCCCTATGTCACAAGGTGCTACGTCAAGGCTACTATTGGCCGACCATGCAGAAGAATGCAGACAACCTTGTTCGAGCTTGCGACCCATGCCAGAGGCACTCAAGCATTCAGAGGCTCCCCTCCGTCAGCCTGGTTCCCATATCCTCCGCTTGGCCCTTTGCCAAGTGGGGGATGGACATCCTCGGCCCGTTTCCGCTCGCCACGGGACAGCGAAAATTTCTATTCGGCGCCATCATTATTTCACTAAATGGGTCGAGGTGGAGGCGGTTGCACAAATAACTAAAGCACGGGCCAGGGATTTCGTATGGAGGTCCATCATCTACCATTTCGGCCTCCCGCACACTATAATCACTGACAACGGTAGGCAATTCGACAATCCGAAGTTCCGCCAGTTCTGCGAAGAGCACGGGATCCGTCACCACCTTACCTCGGTCGGGCATCCGCTAGCCAACGGAGCAGCCGAAGTAATCAACTGGACTTTGCTTCAAGGGATCAAAGCTCGGCTCTCCAGGGCCCAAGGCAGGTGGGCAGACGAGTTGCACCATGTCCTGTGGGCCTACCACACCACCCCAAGAGTACCCACAGGTGAAACCCCATTCCGGATGGCCTTCGGCACAGAGGCCGTTATCCCAGTGGAGATAGGTCTCCCTTCTCTGCGGGTGGAAAGCTACTCGAAGGAAGCCAGCGATGAGAAGCTCCGTACCAACCTCAACCTGATAGAGGAGGTCAGAGAGAAAGCTCGGATTAGAGTGGCTGCCTATCGGCAAAGTGTAGCCCGTTACCACACCTCCAGAGTCAAAAGGAAAGCTTTCTTGCCCGACGACCTCGTTCTCCGGAAAGCATCTGTCTCCAAACCGCTGGAGCAAGGAAAGCTGGCACCAAACTGGGAAGGCCCCTACCAAGTAGCGGAGATTGTTGGACCGGGGACCTACAAGCTGCAAGATCTAAGCGGAAAATCCATCCCTCGAACGTGGAGTTTAGAAAATCTCCGTAAGTATTATCAGTAGGATACGTCCTTTATAGGCTAACCTTATTACACTTTTTGTCGGCACATGTTTCATAATTTACAACATGAATCACAACACATTATGTCGCCAAAAATTGTGAATAGAAACAAGTGCTGCTTACTAATTATCGGCACGACCGAGTTACCTGTTTAAACAGGAAATCTCCAAACCTCGACTGGGCCGAGCAACTCTCCGAACCTCGGCTGGGCCGAGCAACAAATCTCCGAACCTCGGTAGGGCCGAGCAACAAAATCTTCGAACCTCGGCAGGGCCGAGCAACAAAATCTCTGAACCTTGGCAGGGCCGAGCAACTAATCTCCGAACCTCGGCAGGGCGGAGCAAAAAATCTTCGAACCTCGGCAGGGCCGAGCAACAAAATCTCTGAACCTTGACAGGGCCGAGCAACAAAATCTCCGAACCTCGGCAGGGCCGAGCAACTAATCTCTGAACCTCGGCAGGGCCGAGTAACTAATCTCCGAACCTCGGCTGGGCCCTATCGAGGTTCGGAGATTAGTTGCTCGGCCCTATCGAGGTTCGGAGACTAATTGCTCGGCCCTGTCGAGGTTCGGAGACTAATTGCTTGGCCCTGCCGAGGTTTGGAGATTAGTTGCTCGGCCCTGCCGAGGTTCAGAGATTTGTTGCTCGGCCCTGCCGAGGTTCGGAGATTTGTTGCTCGGCCCAGCCGAGGTTCGGAGATTTGTTGCTCGGCCCAGCCGAGGTTCGGAGAATTTTTTACTTGGCCCTGCTGAGGTTCGGAGAATTTTTACTTGGCCCTGCCGAGGTTCGAAGATTTTTTACTCGGCCCTGCCAACGTTCGGATATTTGTTGCTCAGCCCTTCCGAGGTTCGGAGATTTATTGCTCGGCCCAGCCGAGGTTCGGAGATTTGTTGCTCGGCCCAGCCGAGGTTCGGGGATTTTTTACTTGGCCCAGCCAAGGTTCGGAGAATTTTTTACTAGGCCCTGCCAAGGTTCGGAGATTTTTTACTTGGCCCTGCCAAGGTTCGGAGAATTTTTACTTGGCCCTGCCAAGGTTCGGAGATTTTTTACTTAGCCCTGCCAAGGTTTGGAGAATTTTTTACTTGGCCCTGCCAAGGTTCGGAGATTAGTTGCTCGGCCAGCTGAGGTTCGGAGATTTCCTATTCAGATAGGTAGCTCGGTCGTACCGAGGATTGGTGAGCAGCACCTGTTTCTTTTCGCAATCTTTGGCAATGTAATGCATGATGATTCGTGTTGTGAATTACGAAAACATGTGTTGACAGGAAAGCATAGTAAAGTGTATTGAAATGGGCTTATAGAGGGCATGCCCTATTGGTAATACTTACGGAGATTGTCCGAGTTCCATGTCCGGGGGATGGACTTCCGGTTTAAATCTTGCAGCTTGTAGGTTCCCGGTCCGATAATCTCCGCCACTTTGTATGGGCCTTCCCAATTTGGTGCCAGCTTTCCCTGTTCCAGTGGTTTGGAGACAGAGGCTTTTCGGAGAACAAGGTCGCCAGGCAGGAAGGCTTTCCCCTTGACTCTGGAGGCGTGGTAGCGGGCCACCCTTTGTTGATAAGCAGCCACTCTGATCCGGGCCTTCTCTCTGATCTCCTCTATAGGTCGAGGTTGGTGCGGAGCTGTTCGCTAGCTTCCTCTGAGTAGCTTTCCACCCACAGCGAAGGGAGGCCTATTTCTACGGGGATAACGGCCTCCGTGCCAAAGGCCATCCGGAATGGGGTTTCGCCTGTGGGACTCTTGGGGTGGTGCGGTAGGCCCACAGGACATGGTGCAGCTCATCCGCCCACCTGCCCTGGGCTCTGGAAAGGCAGCTTTGATCCCCTGAAGGAGGGTCCTGTTGGTCACTTCCGCCGCTCCGTTGGCTTGTGGATGCCCGACCGAGGTGAGGTGGTGACGGATTCCGTGCTCCTCACAGAACTGGCAGAACTTAGAGTTGTCGAATTGCTTGCCGTTATCGGTGATTATGGTATGCGGGAGGCCGAATCGGCAGATGATGGACCTCCATACAAAATCTCTGGCCCGTGCCTCGGTTATTTGTGCAACCGCCTCCGCCTCGACCCATTTAGTGAAGTAGTCGATGGCGACGAATAAAAATTTCCGCTGCCCCGTGGCAAGCGGGAATGGGCCGAGGATGTCCATCCCCCACTTGGCAAAGGGCCAAGCAGAGGATATAGGAACCAGGCTGGCGGAGGGGAGTCTTGAATGCTTGAGTGCCTCTGGCATGGGTCGCAAGCTCGGACAAGATCGTCTGCATCCTTCTGCATAGTCGGCCAGTAGTAGCCTTGTCGTAGCACCTTGTGGCATAGGGACCGGCTTCCCAGATGGTTGCCGCAAATCCCTTCATGCACTTCACGGAGAGCATAATCTGCTTCGGATGGCGGAGGCATCTGAGCAGTGGCATGGAGAAGGATCGTTTGTAGAGCTGATCGTCGATCAGCACGTAGTGGGTGGCCTGCAGCTTCAGCTTTCTAGCTCTCTCCGGTCGGGTGAAGCGACCCTTCTTTGAGGTACTTCAGAATGGGATCGAACCATGATGGTTCGGCTTTGACTTGCATTATTCGGTCGGCTTCCGTGATGCTGGGTTTCTCCAGGGTCTCCAGGTGGAACTTTTGTTCAGTGTCCATTGATTCCGCGGTTGCCAATCTGGACAGTAGGTCGGCACGGGCATTCTCGGATCTGGGAATCCGAGTGATCTCAAACTCGGAAAAATGGGGAAGCAGGCTCCGCACCTCCTAGAGATATCGAATCATGTTCGGCTCCCGAGCCTCAAATTCTCCTCGTACATGGCCAGCCACCAGCTGAGAGTCGGTGAAGGCGTTAAGCTTCTCCACCTTCAGGTTGCGGGCGATTCGGAGACCGGCCAGCAGGGCTTCGTACTCGGCTTCATTGTTGGAGGCTGGGAAAGAGAACCGACGCCATATTCAAAGGTTGCCCCCTCCGGACTGGTGAGAACCAGGCCCGCACCGGAGCGATGAGCGTTAGATGACCCGTCGACATGGAGGAGCCACCGGGCTCCAGATTTTGGTTCTTCGGGGAGTCTGGGGTGGAACCGTCCTCCGGGATGGTACACTCGAGGAGGAAATCGGCTAGCACCTGAGCTTTGATGGCCGGGCGAGGCTGAAAGTGGATGTCATGCTCGCTCAACTCGACGGCCCACTTGGTCATTCTTCCTGATGTCTCGGGGCGGTGGACCACCGCCTTGATGGGTTGGTCGGTCAGGACCGTCACAGAATGTGCTTGGAAGTACGGTCGCAGCTTCCGAATGAAGTGATCAAGGCCAACACCATCTTCTCAATTCTGCTGTACCTTGTCTCGCATCGCGGAGTAGCTGCTGACATAGTAATCGGCTTTGGACCTTTCCCTCTTCTCTGACCAGCACGAACAGACGGCACCTTTCTGAAACAGCCAATACAAGAACAGGGTCTCGCCTGGGCTTGGACTGCTGAGGAGTGGGGGCGAGCCGAGTATTTCTTGAGATCTTGAAATGACTTTGGCATTCAGGGGTCCATTGGAAGTTCTTGGCTGACCGAGGGTTTTGAAGAAGGGAGGCATCTCTCGGCCGAACGCGCCACGAAGCGGTTGAGAGCCGCTATCCTTCCAGTCAGGCGCTGGACCTCTTTAACAGATGCCGGGGGCACCATTTGTTGAGAGCTTGAATCTTCTGGGGGTTAGCTTCGATACCTCGCTGGGAGACCATGAAGCCGAGAAACTTCCGGAGTTAACGCCGAAGGCGCATTTGGTCGGATTGAGTGTCATCCCATACTTGTGCAGCGTTGCAAAGCTCTTTGAGAGGTCCTCGACATGTCGTGATGCTTCTTTGTCTTGACCAGCATGTCATCCACGTACACCTCCATATTTCGGCCGATTGCTCCTTGAATACCTTGTTGACTAGCCTTTGGTAGGTGGCACCTGCATTTTTAAGACCAAAGGGCATGACACGGTAACAGTAAGTACCTCGGTCGGTTATGAAGGCGGTCTTTTCCTCATCCTCGGGGCCATCCGGATCTGATTGTAGCCTGAATAAGCGTCCATGAATGACAGCATTTGGTGACCTGAGGTGGCGTCCACGAGCTGGTCGATCCGGGAAGAGGGAAGCTGTCCTTCGGGCAGGCTTTGTTGAGGTCGGTGAAGTCGATGCAAATCCTCCACTTGCCGTTCGACTTCTTCACCATGACGACGTTGATAGCCAGCTTGGATAATTTACCTCCCGGACGAAGTTTGCCTTGATGAGTTTATCTACTTCTTCTTCAACGGCTTTCTGTCGTTCCGGGGCAAAGCTCCTCTTCTTCTGCTTGACGGGCCTGTGCATCTCGTCCACGTTGAGACGATGGACCAGAACCTCGGGGCTGATCCCCGGCATGTCAGAGGCGGACCAGGCGAAGACGTCAGCGTTGCTTCGGAGAAATCTGATCAATCTGTGCCGAGGTTCGCCCTTGAGCAGCGACCCGATTTTTATAGTTCGGTCGGGCGAGCCTCGTCCAACGGCACCTCCTCCAGCTCCTCTGCTGGTTCTCCTCGCTGTTCGGCAAAGTCCTCGCGAGCATCTAGCCCGTCAACCTTCGGCACTTTGGACTGAAGGCTGGTAACGAAGCATTGCCGAGCCATGGCTTGATTTCCTCGAATAACTCCAACTCCCTGTTCGGTGGGGAACTTCATGGACAAGTGTGGGATGGAGACAACTGCCTTAAGGGACATTAGGCCGGGCCTGCCGAATATTGCGTTGTATGGGGATCTGAGTTTGGTCACAAGGAAGTCCGTGTGGACGGTGGCCACAAGGGGCCAAGCTCCTGCGCGGACCGTGAGGGTGATGACCCCTTCCGGGATGACGATCGCATGTGAATCCCATTAGGGTGGAATCCACGGTTCGAAGGTTCTCCATGAGTAGTTTCATCTTGGCAAACACATCGAGATACAGAACGTTCACCGAACTTCCACTATCAACAAGGATTCGCTTATCATAGTTATTTAAATTGAGGGATACAACTAATGCGTCATCATAGGGGAACTGTATCCCTTGGAGATCATCATCGGAGAAGAGAGCTCGCCCGTCCGCGCCTTCTTTGGCGCTGATCCCTCGCCGTCGTTCCTGGGGCTCGACCCGCCAGCCTCTTCAATCATGTTAATGCGGCCGATCACGGGCAGATTAGGTGGAGGGGGAGGTTGTTGAGGCTCAGGTTGGCGGTCACCTCCTTGTCCTGGCTCGGGCGCCCTCCTGAACTGATTCAAACGCCCCGCTGGATCAGCCTCTCGATCTCATTTTTCAGCTGCCAGCATTCTTCAGTGTCGTGGCCGTGCTCCCGGTGGTAGCGGCAGTACTTAACGGGGTCTCTTCGGGTCGGGTTCCCTCGGAGAGGAGCTGGCCGGGGGAGCTGGCGCTCTATCTCCATGAGAATCTATGCTCGGGGCACGGTCAGCGGAGTGTAGTGATCGAACCACCTGGGTGGGCTTCGGGAGCGATTCCTCGGCGGCAGTGGGGGAGCTCTTTGGCGGCGAGGTGGACTCGGCCGACGGGCAGGACGGTGCCTATCGGGGCCTTTGGGCTCCTTCTTCTTTGCCAGCTCGGCGCGGGCAACCCTCCGCGATTCTTCGACCCTAGCGTATTTGTCCGCCAGGGCCATCATATCAGAGAGGCTAGGGGGTAGCTGACTTCCATCGCCAGGTAGAAGTCGCTTTCCTTTGAGACTCCCCCCGCCAAGGCGGACATAGCCACCTCATGATTAAGGTGGTCCACCTCTAGCATGGCCTTATTAAAACGGCCGAGATAACTTCTCAAGGACTCCCCCTCTCTCTGCTTGACTTCGGAGAGGGAGTCAGATCTTCGTCGGTGGCGGCGGCTGCTGACGAACTGGCCAATAAAAAGATGGCTCAGCTCGTCAAATGAATCAATGGAACCTGGCTTCAAGGCATTGAACCAGGTTCGGGCAGATCCTCTGAGAGTGGAGGGGAAAGCGCGGCAGAGGATCGCGTCGGATGCTCCGTGGAACATCATTATTGACCGAAACTGCTGAGATGGTCGTCCGGGTCAGAAGAGCCGTGATAGGATTCGACGGCTGGTAGCTTAACATGGGAGGGAATCACTTCCTCCATAATCCCTTTGGAGAAAGGGATGCCCTGCTCCGCCTTGGGCTGAGGCGGATGGGCCTGCTTGGCAGCGTCCAGCTCCTGGCGCATCTCCTGGATCTGCCGACGGATCTCCTCTTCGGCAGTCATAGGAGGAGCTAGGCAGGGAAACACAGGGACGGCGTCGAATCATGGTGGGAGGATACTGGGGAGGGGGTCGGGCCCATCGGGATCTGGATGGATCCCTGTCGTAACCGCCTCATGGGACTGGTTTGTCCCCTCTAGGCCGATGTGGGGGGTCCGCAGCTTCATGAGGATCGGAGGAGGAAGTCGCCGGCGAAGAGGGAACCGTGGCCCCCTTATGAAGGTGAGGAGTGGGAGGAGCTACGAAACGCTCCTGGACCAGGTGGGTCAGGGCTTGGACTTGCTGGACCAGCGAGGCGAACTGGTCCTGGGTCACCGGGATGGCTGGCGGCGACGGGGTTTCAATTGGTGGAGGCTGTGGCGCTACACTGCTCACCGAATCAGGCCTCCGAGAAGCGGCCTGGTCTTGGGCTTCAGAGGTTGCTCTTCTCCGATTGGCCATTAGAGAGGTTCTACTCCGGATGGAGATCCTTATCTCCTTTATCAAGTTTTAACGGGACTTGAGGCCCTTCCTCTAGCGCCAATCTGTTGCCGCCGGGATCCGTCCTCCGACTCGGGCGCAGTCGATCTCCTGGGGCGGACCTGCACACAAGTCCTCGCGCGAGAGGCGTTGGGGGTGGCCCTCCGGAAGACCCTCCGACGCTCAAGTCAGTGGGGAAAATCGGTGATCAATCAAAAAACAGGGAGGTGGATCTCCCCGGGGAGTCTCTCTAGGGGCGGCCGATCGGGAGCTCCAGAGGGGAGAGCACCGACGAGCAGCTGGCGAGAGCGGGAGAGTGAGAGTGAGGTGAGCACATACCTGAGGGAATCTGGGAGTGTCATATTTATAGGTTGTCACCTGTATCTTGAGCGCCTTCTGGAAGGTTCGAGGGTTGTTAGGATACGGAGACGGATCGAATCAGGCCGTTGTGGGGCCGATGGGATTCGTATCTTGTTTGTTAAGGGATCGATGGCTAGGAAAGCTCCTTGATGGCTTGAGATCTGGTAGGCGCGTAGATCCTAGATAGCCGTATTAGGTTCTAGACCACTTCTCAACATGATTCTTTGCCTGAGATGTGTTATGATAGGCCTAGGCTCTCCTGCGCCAGGTTCCGCGGGGGTGAGTATCGGATCATGGGTTGCTCGGGGAAGCCGAGCTATGGAGAAAGACGAGCTATGGGAAAGACCAAGCTACGGGAAGCTCGGAGAGAATCGAGCTATGGAAGCTCGGGGAAGTCGAACTACGGAAGCTCGGGGGAGCCGAGCTACGGAAGCTCGGGGAGCCGAGCTACGGGAGCTCGAGAGCTGAGCGCGGGAAGCTCGGGAAAGCCGAGTTATAGGAACTCGGGGAAGACGAGCTACGGGAGCTCGGGAAGACGAGCTAGGGAAGCTCGGGAAAGCCGAGCTATGGGAGCTCGGGGAAGTCGAGCTACGGAAGCTCGGGGGAGCCGAGCTACGGGAGCTCGGAGAATCGAGCTGCGGGAAGCTCGGGAAAGCCGAGTTATAGGAACTCGGGGAAGACGAGCTATGGGAGCTCGGGGGAGCCGAGCTATGGAAGCTCGGGGAAGACGAGCTACAGAAGCCCGGGGGAGCCGAGCTACGGGAAGCTCGGGAAAGCCGAGTTATAGGAACTCGGGGAAGACGAGCTAGGGAAGCTCGGGAAAGCCGAGCAATGGGAGCTCGGGGAAGACGAGCTACAGAAGCCCGGGGGAGCCGAGCTACGGGAAGCTCGGGAAAGCCGAGTTATAGGAACTCGGGAAAGACGAGCTATGGGAGCTCGGGGAGCCGAGCTATGGGAGCTCGGGAAGACGAGCTACAGAAGCCCGGGAGAGCCGAGCTACGGGAAGCTCGGGAAAGCCGAGTTATAGGAACTCGGGGAAGACGAGCTACGGGAAGCTCGGGAGCATCATGGCGGGTGGAGGGACGGGGTCGGCCTTAGCCTCCTCGCACGAATATTGATGCAATGACGATTTTATCCTTCAACAGGTAAAAACTGCAGCTTTACATTCAAAAAAAAAAAAAATTTAAATTTCTTTAAAAATTATATTTATGACTTAATTTAATCTTAATTTTTAAACTTACATTCAATTCAATATAAATTAGTTTAATATAAATCTTCTTGAGGAGCATCGTACCAGACCCAACACTAACAACATCTTGGACCAACGCGCAAACGGTCGCCGCCATTCCAGAAGCCCTGAACCGAAGTTTTCATATGGACTCCTACCAATGGGGGGGCACGGAGCCTATGACAGCCACATGATGGTGTTGAGGCCATGAGGTTGGATTTGAAAGCTCAACCACAATGAATGCGGCCGTAGACGTGCGGGAGGGGGTGTTGAGAGAAGACCCAATTAGTCTACCCTAGATTGATGATGAAATGTTATGATCATAAATCCAGCTGGTTGGGACTTCATGAAGAATGAATTTTTTAATGTCATCTTATTCTACGAGAACATGCATTAATTGACCAGGCCGGTGTGGTAAACCTCTACGCCGCACCTCGCTAACTGGAAATAAGGTATGGGTTTTTTTTTTTATTTAGAAAGTCATTGGTAGCTAAAACAGTAGGAATGGAGGCAATCAGGTACCTTGGACATATCAGCTTAATACATAGAAGGTGGAGGTATATGGATATATGGCTCTTTGACTTCATCTGGGTTTAATTTGCTAGGAGAGGACGTAATAAACAATGTTTTAAAAATTAAATCTGAACCGGCTTAACATTTGGGTTACGGATCAATCGATTCGATCGGATGAACCGATTTGATCGAACAGATAATTGTAATTAATTTTAATTTAATAATATAAAATAATAAAATATAAATATAATTTAAATAAAAAATTAAAAAGAATCTAAAATTCAGGTTGGACCGTTGAAACCTGGCTGGTTCAACGGGCTTTTTTCGGTTTTTACTGGATCATATATAAAAGTCAACTTTACAATAAAATCGAATCTTATGATCGGTTTTCGGTTGGATCGGTTGGATTGATCGGTCCGATTTAATTTTAAAACATTGATAATAAATCGAAAGGCTCATCAGAAGAAGCTAATGGAGGGTGCTATATATATGCAAGTTCTTTAAATTGATATAATTATTCAATATTTACTTAAATGTATAACTAATGTAAGACTACATGCATACTAGCAAAAATCCTATTCTCGTTGCTGATCCTACAATACCATAAAGCAACCATTCATAACTTTATCAAGTGCAAAAGCTAAAAAAATTTAAAGCCATAGCATTTACTTCGATTGAGTTGATATGGCTGACCGTCTTATTGCGTAACATTGGTCTAACTTTTCATTATCCTCCTTATCTTTATAGTGGCAACTATAGGTGCCTTACAGGCCTATTAATTCCATACACTAAGGTCATTCCAAACATATAAAAATTAAATATCATTGTTTTTTTAGAACAAGTTGCCCATAACAATTTGGTTACATCATTAGTTCCTTCATATGCACAAGTCATGGACATTCTTAGTAAACTACTTGCTCGGGATGTTTTTCTACAAACTTTGGTTTAAATTCAACCTGTAAGTGAAAGATTCATTGGATGCAGAGTAGTGGGGAATCAAAATTTGATAACATCACCAAACATTGGGGATTCAGAATTGATTGATCTCACGAATGCTGTATTGACAAAATCACCAAGAATTTGGACATCATATTAAACCTAATCAACTAGACCAGCCAAAGATACTTTACCTTAATCATGTCCATTACCTATAGAGATTTGGCTTTACCTTGGATAGTTACTTTGTATCATGGGATCTTCTCTATATGCAAAGTCAACCGCCGACGTTGCCACGGTGTTTTCAAGCCTCCATGTGTGGATGCCAAAACCCTTGGCGTGCACAGCAGACGCTATGGCAGGGACGCATGGCCAATTCATGTATCCGATGCATACTTGCTGCATTGGAGGACGGCGTAGCAAGTCTTTTTCTTTCCTAAAAATCGGCTTGGCCCATTCAGTTGGCCCGTTTGCTGGCTCCCTAACAATTAGGCCCCATTACAAGGCCTCATGGGAGGGTTCCAGCCCAGTTCCAAACCAAGCACTGTTACCACGGCCTCACAAGGCTTTTGGTACAAGGAAGGCATTCAGCTGTTACCACTCATTCTGAGCACGCAAGGCCAAATTCCACGACAAATGATTGGATGTTTTGAAAGCATAGTTCCTGCCCTGGATCACGCTGTGCCAGGATTTTGAACTCGACAGGCCTACATCCACCTGACAGTGATCTGCATCGTCTTTGAGAAAATAATATCCTCGGTCTCGGCCTATAGTTATTTATCTTATCCTATCCCATGGACCTCATGATAGGTCCCATGCCCTCTATATTATTATTATTGCTGGTATAGCTTCGTGATCTATTAACGATTGGCATGACGCATATGAAACTCTGTAATTGTGATGAAGAAAGAAACTGACACAAATGACCCATAAAAATAAGTCCATCACCACCGTTCAAGGAATCAAGAGTTTAAATTATATTGGGCTCGCCAACCAGGTGAAACCCCAGGCACATGAATAACACTGAAGCCCACGTGGCCTCGTCCATCTCACAGCGGTGCCAATTGACAAGAGTGCATTAAACCGACCGGCTGGATTGCTAGAGGTGTCCAGCCTGAATATTAAAAATTTCTTGAATCATTTTATCATTTTATGCAGTTCATGATTCTGATTTTTAAGAAAATCATACTAACAGTAATTATTCATGACTCATTGAACAGGCACAACCATGGATGGTGAATCAAAGAAGTTGGATGATGTGGGTATTTGGTGGTGATCTTCCTATCATCCATTGTCTTTTTTCACTTTTTTTTTCCCCTCTAAAATAGAGAGAGATTGCTACACAAGTCTCATTAATTTCAATAAACAATGAAATTATTGTATCAGTTGTTTTTCTTTCCTTTTCTTTTCTTTTTTCTGGAGATGAACTTGGATCTGTTTTTGTTAAAGAAGAAATCTATGGAATAGTAATGAAAAAGAACATTTTTTTGTAGATCCACTTCAAACCAATAACTTTCTTATCACTTGGTTTCTTCACTAATTTTCAAGTTTTGTTCTTCTCAATCATATTGATTTCTTCTTACATTTTCTTATTCCATACTTCTTCATACTTAGCATTTTCATAAGTTTCAGACTCAATCATGCAGAAAATTATAAGAAGCATAAATATCACTTAATCTTTTCATTTTTATAGGAGTAGAACTTGAAGATGGACTTGAACTTGAAGTTGAAAATGGACTTACACTTGAAGAAGTTTATGGTAAACCTTCAACCTCATTTTTTTCATTTTAAGCATCATGAATTTCTTCATCAAGAGAAAATATTTTTTTTAACTTTCTTTGGCTTCCAATCTCAAGCAACTTTCTCATTGAAAATAACATCTCTTCTTATGATCACTTTATTTTGCTTCAAGCTAAAAAGTCTGTATCCTTTTGATTTAGAATTATATCCGGCAAAGATGTATTTTTCACTTACTTCATCAAATTTGTGTCTCCTTTCCTTTAAAATATGTGCATAGCATATACATCCAAAGATTTTACAATGCTTCACTGAAGGCTTTCTACCAGACCAGGCTTCAAATGGTATCATATTCTGAAGAGCTTTTGTTGGACATCTATTCATCAGATACACTTGTGTATTCACTATTTCTACCCAAGAAGAATTTGGAAGGCCTTTGTCTTTGGGCATAGATCTAGATATCTCAACAATAGTACGGTTCTTTCTTTCTGCAACTCCATTTTGCTCTGGTGCATAGCCAACAGTCGATTATATTTGTACACCATCATCTTCATAAAACTTTTCAAATTCATTTGAATTGTATTCTTCACCATCTCTATCACTTCTAAGCACCTTGATAATGCCCACTTTATCTTTCCACAAGATTTTTAAACTTCTTGAAGATAAGAAATGCCTCTAATTTATGTCTCATAAAATACACTCATGTCATCCTTGAATAGTCATCAATAAAAATAATGAAATAGATATTACCTGCATGAGAAGGAGTTTTCATAGGTCCACATATGTCTGTATGAATAAGCTTCAATGGTGCTTTGACTCTCCATACACACTCTTTTGGAAATGCCTATCTATGTTGTTTTCTAAGTGCATATGCTTTACAAGGTTCTTTCTTGTCATGTATTGCTGGTAGACCATACATCATATTCTTTTAATATAAACTTCTCAAACTTTGAAAGTTTAAGTGCCCAAACCTTTTGTGCCATAACCATGACTCATCATTTACTTTCATCTTCCATGCAGCATCCTTTGCATAGTGCAAAATAAGAGGAAAACTTTTATTTTTCTTCATCTTGATTTTTATCATAAGTTTCTTTTTCATCCCTCTGTCATATAACTTGCAAACATTATCTTCAAAGTATACCATATGCCCATGCTTAATCAATTGTCCAACACTCAAGAGATTTTGCTTCAAGTCTGAAACAAATAAAACATCATGAATAAATTTTCTTCCTTTCTTGGTATTAATTGCAATTATACCTTTTTCTCTTGCTTGGACTAGAACACTATTTTTCATCTTTACTTGTGAAATTAACGAACTATCAATGTTCACAAAAATATATTTATCACTAGTCATGTGATTGTTGCACCCACTATCAAAATACCACATATTATTCTTTTGCTCTTCTGTGGTTTGACATACATATAGTGTGCTTTGTTGACATTCATTTTTTTCTGAGAAGTGTGCTTACTCATTTACTTTGTACCTGCAATCTTTTTGAATATGTCCAAACTTTTTACAATTATAACATTAGGGTTTCTTCCTAAACCAGCAATCTTTTTCAATATGAGAAGATATTATATATATGTTGCACCTTTGTTAAGTGCTCTCATCATATTGCCTTCTTAGAAAATTATTTCTTTGTATTTCCCTACCTCTTCCTTTCATATTTCTTTCTCTTCCTCTACTCTGATTTTTACCTTTAAATGACTCTCTTTTAACTCGAGCATGACTAGATGATTCTTTTTGAGAATTTTTATCAACCATTTTGAGTTTAGATTGAAAGGCACTTTCAATTGATGATTCTTTATGCCTAAACAATCTTTGCTCGTAAGCTTTAAAAGATCCCATCAATTCATGAACACTTAAAATAGAAAGATTTTTAGATTCTTCAACAATTGTAGCTATTGTATCAAATTTTGAAGATAAACTAGCCAAAAAATTTTCACATATTCTTTGCTCGGTGATGGTCACCATAGCTCTTCATTTGATTAACAGTTTCCATAATTTTGAAGAAGTAATCTTTTAATTTTTTATTTTCTTGCATTCTTAAGTTATCTAACTCTCTTCTTAGAGTTTAAAGTTTGATAGCTCTCACCTTTATGTTACCCTGAAATTCCTCCTGCAAGATATCCCAAGCCTTCTTTGATTTAGTGGCTCTAATGATTATGGGAAAAAGTTTCTCAGACACAGCTTGCTAGATAAAGAAAAGGGTTTTAGCATCCTTCTTTTTGTAATCCTTTAGTTGCTCCTTTTGATAATTTATTGGATTAACTGGCTCTTCGTACCCGTTCTCTACTAGATCACATACTTCTTGTGAAATAAAAAGGGTCTTCATCTTGATTCTTCAATAATCATAATTTTCTCCATCAAAAATAGAAATAGAAGGGTTGGTTGATAGTCATACCCATATTGCTTGAGGTTGACATGAATCATCCTATTTTTTTTTTTTTTTGTAGGCTTTCCTCTTCTCCTTTTTCTCCAAATAACTCTTTGGAGGATGATCCCTAGCTCCAAAGAGCCTTCCCTGAAAACCTAACAACAAAAATCATGGATGGAAAGTCAAATGCTTGGGCAGTCAAACCCTTTTTTTTTAGTTGCTGCTTTGGATATTGCTTTGGGAGGAAGAAAAGGTATAGGACGAAGAAATCTGATAGAATTTGGTGGGGTTCGTATCTCTCCTCCAAACCACCGGCTTCTTTGCCTTAGATTCTTTTCAAGGAAGTTGCAGATCTTGCCAAGTCTTCAAGGGTGCGTCATAGAGCCAGCATCTATTTCAGGGAGTCCCAACACCAAAACCAAAAAAGCCAAAAAAAATATTAATAATCTCCTCCTCTGTTACTTCTTTGCAATGCTGCTGTTGATTTGGTTTCTTTGGCTTTGCTGGCCTCGAAACTCGTTCTCCATCAACACGAAGAGTGTAGCATCGATCGATGGATCTTTCCATGACTCGGTCTTGAGACGGTGGAGGGAACGATCAAGACTGTCGTTAGTGGTGAAAACAATGATGGGCAAGAAAGAAGTCGGAGAAGGTTGTGAATTCTTTGTCTGCATTTTTTCCACGACTTTGCTTTGAATTTGATAGAATTAGAGAACCAGGCTCTGATACCAAATTTTTATTGGATTGTTTTTAACATAAATTATTTTTAAAAGAGAAATTAGGGTAGAGAAAAGGTTTTCTCTCAAGAAGAAAAATGGATTTAGGATTTCATTAAGCACATCATAATATAAATATTATTTCTTGATCTACAAATAAACATAATGCTTCTTATCCGTATGAGGCTACCACACCAAAGTATAATAAAATAGGCCCATTATGTAAAAGCCCAACTTAGACTAAAAATAATAAAATAAAATACTAAAAACTAACAACCATTATATTTTAACACTTCATGCAAGTGTCCCATCAGCAAATCCGGGCTCCCTTCGGTCCTAGGGGAAGGCATATCAACGTTGAATTTAGCAAGGCTCACTACGATTGAAACCGAACAAGACTGGTGCCGAGATCTGCCGTGGCCTTGTTCCACCCTCTGGCTAGGGGTGCAATTTGGGCCGAATTCAATCTGAATCCGACCCGCCAAACATGATTTGCAGTAGTACATAAACTCAAGTTTGCTCAACCTAAACCCGAAGGATCTGGATTTAACCCAAACTGATATATAATTGATCCGACTCCGATTGTAGTCAACCCGAATCCAAGATAACCCAAACCCGCAAGGCTACAGCCGGGCACCGGGGCACGGCATTGGCCGTGCGCCCATGCGGGCACGCGTGCCACGGCCCAATGGGCCTCGCACGGGCGCGCACAGGCGCGCGGCCAATGCCGCGCGCCGGTGCGTGCTTCCTGCACCGAAAGCGGTGCAGGAAGACTTTTCCTTGAGTTATTTCCTTCGCTCGCCTGCTCGCGGCTCGCCTTATTTCCTCTGCTTGCCCGCTCACCCTCAAACCTAACCCTAGCTCCTAGCCTCCCATTCATTTTCACCGCTCACCTTCGTCGGACCTAGGGGAGTTGCCAGATCTTTCCGATCATCACCAGCAAGCAACGAAATCCGCAGGTAATTTTCTGTTTCATCCCATGTATGTATCCTTGTTCTGTTTAGGTTAGCTAGAAACATACCTGGAACTCTTTGGATGCTATGGGTTGAGTCTTGTTGGAACCGTCACCGGAGAAGAGATGGTGACGGTATTCGGATGGATCTAGATCTCTAGATCTAGTTTTCAGCAAGGGTGAGAAGCCATCGTGGCTTCCAATGGTGGTCGAGTTTCATTGAAGACAAAAGGACTGCAAGTCTTCTAGTCAGATCTAGGCTTGCCGTCGTCATGGAGAGAGGGGTTCTCATTGGTGTAGTCGATGGCAGGTTCGTTGTTGCCGGCTGGTTCTTTATCGCCAGGGTAGGTTGCCCTATTGCCTTAGTTATCTGTGTGGAACTGTTATTACATTGACCAGTTCCTACAATTTTTTCCTGCTTATGGATGTATTCATATATTTGTTTCTTTCTTCTTTCCCCTTCTCCATATTTGAAGTTATTGCGGTAAACCATTCTTCTTCTGAACTTATCTGGCAATTTTTTCCTGTTGATGGATGTTTTCATATATTTGACTCTAATGATTTTCTTCCCCTTCTTTTTTGTTCAAGTCACTCAAATATTTTGCACATCAGAGACAACAATCAATCTGGGCATTGAAACAGAGTGTGGTGCGTTTATTTCCCTCTCCTTCCTACATCTACGGTTGAAGTCTAAATATTGATTATAGCATTGGTTCAGTTAACATACTTACAGACTATTTTATTCTGCGATCATTACTCTGCTTCCTTCTGAAAGTCTGAAAACATGACAGAAAAAATTACCTAATTTTTGTAATCTTCTGATTTTGCAGAGAGATTTAAAGAAAAGAACCAAACATTATTTATATAGATTTAAAGATTTAATTTTTATAGATTGCTGATGGCATGTCTGACTAATTTAATGGCTATGTTGCTAGTTCACTTCAACTACATTATTTATTATTTTTAAAAGAAAAATAAACCAAAGCTGTTGTGCCTCTTTTGCTTGAGTATATGTCTAAACCTCTTGCAATTCTAAATTTTCATTGATAAAATCTTGTTTAATTATCCAAAAAGAAGACAGAGAACAGATAAACATATTTTTTTCTACGTATCTTTGAAGATGGTGTTATAGATGATATGGTTGGTGAGCCTGCCTATGGAAAATTCTGCAGCCTTGTTACCTTGATGGTGCTTACTTCTTTTTTGTTCTATCTACATATACTCTGCTACAATTAGTTTACACTTGATTTTTGTTGTTGTTGTCCTTCAGCCATTATGTCGTTTATGAGTAGACTTTCGTCATTCAAACTTCATTTTTTTTTTGTAATTTTTTTTGAGTTATCAAAGCTCTAAAATCCCACACTTAAGACTGTCGAGTACTTTGAAAATTTTTTAGGTTGCCAAATATGGAGGATATAAATGTTGGGCAAGAAATTAATGTAGAGGAAGAGATTAGTAGTGACTAATTAAAAGTGCCCCAACACCAACAACTTCAAATACCATAGATCTTACAAAAGGTTCAGATGTAAATATTCTATTGAGTAAAAAGAAAAAGCATACAAATTTCATCACCATTCTGAGCTGATTTTGAAAGGATATGTGATAAGGAGGGAAAAGTAGAGTATGCTATTTGTAAGTATTGTAAAATTAAACTCAAGTGTCCAAGCACTCAAGGGACAAGCACATTAACAATACACTTAAGTTTATGCAAATATAACACAACCAAAAGAGCTAAGGGTCAACAATTGTTATCATTCACAACAACATCATCTGATGGTAGTGGCAATTTATCGAATTGAAAATTTGACCAAGAGGCTTCCAAAAGAGCAATGGCAAGAATGATTATCCTTGATGAATTGCCATTCAAATTTATGGAGAAAGAAGGGTTTAGAGAATGTTGTAAAGTTATGCAGCCACTTATTAAGAATATTTCAAGAACCACAATTGTTAAAGAAGTTTACAAAATATACAAGTTAGAGAGGCCTAAATTATAAAATTTATTTTGAAAAAGCATTTATCGGGTAAGCTTGACAACATATTTATGGACTTCAAATCAGAATATTGGGTATATATGTTTGACTGCTTACTTTGTGGACTCTTCTTGGAAGCTTCATAAGCATATCATCAATTTTTTATTCTTCCTTCACCACATACTGGTGAAGCCATCATTTCTGCAATTGAATCTTGTTTAGATGCTTGGAAAAGTAGACAAGTTTGTGCTATTACTGTTGATAATGCATCATCTAATGATGTTGCATTAAACACTTTGTGAACAGATTTAAGGATGAAAGATGGTTTGCTTGGGGATGGTGATTCTTTATATGTTCGTTGTATTGCACACATTTTAAACTTGATTGTGAGAGAGGGAACAGATGAAATTAAAGATTGCATAACTCGTATTCGTAACAGTGTAAAGTGGGTAAAGAGTTCTCCTAGTAGAGAACAAGCATTTGAAAGATCATGTGAAATGGTTAGAATTTCAACCAAAATGTCTTTGTGTTTGGATGTGTCAACACGTTAGAATTCGACATACCTCATGTTGAAGCAAGCTTTACCCTTTGAGGAGGCTTTCAAGCGTCTTGCATCTGATAGTGATGCCTTTAAAAGTACCACTCCTCCTTTTGAAGAGGATTGAAATTATGCTAGAATACTTTGTGACTTCTTGGGCATATTTTTTGAAACTACTGATATGTTGTCGGGTACCAAGTATATCACTTCATCCCTATATTTTTGTTATGTTAACAAGATCCAAGATGCATTAAATTCCTTTTCAGCTGTGCAAACTGACCCTCTCCTTCTTCATATGTGCAACAAAATGAAGGAGAAGCTTTGTAAGTATTGGGGTTCTGTTGATAAGTTTAATATCTATTTGCTTATTGCTTTTGTCTTGGATCCACGGTACAAGTTAGAATATTTACATTGGTGCCTTTAAAGAGTTCTTTCAATTGATGATGCTTCTGCAATATCAAAAAAGGTGTATGATAAATTGGTTGTGTTGTATGAAATGTATCAAGTTAAGGCTTCTTGTGCATGCTCTTCATCCTAAGGGTGTGTTGCAACATTTGCTTCTTCCATGACTGCTATTGATGACAAGAAATATGAGGAGTACATGCATGAAAAAGAGCAAAGTAGTTTTGATTGTAGCATGTCTGAAGTTGATGTCTACCTAAAAGATCTTCAAGAGAGGGCTGTAGAACCATTTGATATTTTGGCATGGTGGTCTACTGCTATAAAATATAAAACATTAGCATCTATGGCAAGAGATATTTTGGCTATTCATATTTCTACATTAGCATCTAAATCTGCATTTAGCACGGGAGGCTGTGTTCTTGACCAATATCATAGTTCTTTGACATCAATGTTGGTTGAGTGTTTGATTTGTACTCAAGATTGGTTAAGAGCTGCACCAAAGGATCCAAAATATGAAAAACTCATCGATCATTTGGATAAATATGCAAAATTAAAATATATTTTGTTATATTTTGAATTATTTATCATTCTTTCAATACAATGTTTGACTCATGTTTGCAATTTTTTCGGAGGAAGCTAAAAGTATTTCAATAACTTCATCCTCTCTACCTCCTATTTCACTAAAAGATTAATATATTGGAGGTATTAGTTGTATTCTCAAATATGTTTTCTTTCTAAATCTTGTTATATCAAATAATGGCTTGCATGTTGTTCAATGCACTGCAATATTATCTTTTATCAATCACTAAGTTTCTTCTTTGGATTTCGATTAAGTTCATATGCCTGAGTCTTATGTTAACATTGGCACCTTTTAAGCATGTATGCATCACCTGCCTGCACTCTATAAGTTTTTATTGAAAAGCTAAATCTGGTCCTTTATTACCGTAGTCCGTAGTATGAAATAGAGAAAATGGAAGGTAATTTAAAGTTGAATCTGTTGTCATTTAATGTTCAGCATTTCATTACCCTGTACTACTATTCTGTCTTTTCTTTTTAGGATGACAGGGCTTATTTGCTGTTAAAATCCTTTATTACACTTATTTTATTTTTATATTAATCCCTAATCTCATTGAATATATGATTAACTTTTTTTTTGTTTTGACACTGAATGTGTGGGCTGTGAAATCATGACTTGGAGGGCATTCCTAAATGCAACCGTTGTGATTTGACACTCTATCTAAGCCAAGGGCCATGATGTTAGGCAGGCTCATAGCATTTCCTGACTTAAATGCATGCAAATTGCAACCATCAGGAAATAACAGCTGATAATGCCTTCTTGAGCCAACTCAATCCATGTCCCTGTAATCTTGCAAATGGATTATCCAGAATGTGTCGGTTTATCCATTGGCACTTCTTAGTTCTCACTAGAATGTGCCGGTTTATCCAATCACCCTTCAATTATGGATGTTAAGGAAGTTGTTGTGAGCAACATCCTTGATAGTATTTTCATGGTTATGGAGTACATGGAGCATGATCTCAAAGGGCTGATGGAGACAATGAAATAGCCATTTAGCCAGAGTGAAGTTAAGTGCTTAATGCATCTGTTGTTGGAAGAATGGAAGGTATCAAGTACCTTCATGATAATTGGATGCTTCATAGGTACTTTTACATTCAAGTTTATGAATTCAATCCTTAGATCTATAATTTTTTTTAATTATTTTATACTTAAATATATTATTTTGGTCTTCCTCAGGGATCTAAAGACATCAAATCTTCTTGTGAATAACCATTGTGAGTTGAAAATATGTGACTTTGGGATGGCTCGCCACTCACCGGTATGGGAGCCCATTGAAGCCATATACTCATTTGGTTTATATGTTGACAGCCAAATCTAAAACTTGTATGTGCCCTCTACAGTTTCTCATTATCTTTTTACTTATGCATAACTTGAACATGGGTGGTGCCGATGATGAGCTTGAAGATGATGCTGCTGATGCTATTGACAAGGATGGAGGTTAGTCTTGTTTTCTTGCACCAAAATTCATTATTATGCCTATGGGTTTGGTTGAACAATAGCTTGTATGATGCTTTGCAGTTGGTCTTGTATTAACAATTAGATACTATACTGATTTATTTTATTTCTAAGAAGTTCAAATCTTTTAGTTTGTATGGATGATCACTTTTTGGGTATGGATAGTTTTCATTTTGGGCCACCAAGTTCAAATCTTTTAGTTCGTGAAATATTTTCATTTTGGAAAATGAAGTTTTGCATTTATTTTATTTCAACATTCGATATTTATAAAATAAAAAGAAATATTATTATTCAAAAAATTATATAATATAGTTAGAAACGTAGCGATAAAAGAAGAAAAATATTATTATTTGTGCAATATTAAGGTTGTTTGTTTTAGATTGTCATATTTTTTTTTTTTCATCAACCCAAATTCTAACCCGAAACTCAACCCGAACCTAATTTTTAAAAATAGGGTTAGGGTTGAGGTTTTACAAATAGGGTTAGGGTTAGGGTTGATATTTTACAAATAGGGTTAGGGTTAGCGTTGACGAAAACCCAAGTTTCATGAGCCCGAGTTGCAACCCCTACCTCTGGCAGCAATTTAGTCAAGAAAATGGGGCAAAAAGAAAGAATAGATGGAGGCTACGACTCTATATGTTGAGGAAAAAAATATTTAAAAAAATTATTTTATTGTATAAATTTTAAAAATTAGGATTTAAATATTTGATCAAATGAGTTTGGTCTAAATTCAACAAAAACTCTCATGGACTAATCCAGTAAGATTAAAATAACCCTCCAAGCCCATTTACACCCATGACTTGATTTAATCTCAATTCTTAGACCCACACCCAGCCCAATACAAGTTAACCCAACATAGCCCTTGAAAGCACCACACCAGACTCAACAATCTCCATCTCTAAACTCAACAATCTTCATCTTGGTGCTTCAAGGCTCAGCACATCCGCCGTATCCATCAACTGCATCAACGAAACACATTTATGGAAGCTATCCCATGGATGAACCTTAGTCAGTATATCTGTTGTGTTCTCTCTAATGTATACGTACCTTCATCAACTCCATCTCACCTTCTTTCAACATCTCTTGATCCTATAGTATCTAATGTCAATATGCTTCATCCTGGCACGATAGACTGCATTCTGCATAAGTATCAGAGCACTCTGGTTGTCACTATGCACCCTGATGACCTCCTAAGCAAGTCCCATCTCCAGCATCAAGCCCTTCAGCCATAGGGCTTCCTTCATTGCCTCTGTGATGTCTATGTAATCTACCTCCATGATAGATAAGGTCGTGATGGGCTGCAAATATGATCTCCACGAGACTGGACCACCAAACATGCTGAACACAAAGCCTATTACGGATCTCCTAGTGTCCACATCTCCACCAAAGCTTGCATCCACATACCCATATAACTGCCTACGAGTTTTCTTAGACAAGTTGGATCTCTCAGGATCTTCTTGATGTCCATAGAAAATATCAACTCTAACTATTCCCACCAAGTATCTAAAGATCTCCTTCAGTGCTCACCAGTGCTCCTTGCCAGGATGTGCCATAAACCTACTCACGTGACTCACTTCATGGGGTATGTCTAGCCTGCAACATACTATGGCATACATAAGGCTACCAACACCAGAAGCATATGGTACCTTCTCCATCTTCTAAGCCTCTATCTTAATCCATGGTGACATGGCTTTTGATAGGAAAAAGTGTGCCACCAAAGGCAGTGCCATTGGTTTGGCATCCTTCATCCCAAATCTTTCCAAAACTTTCTTGATATAGCTACCCTAAGACAAATGTAGAACAGCCTTGGGTCTATCTCTAATGATCTCCATCCCTAGGATCTTTCTAGCATGCCCCAAATCCTTCATCTTAAACTTCCGAGACAAAGCTGCCTTCAGTTCCTGTACAACCATCTTATCCTTGCATGTACAACCATCTTACCCTTGCATGCTATCAGCATGTCATCTACATAAAAGAGTAAGTACATCCTATAACCATCATCTAGTGATTTAACATACACACAAGAATTAGACCCACACCTGGAAAGGCCAATGCTCCTGACATAATGTCAAATCTCTTGTACCATTGCCTCGATAACTGCTTCGGCCTATAAAAAGATTTTTCAGCAAACAAACCTTCCCATCTAATCCTGGTTCTCTGAACTCTGATGGCTGCTCCATGTAGATGCTCTCCTCAAAGTGACCATGAAGGAATGTTGTCTTTAGATCTATCTGCTCTAAGCTACTGCAATACTAAGCAATAATCTAATGGAAGTGTGCCTAACAACTGGAGAAAATATCTCACTATAGTCGATGCCTTCCTTTTGAAAGTATTCTTTGGTTGCTAATCTTGCCTTATACCTAATACCTCCTGACTCTGAAGGCCCTTCCTTGCGCTGATAATCTCATTTGCAACCAATGGATTTCTTTCCTTATTGCAACTGGATCAACTACCACATGTCATTCTTATGAAAAGACTACATCTTCTCTACCATAGCCTGGACCCACCTATTCCTGTCATGTCTCTCCACAGCCTTCTGTAGGTGTAAGGGTCTTCATCGTTGTTATCAGGGCATATGACACTAAATCTTCGAAGCCATATTGAACTGATGGTCGCATGTTTCTTTTGAGCCTATGCAGTGCCCAATATCAATCCTCTGTCCAACTGCATCCTATCAAACTCTTTGGCTTCTATCCCCTTTGTCAATCCTCTCCACCTAAATCTTAAATCCTCTTAATCCACTAATGTTGACCCAAATATTGATTTTAATGAATAACAAAAACTACTTGAGTATATTTCTTTGAGTACTAATTATTTTAATTAAGTGTTTTAGAAATTTAAATCTTTAATCAATCAAAGTCATAAGAAAATTCGAGCTTGGTCTTGAGTCTAGCCTTAAATGTCAATTTTAGCACTTAGAGTCAACTCCTACAATCAAGGAGATGACTCTAGTACATTTCGGCATGCATTGTAACTTTTGGCACAGACTCGAGTCGACTCTTGCAGAGTCTCGAGTCAACTCGGTCAGAAAGACAGAGACTACATTTTCTGCGATGAGCTCGAGTTGACTCCTATAGAGTGTCAAGTCAACTTGGTCGTTATACAGAGAGTATATTTTTCGGGTTTCAACTCGAGTCGACTCCCGAACAAGTTCGAGCTGACTCCCGCACGAACTGGAGCCAGCCCTCAGAACAGCAAGAGCCGACTCTTTTACAAAAAATCATTTTTGGTCAACCTGTGTTCAAGCCGACTCCCGCACCTGTTCGAGTCAACTCGAAGCCTGGCAGGAGCTGACTCCAGAACTGTTAGAGACAGGCTCTAGAACCTGACATTTCTCCAACAGACTTCAATGGCTTTTCTTCATTCGTGCTAAACACTCTTCTAACTGCTAATAACGGCTAGTTTACTTCTAAAAGTGGATTTCGAAGATGTTTATAAGTATGAGCCCTGAGTTAATTCAAAATGGGAGAACAAGAGAAAGTGAAAATAATAAGAGAAAGTTCAAATTTTAAAAGCCCTAGAGTGAAAACAGAGGTTAAGAAAAATCCCAAGAATCCAAAGCTAATCTTGGGGGATTTTCATCAAATCAAAGGGAGAAGAAGAGAGCCCTAGTTCTTCCAAAGCTTCAAATGTCAAAGAATCTTCCAAATCTTCAAGCACATCTTGAGAAAGATCATATTGAGAAAGAAAAAAGCCCACTTTAGAAATCTTCTAATCAAGCTCCATCTATTTCTATCTGATTATATTGTTCTATTTACTCATTTTGGAGCTTTATTTTTGCTATAACCAAAACTCTTATTACTTTTATTAGTTGATTCAATCAGGGGATTGAATCAAAGGGGTAGTTTGGCCTCGTGAAAGCTTGGAGGCTTGTGAGAGATTTTGTGTTGGTAATCCTGTGAAAACCAACTGAGTTCATTATGATCCTAGGATAAAAACAATAAGTTTGAGTTGTGAGATTGTAAAACAACTCCGCTGTAATCAAGAAAGATTATAGTGAGGCCCAAGAGTTCCTTAGGAGTGGACATAGGTATAGCTAACACCGAACCACTATAAAATTCTTGTATTTGTCGTGCTTGATTCTTTTCTCTCCTTTCTCTTCTCTATAATCTACTTGCAATATCTTTCATTACACTCACACTCTTTCAATAACTGCATATTAGCATTACTTGTTTAAATTTGTTTAAAATTTTTAAGAACCCAATTCATTCATCCTCTTGGGTTACCATCTGGGCCAACAATTGGTATCAGAGCAGGTGCTCATCCTTTCTTGATTTAACCATCAAAAGCTAAAGATCCAATAGCAGCTCAAGCTGGTTCTTCTTTTTCTGAGAGAATCCACTAATCGTCCTCCATTGTTTAATGGCATAAACTATTCATATTGGAAAGCTAGAATGAGAATATTCATTCAAGCTTTCGATTATGATTTATGGAGTGTCATTATCAATAGTCCCAACACTCCCACACACATGGTAGATGGTTCTATCATTCCTAAATCCAAAAGGGATTGTAATAAGAATGATAAAAAAAATGGCCCAGCTAAATGATAAGGCCATGAATGTCCTATACTACTCCTTGAATGCAAATGAATTCAATAGAATATCTACTTGCATCTCAGCCAAGAAGATATGGGATCAGTTAGAAGTTACGCATGAGGTTACCAATCAGGTTAAAGAGTCCAAAATCAATATTATTGTGCACAAATATGAACTCTTTAACATGGAATAGAATGAGTCCATCACTTGCATATATTATAGATTTACAGATATTGTGAATGGATTAAAGAATCTTGGAAAGACCTATACTAACTCTGAGCTTATGCGAAAAATCCTTAGGTCTCTTCCAAGAACATGAGAGGCAAAAATGACAGCTATTCAAGAAGCCAAAGATCTAAACACCTTACCCTTGGAGGAACTTCTTGAATCTCTTATGATGCATGAACTCACAATGAAGCAACATCTAGAGGACAATGTCAAGAAGAAGAAAAACAATTGCCTTGAAAGCTGCTAAAAATGAGAAAAACAGCATTGAAGAAGATGAAGATGATGAGGACACCGCCCTCCTTGCAAGAAATTCAAAAAATTATACAAAGAAGGAGGTCATTCCATAAAAGAAAATATGGTATCAAAATAAAAGAAGATAAGGAGAAAGATAAGAAGAAGAAGAAGAAGGATTTAGTAATTTGTTATGAGTGTAAAAAGCTAGAACATTACAAGTCTGAATGTCCTCAACTCAAAAAGGGATTCAAAAAGAAGAAGAAGACTCATGTTGTAATATGGAGTGATAGTGATGAATCATCCTCCGAAGAGGACAACAAGAGGTTGCAAACATATGTCTTATGGCCAATGAAGAAGAGGTAAGTAGAGAAAACCCTCTTTATGATTTTATATTTAATGAGCTCTATGATGCATTCAATGAACTTCTAAATGATTTTAAAAATCTAAAATTAAAAAATAAAGTTTTGAAAACTAAAAATCAAGATCTTCTCCAAAAGCTTAAAAAGAAAAATGATTTTGATACTTAACTTGAAAAACTAAAATATGAAAAGCAAATTTTAGTTGATGAGAAGAATGTTTTGTTTGCTAAAAATCTGAGATTGAAAGATGAATTTGAAAAATACAAGAATATTGCTGATAAATTCATCTACAGTTCTGAAAGATTGAATTTTCTTTTAAATAATCAAAGGACTATTTGTGATAAAGCTGGTTTAGAAAATAAGCCCCTCAAAAAGAAAAATTAGTTAATAACTTTTTTGTAAAAAAGCTCTAACAATGATATTCTATGTTTGTGCTGTAAAAAAAGAGGCCATAAATCTTAAATTTGCAATCATAGAAAATATCATGTGAAGGCTAGCAGTAAGGGTAAAATGATTTGGGTTCCAAAAGGAACCATATATTCTTCCACTAATCATAAAGAACCCAAGAAAGTTTGGATACCTAAACATAAAACTTGATTGCTATGCAGGTGTATCTTGCAGCCAAAGGATCAAAAGGAAAGTGATATCTTGACAGCGGCTACTCAAGACATATGATGGGTGATAAATATCGGTTCATCCCTTGAAGCTAAAAGAGGTAGAGTAATGATCTTTCGAAATAATGGTCAAGGTCACATCATGGATATCGATAAAATTTAGATCACTTCATCTATTTTTATTTAAAATATTCTATATGTTGATGGTTTAAAGCATAACTTGATTAGCATTAGCCAACTATGTGATAAAGGATTCAAAGTTTTCTTTGAAGCCTCTATTTGCATAGTATCTAATCTCATTGACAATAGCATTATCTTTGTTGGTAATAGAAATGGCAATGTATACTTCATTGACCTAGATAAATTATCTATAAGTAATCATTGCCTAATTGCTAGTGATGCTAAAGTTAATGAGATTGGGTGGCTATACATCGTAAATTAGGTCATGCAAGCTCACACTTGATTTTAAAATTGCTTAAAAAATATTTAATTAAAAGACTTCCAAAATTCAATTTAAAAAATGATAGAGTTCATGATGCATGTCAATTTAAAAAATAAACTAAGAATTCTTTTAAATCTAAAAATATTATTTCAACCTCTAGGCCATTTGATCAACTTCACATGGACCTATTTGGACCTACAAGAACCACAAGTCTAGAAGGTAAGAAATATAGCATTGTGATAGTAGATGATTATTCTAAATTCACTTGGATATTATTTTTGACTCATAAAGATGGGACCTTCTTCTCTTTTTCAAGAAAGTCATAAATGAGAAAAATACTACCATTATGTCTCTTAAAAGTGATCATGAAACTAAATTTAAAAATTATTTAAAAATTTTTATATTAAAAATGATATCCATCATAATTTTTTTACACCTAGGACATCTCAATAAAATAGGGTGATAGAAAGAAAGAATAGGATTCTAGAAGACATGGCCCATACCATGCTATGTAAAAGCCAACTCTCTAAATATTTTTAGGCAAAAGCTATAAACACAGCATGTTACATCCTAAATAAAGCCCTTATTAGACCAATCCTTAATAAAACCCCTATAAACTATAACATAATAGGAAACCTAATATTAGTTATTTTCATGCATTTGGATGTAGATGTTTTATTCATAATAATGAAAAGAATAATTTAGAAAAGTTTGATGCTAAGTCGAATGGAGGTATCTTCTTAGGATACTCAATATCTAGTAAAGCATATAGAGTGTTTAATAAGAAGTATTTAATTGTAGAAGAGTTAATTTATGTAGTCTTTGATGAGTTTTTAGCATCTAGTTCAGAAAAGAAAGATAATGATTAAGATACTAATATTCTTGGAATAGATTTTGATAAATTAAATGTTGAAGTATCTTCAGTCGATCATGAACCTGAAGCTAAAAATGATAACTCAATTAAGGATAGAGATATTGAGGCTACTCATAATGATAAAGATCTTTCTAAAAATTAAAGATATGCTTATAGTCATCCAAAGGACCTAATCATAGGTGATCCATCTCAAGGAGTAAGAAATAGATCATTTATGAGAAATATCAATAATCATCCTGCATTTGTGTCTCATATAGAATCCAAGTCAATTAAAGAAGTTAAAAAGCATAGTAATTGGATGTTAGCAATGCAAGAGAAATTAAACTGATTTACTAGGAATAAAGTATGGACCTTAGTTGAAAGACCTGAATATCATCCCATAATAGGAACCAAATGGGTTTATAAAAATAAGTTAGATGAAAATGATATTATAATTAGAAATAATGCTAGATTGATTGCAAAAGATTATAATCAGGAAGAGGTATTGATTTTGATGAAACCTTTGCACCGGTAGCTAAATTAGAAGCTATTAGGTTGTTATTAGCATTTCCATATTGCATGAATTTTAACTTATTTCAAATAGATGTAAAAAGTACATTTTTAAATGGCTTTATAAATAAAAAGGTTTATGTTGAACAACCATCTGGTTTTGAAGATCATGAATTTTTAAATCATATTTTTAAATTTTACAAAGCACTTTATGGTTTGAAGTAAGCACCTAAAGCTTAGTATGATAGCCTTAGCAAATTTTTGATTAAAAATAATTTTTCTAGAGGTAATATTGTTGACAAAACCCTATTTTTGGAAAGAAAAAAAAGATTTGTTAGTTGTATAAATATATGTAGATGATATAATCTTCAGTGCTACTAATAACTCTCTTTGTCAAGAGTTTGCTAAGTTGATGCAGAAAGAATTTGAAATGAGCATGATGGAGAACTAAATTTCTTTCTTGGACTATAAATCAAACAAGAGAATGAAGGGATTTTCATCAACCAAACAAAGTATACAAAGGAGATTCTCAAGAAGTTTGGTATGAAAATTAGCAAACCCCTCAGCACACCTATGAGTCCTTCATACAAACTTGATAAGGATGAAAATGGTAAGAAAGTAGATCAAAAGCTTTATAGAGGTATGATTAGATCTCTTCTTTACATCACTGCTAGTAGACCTGATATTATGTTTGTTGTTTGTATCTATGCTAGATATCAATATGATCCTAGGGAATCACATTTAATAGCTATAAAAAGAATCTTTAGATACTTGAGTGAAACTAAAAATGTAGGATTATGGTATTCTAGAGACTCCACATTTGATTTAATTGCATATTCTGATTCTGATTTTACTGATTGTAAACTAAATAGGAAAAGCACAAGTGGTGTATGTCAATTCTTAGGTAATAACTTAATCTTTTGGTTTAGTAAAAAGTAAAATTTGGTTGCATTATCTACAATGGAAGCTGAATATTTTCAGCTAGAAGTTGTTGTGCTTAAATCCTTTGGATTAATCAACAACTTAAGAATTTTGGCATCACTTTTAATAAAATTTTTATAAGATGTGATAATACAAGTGCAATAAATCTGACTAAAAATTTAATTCAACATTTAAGAACTAAACATATAGAAATTAGATATCATGTTATAAGAGAACATATTGCTAATGATGATGTTTGTCTTGAATTTATTTGTACTGAAAATTAATTGGCTGATATATTTATAAAACCCTTAAGTAAGGATAGATTTTATTATCTTAGAGGAGAATTAGGAGTTTATGATCCATTAGAATATTATAAAACTCCTAAGGAAGGCTATCTAAAATTCAATCAAATTTTATTAAATATCCTCTTATTTTCTAAGGAAAAAAATATATGAATTCATTGATCCCCCATGCTTTAAGGATAAATTACCTAGAATTTTAAGCTTAGCTTGATAGGTTTCAGCTTTTGAAACTCTTGTTATTCTGCTGAAACTAGGGATGGCAATGGTCCGGAATGGCCCGAGGCAGCCTCTATCGGTCTCCATCCCTGATAGAAAAAATATCCCCATTTTCTATCCCGTTAAGCCATTATAGTTAATGGATAGGACGAAGATACCCGGCTGGATAAATGGGTACCCACTGGATATCTGTTTGGCCATTTACATGCGTGAAAGAAGAAGAGAAGAGAGAAAGAATGATTCAAACATGTTTTACTATATTTTTTTATTTATTTTAAATTTTTAATATTTAATAATATATATATAATTTAAATATATTATATTAAAGCTAACGAGAATGGGAATGGGTAAATAGGAATGGGGCGAAGAATATCATCCCCGAATTATTTACCCGTTTAGCCGTTAATGAGTAATCTCTGTTACCTATTAAGCCATTTAGATCGGAGATTTCTTGACCCGTTAAAAATGGTACCGATCGGGTAAACGGCCAAACGAAAAAAATTAACATCCCTAGCTGAAACTATCCCCGAGCTAACTCAAGATTTTATCTAGAGGCGACTCGATGGCGAGCCAACTCATGTAGAAGCAAGAGTCGACTCAAAGTCATTGAGCTCTCTATCTGCTCAATGGAGAGTCAACTTGAGTCTCTACATAAGCCAACTCGATTTCGAATGCTAACTGTATTCTAGTTGGTGAGTCGACTCAAGTTCTTGCGCAAGCCGACTTGAGGTGGTCCCGAATAGTTATTTAGGGTTTGAGTCGACACTTTTAGAATCAAAATCTTTAATCATTTTCGAGCCGATATCTTTCCAACTCCCTTCAACTTTCAATTCTTCTTGATTTCAACCCCCTTTGTCTTCCTATGGCTCCCAAACGCCACGCTTCGACCCTTGGTTCTCCCATCACCATTTGGTGACAGTCCACAAGATGGTCAGCAAGGCAGCCATCACGCAGTACTCCATCTTCATCCTCAACCTCCACTCCTAAAGCACTACTCCTCCTCATCCTAACCCCATGGCTAGAAGAGTAATCACCACCGAAAGAAAGGTACTATTCCATTTTCTAAACTTCGAAGGTTTTAATATTGGGAATTTGCTGTGAAATATGGGATGGGAAAGAGTATGTTCTCTAGATGTCCCAACCTACCCGGCATTAGTGAAAGAATTCTATGGATCCATGTGTAGAGGAGATGGCGGACTTGTGAGCACTGTCAGAGGAACCTGAGTAAGGGTAAATTAGAGTATTTTAGGAGATTTGTTGGAAATGCCTACGGAAGGGATGACTCCCACAGGTCACTCAGACCATAGTAAAGCCTTGACAAGAATGCTAGGAAGAGAGGTGGCAAGTTTTGAAGATGTCTACACCAATCAGCTTAGTCTAGAGCTAAGACTTCTTCATAACATCTGCAGTAGGATTTTGTTCCCCAAAATAGGTCAATTTGACTATGTATCTGAGAGAGACATTATTCTTATGGACTGTATTTTAAATGGTCATCCCATAAGGGACTGTTTGGATGGGAGGGAATGGAGGGAAGGGGAAGGAAAAGAAGAAAAAAGGTCATAAGTTACTTTGTTTGGAAGGAAGGTGAAAGAAAGAAGGGGAAGAAAATGGGAGTAATCGGTTCCCCTTCTTTCTTCCTCAGCAAAGGTAAATTTATTAACCCCCAAATTGGAGAGTAAGCTGGGGGAGGAAAAATGTTTACGTCATTTTTTTTAGAAGATCAAAATATCCCTTTAATTTTTATTCTTCATTCTTTCATTCTCACGGTTCATTCCTTATTCTAAAGGGGTATAATTATCACATAACTCTTTTCCTTCTTTTCTTTCCTCTCTATCCAAACAAGATATTTTGTATTATCTTTTTTTTTCTTTCCATCCTTTTCCAACAAGAGAAGAAGAACAACCCTTCCTTTTCCTTCCTTTCCCTTCCTTCCCCTTCCATCCCTTTTTTCCTTTTACTCTTCCCTTTCTTTCCCTCCAAAAATCCAAACAAAGCCTAAATCTACCTGGTATGATGTTAAGTTATATGGGAGAAGCTTGTTTTAAAAGAAGGTAAGTCTACCATATGGGATGGTTCTAACTCTGATTTTTAGAAGCCAAGGAGTAGAGACTTTGGTAAATGAGCCACAGAAACAGCTGAGACACATAGACTACTACAACTCCTCCACCTTTCATCAGATGGGATTTAGAAAGGTTGATGGCATTTGGCAGAGGTGCAGGCATGATGCTCTACTAGTGCCAGTCAGAGGTGTCATGGATGATGATGATGATGATGTAGAGGATGTCCTTGGACCTTCAGCAGCCCCTAGACCATCTTCATCGGCACCCAAAACTTCGGCACCAGCTCCACCTTCACCAGCACCGGCTTCCTCTTCAGCACCAGCAGATCCATCCCCATCCTTTACTGAAGATATAGTGGGGAGGATCAGGGAAATGATGGATTCTAAGCTTGTAGAGCATAGGAAAATGATAAAGAAGAAATGTGCTCTCAACTGCTTGGACTTAAATATTTGGTACATGGATTTGATGAAAGGTTGAGCAATGTAGAAGATACAATCAAAATCTCAGCTGAATGCTTTAAATCAACTTTGAAATCCATTTATGAAAAGCTTAAAAGTTTAGTTGATGATCGTAATGTCTACTCCAACTCTTCTGCAAAGCTCCAAGTAGACATTCAAAATGTTGTGCTACAAATAGAAGAAATGATGAGGCACTTCAGGCAAATACAGAAGGATGGGATAGGAGAAATACTGGAGTAGCTAAAGAGGATCTTCAAGCGATTTCTTCCAGCCTACCCAATCCAGCCAAACCTACTCTACCTTTAGTTATTAAGATTATATAGTTTTACTTAGGAACTACAAATATATAGTTTGTATTTAGGACTGATATCTTGTATTTTTGGAGTTTGATTTGATATGTCTATACTTGAACCATATGCTTTGACAATGATACGTAATGAATATGTATGAAATCCTTCTTATTATTAATGAAATGGCTATTTGTGATGAAATTGCTTACCTTGTGATACATTCCTTAGTTGTTAATGCAATCATGATTTTATGGATTTTTTTTCTATCTATGATTATTTCACTTTTTTCGTTGATGACAAAAAGGGGGAGAATTGGTGTGTATATACATATTGATTTAATGCACATACTAAGGGGGAGCAAATACTCAGGGGGAATTGTTTAAGTTATTTAAATTGTTTGTATCTCTTGAATTGTTTAAGTTGTTTGAGTTGAGTTGTTGAAATTATTCTCAATAGAGTTATCCTTAATGAACATTATCAAATGAAGGAATTTTAGTTTTGCTGAATATCGATCTGATTGAAAATTATTTGATTTGAAATCTATGCTTTAAATTTCTATGCATATACTCAGTGTTTTTGTCATCATCAAAAGGGAAAGATTGTTGATCCAAATATTAATTTTGATGAATAACAAAAACTACTTGAGTATATTCCTTTAAGTACTAATTATTTTGATTAAGTGTTTCAGAAATTTAAATCTTTAATCAATTAAAATCACAGGAAAAATCAAGCTTGGTCTTGAGTCTAGCTTTAAGTATCAATTTCAGCACTTAGAGTCGACTCCTACAGTCAAGGAGTTGACTCCATCACGTTTTGGCATGCATTGGCACTTTTGGCATGGACTCGAGTCGACTCCTGCAGAGTCTCAAGTTGACTCGGTCAGAAAGACAGAGACTGCATTTTCTGCGATGAACTCGAGTCGACTCCTGCAGAGTGTCGAGTTGACTCGGTCAATTATACAGAGAGTGTGTTTTTCGGGGTTCAACTCGAGTCGACTCCCACACAAGTTCAAGCGGACTCCCGTAGGAACTCGAGCCAACCACTAGAATAGCAAAAGCTGACTCCTCTATAAGCAAAAAATTATTTTTGGTCAACCCGCGTTCGAGCTGACTCTCGCACCTATTCGAGTCGACTCGAAGCCTAATAGGAGCTAACTCCAGAACTGTCAGAGACGGTTTCAGAACCTGACATCTCTCCAATGGACTTCAATGGCTCTTTCTCCATCTGTGCTAAACACTCTTCCAACTGCTAATAATGGCTAGTTTGCTTCTAAAAATAGATTTAGAAGATGTTTATAAGTATGAGACCTGGGTTGATTCAAAATGGGAGAACAAGAGAAAGTGAAAATAACAAGAGAAAAGTTTAAATTTCAAAAGCCCTAGAGTGAAAATAGAGATTAAGGAAAATCTTAAGAATCTGAAGCTAATCTTGAAGGATTTCCATCGAATCAAAGGGAGAAGAAGATACCCTAATTCTTCCAAAGCTTCAAACGTCAAAGAATCTTCCAAAGCTTCAAGCATATCTTGAGGAAGATCATATTGAGGAAAAGAAAAAAGAATAAAAGCTCAACTTTAGAAATCTTCTAATCAGGCTCCATCTATTTCTATTTGATTACATTGTTCTTTTTGCTCGTTTTGGAGCTTTATTTCTGTTGTAACCAAAACTCTTATTACTTTTGTTAGTTGATTCAATCAGGGGATTGAATTAAATAGGCAATTTGGCCTTGTACAAGCTAGGAGGCTTATGAGAGGTTTTGTGCTGGTAATCCTATGAAAATCAGCTGGGTTCATTATGATCCCGGGGTAAAACAACAAGTTTGAGTTGTGAGCTTGTAAAATAACTCTATTGTAATCAGGAAAGATTATAATGAGGCCCAAAAGTTTCTTGAGAGTGGACATAGGTGTAGCTAACACTGGACCACTATAAAATCCTTGTGTTTTTCATGCTTGACTCTTTTCTCTCCTTTCTCTTCTCTATAATCTGCTTGCATTATCTTTCATTGCACTCACACTCTTTCAATCACTGCATATTAGCATTACTTGTTTACATTTGTTTAAATTTTTAAGAACCCAATTCACCCCCCTCTTGGGTTGCCATCTGGGCCAACAACTAGCAAATGGCATGATTGTGTAGGAGGTCATCTAATCAGTGCTCCTTACTATACCTCCTGCGGCTCCTATTGTGCTTTTATGCCATCTCTTTTCTGAAGGATTGAGCTCTCATCGAATGTCACATCCCTGCTAATGATATCCTTCTTCTCTAAGGGGTCCCATAGTCGATATCCCTTGATTCCATGTGAGTAGGCCAAAAATACTATCTTCTTTGATCTGACGTCCAACTTGCTCTGCTTTCCAGCACTAACATGCACATATGCTGTACATCCAAACACACTCAGATGGTTCAAGCTTGTCTTTCCTTTAGACATATCTCCTTTAAAATACCTCCTTCAATCTGGTGTGCGGTGACCGCTTGACCAAGTAGCTCGCTGCATTTACTGCGTCAATCTAGAATATCTTTGAAGGTCCTGCTTGCATTCTCAAGCATCTTATCTTTTTCAATAGTATTCTATTCATCCTCTCAGCCATCCCATTCTATTGAGGAGTTTTCATCACTAAGAAGTGCCTCTTGATACCCACTCCTTACAAAAACTCTAAAACTCCCTATTGATGTACTCTCTATCATTATCTGATCTCAAACACTTCACAATCCTTCTCTGCTCCTTCTCTACCTTATCCTTCCAAATTTTGAGATTGATGAAGACCTCTGATTTCTTCTTCATAAATAGATGCACAGCTTCCTTGAGATATCATCTATCAGGATTAAGACGTATCTAGCCCCATTTCTTACAGAAACCGGGGCTAGTCCCCAAACATCTATGTACTACCTCCAGAGGGTTCTACACTCCTAGCTGTGCTGACTGAGAACTACATACTCTTCTGCTTTTTCATCTAACATGGCTCACATATCTTCATAACTCCACCACTCAAGTTTGAAAGCAGCCCTCTTTTGCTCAGTTCTTTTATCCCTCTGTCTCCCATGTGGCCTAAGTGGTAATGTCAGATCCTGTACATATCTTGAGAATCTGTTCCACAGCTGCTACCTCAGATTTTTCGATCACCACAGAGCCCTCGATCCTATATAGGTTGTTCTCCAGCCTTGTTCCTCTCATCACCACCATAGCTCTATTGAAGATGTTCAAAACTCTACTCCTGGCATAACTACTGAAGTTGTATCCAGTCCGCTCCAGGTACTCCAGTAATACCATATTCTTCTTGAGCTCTAGGACATGCTTCACACTTATAAGATTGTGCACCATGCCATCAAACATCCTCACCCTCACTGTGTCAATCACTGCTATCTTGCAAGGGTGATCATCTCCAAGAGTCACACTTCCATCATCAACCTCTATGTAAGTGTTGAACCACGATCAGTTGAAAGTGTAATGATGAGAACAAGTTGAATCCAGGGTCCACATCTCTGTGTTTTGTATCTATGACCATCTGATACTACTAAGAGATCATCCTTCACCTTCTACTCTACAACTGTACTCACTAACTTAGATCCTCGCTTTTCTTCCTTCTGATTTTTCACTTAAGACAGTCCCTCTTAAAATATCCTACCTCACCATACTTGTAGCACTTAGCCTCTCTCTTACCTTTTCTGGACTTTGACCATCCCCTAGGCCTGATTATGTCCCTGCCTCTGCCTGATCTTTCTTCCACTGATAGATCCTCCTAGAAAACATCTTCCTTGGTCATCTTTTTTATTTGCTCATTCGTCCGAAGTACCGAGACAATATCTTTATAAAATAGTGTCTCCTTCCCGTAAAGTAGTGTCATGACCAATGAGTCATATGAAGTGGGTAGTGAACACAGTAGTAACAATGCCTTATCTTTTTTCTCCATCTTGACCCTGATATTTAGCAATTCATTGCTCATATGGTCGAATACCTGGATGTAGGCCAGCACATCTCTACCTTCTATCATCCGAAGACTGTAAAGGTGCTTCTTCAACATCAATTTGTTGCACATATTCCTTCCTATGAAGAGGGTGTGCAACTTTGTCCAGAGTCCGTTCGGAGTCTTTTTTTTCTATATTAAATAGAGGGTTGAATCTGCTAGGCACCCTCTAATCGTTGAGCATGCTTTCTTCTTCAACAGCATTCACTGTCTGTCATCTCATCTGGTTTTTCCTTAAAAATTAGATATAAATCATGCTGCACAGAAAAAAGTTCTCTACTCAAACTTTTCATACAGAGAAACTTTTTTTTATTAAACTTCTCAAGATGTATCTTTATGCTACTATTCATGATTAAATCTCAACCAAAAAAAATTAAAAATTAAAAAAAAAATTCATAAGATTTTTTTTTCTTATTGAATCTCTCTTTGATGCGCTTCCTTTTGTTTTCTCCTACACCTGTGTTGGAGGGTTTTCACCAAAGTTGTCAATTTCGTTCCGTTTCGATCGTTTCGGTCGAGACGTTTCATTTTGGTAGCTTATCCGAAAAGATAAGCACTACATTTCGTTTTGAAAGATTTTTCTATCATTTTGGTGCGTTTCAGCGTATTTCGGTCGTTTTCGGCCGTTTCGATATGTTTCGATCGTTTCGTTAAAATATGTTTTGAATATCAATTTATGAATTATTATACCTTTCAGAATCATTTTAAAAAAATAGATATATAATTTAAAAAAATCCTAGTTATCCTATCCCCATTTTAAAAAATATATATATAATAACAAAAAAATTCTAGGTACCTTATCCATATGATCGCATCACTTAAAAACTCAAACTCTTTATTTTTATATTGTTATTATTATTTATGAAGAATATGAATTATGAATAAATTTTTCTATATATATATATATATATATTTCAAACTCTTAAAAATTTAAACTCTTTATTTTTATGTTATTATTATTATTTATAAAAATATAAATTATAAAATTAAATTAATTATATATATATATATATATATATATATATATATAAATGAAGCATCAAAATAATTTGATACCAAAATATTTTGCTTCATAAGCTAAACCGATCACGCGACTCTCACCCTGGTTCGGATTTTCTCGCGCCAGATCTTCACGCTGCCGCTCTCCCAGCCAATTGCGTCCGTCACCCAGCCGCGCGCCACGCGATGAAGCACCAAGCTTTTCCTCTTCTTCCCGTGTTGGAGCCACTGACACCGCACCCACGTCAACGATCCTCACCTCACGTATTGCTGGATCTCAATGCGCCAGATCTTCATGCAAGTGTCCCATCTGGCTGAGGATGAGAGCTGCGACGTCCCAATTGTAGCAAATCCCGGCTACCTTCGGCAGCAATCCAGTCAAGACAAAGGAGCAAAAAGAAAAAATAGGTAATGTTGCTATCGGGATTCGTTCTTCGACTCAGGCGTAGTCGATCTTCTGGTATGGACCTACATACAAGTCCTTGTACGAGAGGCGTTGGGGATGACCCTCCGCGGAAGACCCTCCGACGCTCAAGTCAGTGAGAAAAAAATCGGCGATCAATCAGAAAACAGAGAGGTGGATCTCCCCGGGGAGTCTCTCTAGGGACAGCCGATCGGGAGCTCCAGAGGGGAGAGCACCAACGAGCAGCTGGCGAGAGCGGGAGAGTGAGAGTGAGGGTGAGCGCATACCTGAGGGAATCTGGGAGTGTCATATTTATAGGTTGTCACCTGTATCTTGAGCGCCTTCTAGAAGGTTCGAGGGTTGTTAGGATACGGAGACGGATCGAATCAGGCCGTTGTGGGGCCGCTGGGATTCGTATCTTGTTTGTTAAGGGATCGACGGCTAGGAAAGCTCCTTGATGGCTTGAGATCTGGTAGGCGCGTAGATCCTAGATAGCCGTATTAGGTTCTAGACCACTTCTCAACATGATTCTTTGCCAGAGATGTTGTTACGATAGGCCTAGGCTCTCCTGCGCCAGGTTCCGCAGGGGTGAGTATCGGATCATGGGTTGCTCGGGGAAGCCGAGCTATGGAGAAAGACGAGCTATGGAAAAGACCGAGCTACGGGAAGCTCGGAGAGAATCGAGCTATGGAAGCTCGGGGAGCCGAGCTACGGAAGCTCGGGGGAGCCGAGCTACGGGAGCTCGGAGAGCTGAGCTGCGGGAAGCTCGGGAAAGCCGAGTTATAGGAACTCGGGGAAGACGAGCTATGGGAGCTCGGGGGAGCCGAGCTACGGGAGCTCGGGGAAGCCGAGCTATGGGAGCTCGGGGAAGACGAGCTCGGGGAAGACGAGCTAGGGAAGCTCGGGAAAGCCGAGCTATGGGAGCTCAAGGAAGTTAAGCTACGGAAGCTCGAGGGAGCCGAGCTACGGGAGCTCGGGGAAGACGAGCTACAGAAGCCCGGGGGAGCCGAGCTACGGGAAGCTTGGGAAAGCCGAGTTATAGGAACTCGGGGAAGACGAGCTAGGGAAGCTCGGGAAAGCCGAGCTATGGGAGCTCGGGGAAGATGAGCTACAGAAGCCCGGGGGAGCCGAGCTACGGGAAGCTTGGGAAAGCCGAGTTATAGGAACTCGGGGAAGACGAGCTATGGGAGCTCGGGGGAGCCGAGCTATGGGAGCTCGGGGAAGACGAGCTACAGAAGCCCGTGGGAGCCGAGCTACGGGAAGCTCGGGAAAGCCGAGTTATAGGAACTCGGGGAAGACGAGCTAGGGAAGCTCGGGAAAGCCGAGCTATGGGAGCTCGGGGAAGACGAGCTACAGAAGCCCAGGGGAGCCGAGCTACGGGAAGCTCGGGAAAGCCGAGTTGTAGGAACTCGGGGAAGACGAGCTATGGGAGCTCGGGGGAGCCGAGCTATGGGAGCTCGGGGAAGACGAGCTACAGAAGCCCGAGGGAGCCGAGCTACGGGAAGCTCGGGAAAGCTGAGTTATAGGAACTCGGGGAAGACGAGCTATGGGAGCTCGGGGGAGCCGAGCTATGGGAGCTCGGGGAAGACGAGCTACAGAAGCCCGGGGGAGCCGAGCTATGGGAAGCTCGGGAAAGCCGAGTTATAGGAACTCGGGGAAGACGAGCTACGGGAAGCTCGGGAGCATCATGGCGGGCGGAGGGACGGGGTCGGCCTTAGCCTCCTCGCACGAATATTGATGCAATAACGATTTTACCCCCAACACATGCCCTCCACTCCCTAGTTCGAAGCGTAGGTTTGGGCGTAGGGAGTATAGGCCTAGGCGGCGTGACCTGTATTTGGGTGCGCGTACTTGACTGCCTACGCAATGATGCCTTAATTAATGCGGTGAGGTCATCACGCCTTCGTGGGTAAGGCTCCTCCCGGGGTGACGATTGGGGAAACGCCACGTAGTAAATCCTGATTAATGCGGCATTTGTCGAGGCGGTTCCGGACGCCTCGGGCGAGGTGCCTCATCTTCTCAAGATGGCTTCCTTAGGGGGAAAGCAAAGCGATAGCAGTGCTATATATATTTGCGATATTCTCTCATTCTGTTTCCTGAAGAGTTCTATCCTCTGCAACGTTTGCCGTTTCGCATGGTGCTTTTTCCGGCTAATATGACGATGAGCCCCGACGACGTAGCTTCGGAGATCATTGCCGAGGATGTGGAAAAGATTCGCCAGGGGTACGGCATACCCCAGATGTTATCCTGCGATTGCCGGGGCCTGAGCACAGGGTCTCGCGAGATCTGGACCATGGGGTCTTCATCTACGAAGACAGTTTGAAGGCAAGCCTCCGGCTTCCTCTTCATCCCTTGGTGAAGGAAATCATGACACACTACAACATCTGTCCGGTGATGGTGGCCCCGAACAGTTGGCGGAGTATTATCGGATTTATCTCGATGTGCCATCAGATTCAGATCGTCGCCACTCTCCCTCTTTTCCGTGCCTGTTATCATCTAATACCTGGGAGGAAATCGGAGTGGCCTTACATTGGACCTTGGAGGTCCTTCAACACGATTGTGGAAGAGTCGATTTATCATCGCCGAGGGGAACATTGGTTCTGGCTTCCCCCGGGGATGGGGAAATTTCGTTCGGGATGCGGAAACACATCCAGTTTTGTCTGAGCGGGAGGAGAAAGATTTGGATATCTCCGCAATGGCCAGGTGTTCTCGGCCAACGACTTGCTATCGGAGGGGGCCCTTTTCGCGGTCGGGCTTAGTCCTCTGGACCCGCAAGGTGAGTCCTCCCTTTTGTCCTCTCCGCTGTTTCTTATCCGGGCGGACGTGTTAGGGTTTAATTGCATACTTTCTGCTCTCGCAGCCAAGAGGTCGGCGTTGTCAAGTCTCGTTAAGAGGAAGAGGGGCAAGCGCCCAGGGGAGAGCAGCGGCGTGGAGAGAGGTAGGCCCGAGAAAAGGGCTCATACTTCTGTAAGAAGCTCGCCGGATGCCGGAGTGACCATGACAGGAGCGTCAGGAGCGAGGGAGGATTTGAGGTGGGCAGCTGAGATCCCTTGTCCTCCCGTGGTGGAGCTATCAAATAGCTCGGATGAGACTCCAGTGGCTCCTCCGGCCGCCTCCCCTTTGAAAGATGAGCCGATGACGGATTCGGTGGACGTTGTCGTTTCTGGGGGGCCTTTCGCCACCGCGGGTTCACTCCCGACTCTAGCAGGAGAGCAAGGGAGAGCGGCCGCTGGTGGAGAGGTTCGGGAGGAGCCCCCTCTTGGGCCTCTTGCGGTAGAGTCCGGGGGTAGCGACGTTGGACCGCCCGCATCGGTTCAAGAAGCTAGCCGGACAGAGGTCTCGGCGGAGCCTGTAGAGGAGACGTAGGTGGTTGTGACCAAAGGACACGGGTCGCAGGGATATAGGAGTCCCGCAACGGAGACTCCTCCGAAAAAGATTTTGGGGAGGTTGGCGCTTGGGTTGGCCGAATTGTCCGAAGAAGCCCAAGCCAGGGTTCTGATAGAAGAGGCTGGGAAGTTGAAGGCCTCTCAGTCGGAGGTCGCCCGGGTTGGTTCCTCGGGTGGAGATGGCCAGCCTAGTAGCTCGAACGTGGGTGTCGAGGAGGCGTTTTCTGCTTTAATGAGGTCGGCCTTGTACCCGGGTGCGGATCCTTCGGCAGACAAGTTTGCGGACTTGGAATTGGTTGATGCCGCGTTCGGGCAGCAGGGCGTAGCCGAAAGTGTCCATCTTCTCTCCGATATAGATAATCCGACCCTTATGAAGATGACACGGGCCTACGCCTCTCGGGTGAGTCACCGTTCTTGGGCGGAAAGTACTTCCCGGTCGACTTGATTGCATATTCTTACTCATTTTTTTATCCTGTAGAGTGTTTTGCTTTCTCGGGCGATGTGCTAGCGCTTGAGCTTGGCGACGGGGGCCAGCGTTCAGGCCAGGAGAGCCAGTGCCGAACTCCGATCGCAAGCAGAGGTGTCTGAGAAGTTTGAGGAACTCTTGGTTGCCAGCAACAAAAGCTTGGCGGGGATGAAGGCGTCGTATCAGGCCGCTCTAGCCGAAGCGTCTAAGCAAAAGTGCAAAGTGGAGGAGCTGCAGGGGCTCCTGGCGAAGAATGACGACGCGTGCTTAGAGTTGGCTCGAGTTAAGTCGAAGCATTCCGAGGAAATGGCGGCGATGCAGCGGGAACATAACGAGAGTCTGGGCCGGCTGGGGAAGGAGGCTGCCGACGAGAAAAAATGCCTGGCCAGAATGCTCAATGAAGTGGAGGAGAAGCTGCAGCGGCGCGATGGCGAAGTCGCTGACTTGAGAGTCAGCGCTAAATGGCACGAAGGGATGATAGCTCGGCTGAGTGACGAGCTATCCCAAGTCCGAGGAGAGGTCGAAGATAAGCAGTCGAGAATTAATGCTCTCCAGGAGAGGATCGAGTTGGTTAGAGCCGATAAAGCAAAGGCCAGGGGCGAGGCCGAGGAGCTGACCAAAAGGTTGGCCCGACGAGAGGAGGAGGTACGACCTTATCCCCCCCCCCCCCCCCTTTTTTAGCTTCCTTTGTTGGTTTCTTGTGATGCCGACTGATTTCGGTTTCGCAGATGGCAAAGTTAGGGTTGGACAATCGGGCCTTGCAAGGCGAACTCGCGTCTAGCCGAAGTAGGAGTTCAGAACTCGAGGCGCGGGCCGGCGAGTTCGAGGAGCAAACTGTTATTCTGCTGGCTCAAGTTGCGGAAGCTGAGAGGCAAGTTGCCTTATTGCGGAGCCAAATGGCCGAAGCTGAGGTGCAACTCGCTATGCTCAAGGGCGAGCAGGACGTAATTGGTGCTGACGCCTTCCAACTCGGAGTAGAAGAGTGCAAAGACAAGATATCCAGCGAGCATCCGGAATGGGATCTCTCTTTCCTTGATGCCGAAGCTCTTGACGTCAGCGACTCTGGGGGCGAAGAGGAGGATGAGTACATCGACGCTTCGGATACCGATCTTGGTGCCGCCCCAGGTCCCAGCAAGGCCGCAGCTTCTGGAGGACATTCGCAGACCGTTGCCAAGGAGGCGAAGATACTTGAGAAGGGCGAATCAAGTCATGCCCTGCAGATGTAACTGGGGGTTCCCCTAGAACTGGCGTGGTTCCCGATCTTTAAAAGTTACTTCTAAGTTTTGCTTTCTGGGCTGTAGCTTTGCCTGACGTCTTTTAATGAATAAACTTTCTACTTCTATTTGAGTGTTTTTTCTTGCACGGTCCTTCGCTCCAAATTTCGCCTCAATCGCAAGCGACTTATGGCTTGTTGACGCTATTTGATCGTCTTTATCTCGGGATCGAGGGAATGCATTGGCTTGGCCCAAGGCGGGGCGATAGCCTTGACTGGTGAACCGAGAGATGATCTGGTTCGGTTCACGTTTGTTCAATGCAACAAATTAATTAAAATTTGAGGAATGAAATTAGTCGGTTAAGATCGACGGATAGGGTAGGTCGGCTAGGGCCGACAGACGATATAGGTCGGCTAGGGCCGATGGGTGAGGTAGGTCGACTCAGGCCGATGGCAAAGTAGGTCGGCTATGGCCGATGGGCAAAATAGGTCGGCTAGGGCCGACGATAAAGTAGGTCGGCTAGGGCCGACGACAAAGTAGGTCGGCTAGGGCCGACATATGAGGGTGGTTACCGAAGTATTTTTCGTTTCCTTTTGTCACTTCCTTTTTCGGTGAATGAAAGAATGGTTTGCGTAGCCTTCGCGCTCATTTTTGTTTTGAGATGCTCAATTTTGTCGCACAAGTTCTTTGAGCGATTAACTTCGTTGGGGAGCAATCGACGAACAATCGGTTTTCGTGCTTTTTGCTGTCCTGCCAGCGCCCTGCTGTTCTGCAGGTAAATCGGTTTTTATTTCGTCGAAGTTGATGATACGGCTTTGTAGGGAACATAAAGCTGCTCCAGCATTTTCCGGAAGGCTTTTATGGCATTGGTCTTTTCCCATGCGGGTCGTTTTGACGTACGACGCACGCACCCGTTTACCATTGAAGGATATTACTTTCGTAGGATGATCTCCTGAACCTGCTAGTTTCCGTAAGGTCAGTGGACGATTCTCTGCGTTTAATGACCGCAATTCGGGATCAAGAGGAAATCTTTGCATGCGTCATAGTTCAGGCGGTGGGCTTGGCGCGCAATGGGTTGCTGCATCCATCTTGGAAGGCCACGTGGAGGCATGGGCCAGGTGTTCGAATCTCGGGGCTTCCGGCCTTGATAGCTGTTCCCGGTTCATTTTTGCCTATAAAAAGGGGGAAGAGGGGTCGTGTTAGGCCATTCTCAAAGTTTCCTTCCCCTTTGGCATTTCTCCCATGCTTATTTCCTTGACGCTGCGAGTGGGAGGATCGAGCTTTCCTCTCATAAGCTCTTTGCCTCCAGATAGTTGGGGCAACGAAGGAGCCACCGGAGAGTGGTTCGCCCTTAGGGGTGAGACCTGGAGATCATATGGAGAGCGCACAGGAAGGGCGCAGAGATCACATGGAGAGCACATATGCGCTTCCAGTGTGACCTTTGTGGTTTCCCTTTGGGGACGTACGGTAGGAAGTGTACGCGGGCTCCCCATGGGTTATGTGAATTTTCCTCCTCCCCTGGTTTGGATTCCTGGACTCGTCTGCCTGGGGAATCTTTCGCCACATGGGGAGGGGGCGACAGTGTGCCGCCCGCAGGTACCTTGCCTTTGGGTTTGGGAAAGTTGGGGTGGTACACACTCGGTTTGGGAGAGCGTTCCGGCGCTAGGGTCCGGGGACTTCCTACCTACTCGCCGGGGGGCCTCTTGGTTGGGTGGTCTGGGGCAATATCCCGTCCATCCTTTCCGATCGCCCTGATATCTTGGTTGGGTCACCGAGATATCATTATTTACTGAAGCTGGCCGCAACTATTGGTCCATATTGCCCGCCCATTATTGGCGCGAGCTGACTGTTTGCGGCTTATCTAGCTCGTTGGTCCAGATGCCGGAGCATCACAGTTGCCCAGGTCTGATTTGGAGCAGTTGCCCGAGTTTTGTACTTGTCTTTGTTTTATGCATTTCAATACTCTTGTAACGCCTCTCAGGCATTTGTAATTGGTTTTGATGGCAATGAAATAAAGAGAGTTCTGTTCTGTTTCTCAATCTCCATTTCTTTCGTGCTGAGTTTGTTGTTGCTGGTTGTGGGGTACAAAGATGTCCCGTTCGTTCTTAGGCGAGGATCCCGCGCTATCTGAACTAGTCGGGGTTTGCAAACTACCCTGGCCCAGACGGCGGTTTGGAGATTGTTCGGCAGAATATGCTCTTTATCTTGGTCCGAAGCTTGGAGATTTATGCTTCGTCCCTATTGGAGCCCGAATGTTTATGGCTCGGCCTTGCCGAGGTTCGGAGAATTTACCACTCGGCCCGGTCGATGTTCGGAGAATTTGTTACTTGGCCCTGCCAAGGTTTGGCGAATCTGTCGCTCGGCCCAGCCGAGGTTCGGAGAATTTGTTACTTGGCCTTGCCAAGGTTCGGAGAATCTGTAGCTCGGCCCAGCCGAGGTTCGGAGGACTTGTTACTTGGCCCTGCCAAGGTTCGGAGAATCTGTCGCTCGGCCCAGCCGAGGTTCGAAGGATTTGTTACTTGGCCCTGCCAAGGTTCGGAGAATCTGTAGCTCGGCCCAGCCGAGGTTCGGAGGACTTGTTACTTGGCCCTGCCAAGGTTCGGAGAATCTGTCGCTCGGCCCAGCCGAGGTTCGGAGGATTTGTTACTTGGCCCTGCCAAGGTTCGAAGAATCTGTAGCTCGGAGAGGTGACTTAGTCGCTACCATGAGTCACAATGCTAGGTCCCTGCAACGTTCGGTGAAGGGCGTCATGGTGGAACGGGCGGTGCATGGTCGTGTTCTCCATTCATGACGTTACCCCTTCCGAGGGGACGAATTACTGCTAGGCGCTGGAATTCTTTATTTTTTGTATTTCCCGAAAGGCGGCCAGCTTAAAAGAGCTTGGGGAAGTGTAAGGAGCATTTATTACGGGGGGGCCGGCAGATCGGGAGATACTCTGTTCAGGGGGGGTTCCCGAACAGTCCGCCCGTATTACCGATTTCACTCGGAATGGGGCACGACCCTTCGGATTCTGCAGGCGCTAATTAAAGCGATGATACGTGATGAGTTCTCATAGGTCAGTGGTTACGGCCTGACTGATCGAAATACTCGTCTGACAAGTATAAATACGACCAGGGGGTGCTGGTCTTTGCCACCCCTCTGATTCAGTCTCGAAATAGTTTTTGTCATGGCTTCTCAAGGAGGAGAGTGATCGTCTGACGAACTAAGGGCGTCAATCAATGGCCTGTTACATCCGGCGAGGGGCCGCCCCACGATTACCGTCGACGGGCTAGGCCTGGCGTCGACCCTCGCGAGCCACCAACGGCTCGAGAGGGTCGTGGAAGAATATGTTGATGTTACTACGAGGGAGGTGGAGGCCCTTCGCCGGGTGGCAGACCGGCAGAAGGAGGAGATAACGTCACTCCGCCAGCAAGTCACCGATCTCACCGAACGCCTGGAGGACTTGCTGGCTTCTGGGAGTGACAGTGAGCCCTAGCGAGGGCTTCTTCTCCTCTTTCTTTTTCTTTTTGTTTCTTCTGTTTCTCTTTTTGTATTTCCTTTTACAATCAATGAAAAAGGCCTTTTTTGACAACTTCTTATTTTCTGAGATTTTAGTTCTAAGAAATATCACTCGTATATGATTGAATAGTTGGGGAGCCTGGGTGGCTCCATTGGTTCACGCGCTAAGTCATGGCTTTGTTTGAGACAGGCATTTTGTTCGGCATGTTATAGGGGCATTGCCCAGAGATTTTAGCAGCAAAAAAGGGGGAATTTTCCGGCTTTGTCTGGGGTTTGTGGCCGGTCATGTAGGGCTTGTTGAACCCTTTAGGGGTTTGCCGGAGGCGCATTCTTTATGTCTGTTGACGGTTTTTGCTCAGTGTGCCTTTTTTCAAACTGGCCGAAGTTCTGGGGACTATTTGGAAGTCCTTCGGCTTTAATCGAGGCCCGTGTACTTTGGTTTTCTGTTGGGACTTTAGTTCGAAGAATTATTGCTCGGCCCAGCCGAGGTTCGGAGATTTATTACTCGGCCTAGCCGAGGTTCGGATATTTGTTGCTCGGCCCTACCGAGGTTCGGAGACTAGTTGCTCGACTCTGCCAAGGTTCGGAGATTAGTTGCTCGGCCCTACCGAGGTTCGGAGACTAATTGCTTGGCCCTGTCGAGGTTCGGAGATTTGTTACTCGGCCCTGCCAAGGTTCGGAGATTAGTTGCTCGGCCCTGCCGAGGTTCGGAGATTTGTTGCTCGGCCCTGTCGAGGTTCGAAGATTTGTTGCTCGGCCTCGGTTATTTGTGCAACTGCCTCCGCCTCGACCCATTTAGTGAAGTAGTCGATGGCGACGAATAAAAATTTCCGCTGCCCCGTGGCGAGCGGAAATGGGCCGAGGATGTCCATCCCCCACTTGGCAAAGGGCCAAGCAGAGGATATAGGAACCAGGCTGGCGGAGGGGAGTCTCTGAACGCTTGAGTGCCTCTGACATGGGTCTCAAGCTCGGACAAGATCGTCTGCATCCTTCTGCATAGTCGGCCAGTAGTAGCCTTGTCGTAGCACCTTGTGGCATAGGGACCGGCCTCCCAGATGGTTGCCACAAATCCCTTCGTGCTCTTCATGGAGAGCATAATCTGCTTCGGATGGACGGAGGCACCTAAGCAGTGGCATGGAGAAGGATCGTTTGTAGAGCTGATCATCGATCAGCACGTAGTGGGTGGCCTGCAGCTTCAGCTTTCTAGCCTCTCTCCGGTCGGGTGGAAGCGACCCTTCTTTGAGGTACTTTAGAATGGGATCGAACCATGATGGTTCGGCTTCAACTTGCATTATTCGGTCGGCTTCCGTGATGTTGGGTTTCTCCAGGGTCTCCAGGTGGAACTTTTGTTCAGTGTCTATTGATTCTGTGGTTGCCAATCTGGACAGTAGGTCGGCACGGGCATTCTCGGATCTGGGAATCCGAGTGATCTCAAACTCGGAAAAATGGGGAAGCAGGCTCCGCACCTCCTAGAGATATCAAATCATGTTCGGCTCCCGAGCCTCAAATTCTCCTCGTACATGGCCAGCCACCATTTGAGAGTCGGTGAAGGCGTTAAGCTTCTCCACCTTCAGGTTGCGGGCGATTCGGAGACCGGCCAGCAGGGCCTCGTACTCGACTTCGTTGTTGGAGGCTGGGAAAGAGAACCGGACGCCATACTCAAAGGTTGCCCCCTCCGGACTGGTGAGAACCAGGCCCGCACTGGAGCGATGAGCGTTGGACGACCCATCGACATGGAGGAGCCACCGGGCTCCAGATTTTGGTTCCTCGAGGAAGTCCGGGGTGGAACCATCCTCCGGGATGGTACACTCGAGGAGGAAATCGGCTAGCACTTGGGCTTTGATGGCCGGGCGAGGCTGAAAGTGGATGTCATGCTCGCTCAACTCGACGGCCCACTTGGTCATTCTTCCTGATGTCTCGGGGCGGTGGACCACCGCCCTGATAGGTTGGTCGGTCAGGACCGTCACAGAATGTGCTTGGAAGTATGGTCGCAGCTTCCGGATCGAAGTGATCAAGGCCAACACCATCTTCTCAATTCAACTGTACCTTGTCTCTGCATCGCGGAGTAGCTTGCTCACATAGTATATCGGCCTTTGGACCTTGCCCTCTTCTCTGACCAGCACTGAACAGACGGCGCTTTCTGAAACAGCCAGATACAAGAACAGGGTCTCGCCCGGGCTTGGGCTGCTGAGGAGTGGGGGTGAGCCGAGATATTTCTTGAGATATTGAAATGACTTCTGGCATTTAGGGGTCCATTGGAAGTTCTTGGCTGACCGGAGGGTTTTGAAGAAGGGAAGGCATCTCTCGGCCGAACGCGCCATGAAGCGGTTGAGAGCCGCTATCCTTCCAGTCAGGCGCTGGACCTCTTTAACAGATGCCGGGGGCGCCATTTGTTGGAGAGCTTGAATCTTCTGGGGGTTAGCTTTGATACCTCGCTGGGAGACCATGAAGCCGAGAAACTTCCCGGAGTTAACACCGAAGGCGCATTTGGTCGGATTGAGTCTCATCCCATACTTGCGCAACGTTGCAAAGCTCTTTGAGAGGTCCTCGACATGTCATGATGCTTCTTTAGTCTTGACCAGCATGTCATCCATGTACACCTCCATATTCCGGCCGATCTGCTCCTTGAATACCTTGTTGACTAGCCTTTGGTAGGTGGCACCTGCATTTTTAAGACCAAAGGGCATGACACGGTAATAGTAAGTACCTCGGTCGGTTTTGAAGGCGGTCTTCTCCTCATCCTCAGGGGCCATCCGGATCTGATTGTAGCCTGAATAAGCATCCATGAATGACAGCATTTGGTGACCTGAGGTGGCATCCACGAGCTGTTCGATCCGGGGAAGAGGGAAGCTGTCCTTCGGGCAGGCTTTGTTGAGGTCGGTGAAGTCGATGCAAATCCTCCACTTGCCGTTCGACTTCTTCACCATGACGACGTTCGATAGCCAGCTTGGATAATTTACCTCCGGACGAAGTTTGCCTTGATGAGTTTATCTACTTCTTCTTCAACGGCTTTCTATCGTTCCGGGGCAAAGCTCCTCTTCTTCTGCTTGATGGGCCTGTGCATCTCATCCACGTTGAGACGATAGACCAGAACCTCGGGGCTGATCCCCGGCATGTCAGAGGCGGATCAGGCGAAGACGTCAGCGTTGCTTCGGAGAAACCTGATCAATTTGTGCCGAGGTTCGCCCTTGAGCAGTGACCCAATTTTTATAGTTCGGTCGGGGCGAGCCTCGTCCAACGGCACCTCCTCCAGCTCCTCTGCTGGTTCTCCTCGCTGTTCGGCGAAGTCCTCGCAATCGTCTAGCCCGTCAACCTCCGGCACTTTGGACTGAAGGCTGGTAACGAAGCATTGCCGAGCCATGGCTTAATTTCCTCGAATAACTCCAACTCCCTGATCGGTGGGGAACTTCATGGACAAGTATGGGATGGAGACAACTGCCTTGAGGGACATTAGGCCGGGCCTGCCGAATATTGCGTTGTACAAGGATCTGAGTTTGGTCACAAGGAAGTCCGTATGGACGGTGGCCACAAGGGGCCAAGCTCCTGCGCGGACCGTGAGGGTGACGACCCCTTCCGAGATGACGACGTCGCCCGTGAACCCCATTAGGGTGGAATCCACGGTTCGAAGGTTCTCCATGAGTAGTTTCACCTTGGCAAACACATCGAGATACAGAACGTTCACCGAACTTCCACTATCAACAAGGATTCGGCTTACATCATAGTTATTTAAATTGAGGGATACAACTAATGCATCATCATGGGGGAACTGTATCCCTTGGAGATCATCGTCAGAGAAAGAGAGCTCGCCCGTCCGCGCCTTCTTTGGCGCTGATCCCTCGCCGTCGTTCCTGGGGCTCGACCCGCCAGCCTCTTCAATCATGTTAATGCGGCCGATCACGGGCGGATTAGGTGGAGGGGGAGGTTGTTGAGGCTCAGGTTGGCGGTCACCTCCTTGTCCTGGCTCGGGCGCCCTCCTGAACTGATTCAAACGCCCCCTCTGGATCAGCCTCTCGATCTCATTTTTCAGCTGCCAGCATTCTTCAGTGTCGTGGCCGTGCTCCCAGTGGTAGCGGCAGTACTTAGCGGGGTCTCTTCGGATCGGGTTCCCTCGGAGAGGAGCTGGCCGAGGGAGCTGGCGCTCTATCTCCATGAGAATCTGTGCTCGGGGCACGGTCAGCGGAGTGTAGCGATCGAACCGCTGGGTGGGCTTCGAGAACGATTCCTCGGTGGCAGTGGGGGAGCTCTTTGGCGGCGAGGTGGACTCGGCCGATGGGTGGGACGGTGCCTATCGGGGCCTTTGGGCTCCTTCTTCTTTGCCAGCTCGGCGCGGGCAACCCTCCGCGATTCTTTGACCCTAGCGTATTTGTCCGCCAGGGCCATCATATTAGAGAGGCTAGGGGGGTAGCTGACTTCCATCGCCAGGTAGAAGTCGCTTTCCTTTGAGACTCCCCCCGCCAAGGCGGACATAGCCACCTCATGATTAAGGTGGTCCACCTCCAGTATGGCCTTATTAAAACGGCCGAGATAACTTCTCAAGGACTCCCCCTCTCTCTGCTTGACTTCGGAGAGGGAGTCAGATCTTCGTCGGTGGCGGCGGCTGCTGACGAACTGGCCGATAAAAAGATGGCTTAGCTCGTCAAATGAATCAATGGAACCTGGCTTCAAGGCGTTGAACCAGGTTCGGGCAGATCCTCTTAGAGTGGAGGGGAAAGCGCGGCAGAGGATCGCATCGGATACTCCGTGGAACATCATTATTGACCGGAAACTGCTGAGATGGTCGTCCGGGTCAGAAGAGCCGTGATAGGATTCGATGGCTGGTAGCTTAACATGGGAGGGAATCACTTCCTCCATAATCCCTTTGGAGAAAGGGATGCCCTGCTCCGCCTTGGGCTGAGGCGGATAGGCCTGCTTGGCAGCGTCTAGCTCCTGGCGCATCTCCTGGATCTGCCGACGGATCTCCTCTTCGGCAGTCATAGGAGGAGCTGGGCGAGGGAAACGCAGGAACGGCATCAAATCATGGTGGGAGGATACTGGGGAGGGGGTCCGGGCCCGTCGGGATCTGGATGGATCCCTGTCGTAACCGCCTCGTGGGACTGGTTTGTCCCCTCTAGGCCGATGTGGGGGGTCCGCGGCTTCATGCGGATCGGAGGAGGAAGTCGCCGGCGAAGAGGGAACCGCGGCCCCCTTATGAAGGTGAGGAGCGGGAGGAGCTGCGAAACGCTCCTAGACCAGGTGGGTCAGGGCTTGGACTTGCTGGACCAGCGAGGCGAACTGGTCCTGGGTCACCGGGATGGCTGGCGGCGACGGGGTTTCAATTGGTGGAGGCTGTGGTGCTACACTGCTCACCGGATCAGGCCTCTGAGAAGCGGCCTAGTCTTGGGCTTCAGAGGTTGCTCTTCTCCAATTGGCCATTAGAGAGGTTCTACTCCGGATGGAGATCCTTATCTCCTTTCTCCATGTTTTAACGGGACTTGAGGCCCTTCCTCTAGCGCCAATCTGTTGCCGCCGAGATCCGTCCTCTGACTCGGGCGCAATCGATCTCCTGGGGCGGACCTGCACACAAGTCCTCGTGCGAGAGGCGTTGCGGATGGCCCTCCGCGGAAGACCCTCCGACGCTCAAGTCAGTGGGGAAAAATCGGCGATCAATCAGAAAACAGGAAGGTGGATCTCCCTGGGGAGTCTCTCTAGGGGCGGTCGATCGGGAGCTCCAGAGGGGAGAGCACCGACGAGCAGCTGGCGAAAGCGGGAGAGTGAGAGTGAGGGTGAGCGCATACCTGAGGGAATCTGGGAGTGTCATATTTATAGGTTGTCACCTGTATCTTGAGCGTCTTCTGGAAGGTTCGAGGGTTGTTAGGATACGAAGACGGATTGAATCAGGCCGTTGTGGGGCCGCTGGGATTCGTATCTTGTTTGTTAAGGGATCGACGGCTAGGAAAGCTCCTTGATGGCTTGAGATCTGGTAGGCGCGCAGTTCCTAGATAGCCGTATTAGGTTCTAGACCACTTCTCAACATGATTCTTTGCGTGAGATGCTGTTATGATAGGCCTAGGCTCTCCTGCGCCAGGTTCCGCGGGGGTGAGTATCGGATCATGGGTTGCTCGGGGAAGCCGAGCTATGGAGAAAGACGAGCTATGGGAAAGACCGAGCTACGGGAAGCTCGAAGATAATCGAGCTATGGAAGCTCAGGGAAGTCGAGCTACGGAAGCTCGGGGGAGCCGAGCTACGGGAGCTCGGAGAGCTGAGCTGCGGGAAGCTCGGGAAAGCCGAGTTATAGGAACTCGGGGAAGACGAGCTATGGGAGCTCGGGGGAGCCGAGCTATGGGAGCTCGGGGAAGACGAGCTACAGAAGCCCGGGGGAGCCGAGCTACGGGAAGCTCAAGAAAGCCGAGTTATAGGAACTCGGGAAAGACGAGCTAGGGAAGCTCGGGAAAGCCGAGCTATGGGAGCTCGGGGAAGACGAGCTACAGAAGCCCGGAGGAGCCGAGCTACGGGAAGCTCGGGAAAGCCGAGTTATAGGAGCTCGGGGAAGACGAGCTATGGGAGCTCGGGGGAGCCGAGCTATGGAGCTCGGGGAAGACGAGCTATAGAAGCCCGGGGGAGCCGAGCTACGAGAAGCTCAAGAAAGCCGAGTTATAGGAACTCGGGGAAGATGAGCTAGGGAAGCTCAGGAAAGCCGAGCTATGGGAGCTCGGGGAAGACGAGCTACAGAAGCCCGGGGGAGCCGAGCTACGGGAAGCTCGGGAAAGCCGAGTTATAGGAACTCGAGGAAGACGAGCTATGGGAGCTCGGGGGAGCCAAGCTATGGAAGCTCGGTGAAGACGAGCTACAGAAGCCCGGGGAGCCGAGCTACGGAAAGCTCGGGAAAGCCGAGTTATAGGAACTCGGGGAAGACGAGCTACGGGAAGCTCGGGAGCATCATGGCGGGCGGAGGGACAGGATCGGCCTTAGCCTCCTCGTATGAATATTGATGCAATGATGATTTTACCTTCCAACATGTTAAAACTGCAGCTTTACATTCAAAAAAAAAAATTTAAATTTCTTTAAATAATTATATTTATGACTTAATTTAATCTCAATTTTTGAACTTACATTCAATTCAATATAAATTAGTTTAATATAAATCTTCTTGAGAGCATCGTACCAGACCCAACACTAACAACATCTTGGACCAACGCGTAAACGGTCGCCGCCATTCCAGAAGCCCTGAACCGAAGTTTTCATACGGACTCCTGCCAATGGGGGGGCACGCAGCCTATGACAGCCACATGGTGTTGAGGCCATGAGGTTGGATTTGAAAGCTCAACCACAATGAATGCGGCCGTAGACGTGCGGGAGGGGGTGTTGAGAGAAGACCCAATTAGTCTACCCTAGATTGATGATGAAATGTTATGATCATAAATCCAGCTGGTTGGGACTTCATGAAGAATGAATTTTTTAATGTCATCTTATTCTACGAGAACATGCATTAATTGACCAGGCCGGCGTGGGTAAACCTCTACGCCGCACCTCGCTAAGGCTGGAAATAAGGTATGGGTCCTTTTTTTATTTAGAAAGTCATTGGTAGCTAAAACAGTAGGAATGGAGGAAATCAGGTACCTTGGACATGTCAGCTTAATATATAGAAGGTGGAGGTATATGGATATATGGCTCTTTGACTTCATCTGGGTTTAATTTGTGAGGAGAGAGTGTAATAAATAATGTTTTAAAAATTAAATATGAACCAGCTTAACATTTGAGTTACAGATCAATCGATTCGATCGGTTGAACTGATTTGATCGGACATAATATTATAATTTAATTTTAATTTAATAATATAAAATAATAAAATATAAATACGATTTAAATAAAAAAATTAAAAAGAATCTAAAAATAGGTTGGACCTGTTGAAACCTGGCTGGTTCAACGAGCTTTTTTGATTTTTACTGCATCATATAAAAGTCAACTTTAATAATAAAACCGAATCTTATGGTCGGTTTTCGGTTGGACCGGTTGGATCGATCGGTCCGATTTAATTTTCAAAACATTGGTAATAAATCGAAGGGCTCATCAGAAGAAGCTAATTGGAGGGTGCTATATATATATATATATATATATATATATATATGCAAGTTCTTTAAATTGATATAATTATTCAATATTTACTTAAATGTATAACTAATGTAAGACTACATACATACTAGCAAAAATCCTATTCTCGTTGCTGATCCTACAATACCATAAAGCAACCTTTCATAACTTTATCTAGTGCAAAAGCTAAAAAAATTTAAAGCCATAGCATTTACTTCGATTGAGTTGATACGGCTGACCGTCTTATTGCGTAACATTGGTCTAACTTTTCATTATCCTCCTTATCTTTATAGTGGCAACTATGGGTGCCTTACACATGCCTATTAATTCCATACACTAAGGTCATTCCAAACATATAAAAATTAAATATCATTGTTTTTTTAGAACAAGTTGCCCATAACACTTTGGTTACATCATTAGTTCCTTCATATGCACAAGTCATGGACATTCTTAGTAAACTACTTGCTCGGGATGTTTTTCTACAAACTTTGGTTTAAATTCAACCTGTAGTGAAGGATTCATTGGATGCAGAGTAGTGGGGAATCAAAATTTGATAACATCACCAAACATTGGGGATTCAGAATTGATTGATCTCACGAATGTTGTATTGACAAAATCACCAAGAATTTGGACATCATATTAAACCTAATCAACTAGACCAGCCAAAGATACTTTACCTTAATCATGTCCATGACCTATAGAGATTTGGCTTTACCTTGGATAGTTACTTTGTATCATGGGATCTTCTCTATATGCAAAGTCAACCGCCACGGTGTTTTCAACATGTTGTTCTCAATTTCGGCTGTTCGGTTAGCAAGCATGCATCGAGCATACAGCCATGCCATCGTGCATGCCAAAACCCTTGGCGTGCACAGCAGACGCTATGGCATGGACGCATGGTCAATTCACGTATCCGATGCATGCTTACTGCGTTGGAGGACGGCGTAGCAAGTCTTTTTCTTTCCTAAAAATTGGCTTGGCCCATTCAGTTGGCCCGTTTGCTGGCTCCCTAACAATTAGGCCCCATTACAAGCCTCATGGGAGGGTTCCAGCCCAGTTCCAAACCAAGCACTGTTACCACGGCCTCACAAGGCTTTTGGTACAAGGAAGGCATTCAGCTGTTACCACTCATTCTGAGCACGCAAGGTCAAATTCCACGACAAATGATTGGATGTTTTGAAAGCATAGTTCCTGCCCTGGATCACGCTGTGCCAGGATTTTGAAAACCTCTAGGCTCGACAGGCCTACATCCACCTGACAGTGATCTGCATCGTCTTTGAGAAAATAATATCCTCGGTCTCGGCCTATAGTTATTTATCTTATCCTATCCCATGGACCTCATGATAGGTCCCATGCCCTCTATATTATTATTATTGCTGGTATAGCTTCGTGATCTATTAACGATTGGCATGACGCATATGAAACACTGTAATTGTGATGAAGAAAGAAACTGACACAAATGACCCATAAAAATAAGTCCATCACCACCGTTCAAGGAATCAAGAGTTTAAATTATATTGGGCTCGCCAACCAGGTGAAACCCCAGGCACATGAATAACACTGAAGCCCACGTGGCCTCGTCCATCTCACAGCGATGCCAATTGACAAGAGGGCATTAAACCGACCGGCTGGATTGCTAGAGGTGTCCAGCCTGAATATTAAAAATTTCTTGAATCATTTTGTCATTTTATGCAGTTCATGATTCTGATTTTTAAGAAAATCATACTAACAGTAATTATTCATGACTCATTGAACAGGCACAACCATGGATGGTGAATTAAAGAAGTTGGATGATGTGGGTATTTGGTGGTGATCTTCCTATCATCCATTGTCTTTTTCACTTTTTTTTTCCCCTCTAAAATAAGAGAGAGATTGCTACACAAGTCTCATTAATTTCAATAAACAATGAAATTATTGTATCAGTTGTTTTCTTTCCTTTTCTTTTCTTTTTTCTGGAGATGAACTTGGATCTGTTTTGTTAAAGAAGAAATCTATGGAATAGTAATGAAAAAGAACATTTTTTTGTAGATCCACTTCAAGCCAATAACTTTCTTAACACTTGGTTTCTTCACTAATTTTCAAGTTTTATTCTTCTCAATCATATTGATTTCTTCTTGCATTTTCTTATTCCATACTTCTTCATACTTAGCATTTTCATAAGTTTCAGACTCAATCATGCAGAAAATTACAAGAAGCTTAAATATCACTTAATCTTTTCATTTTTATAGGAGTAGAACTTGAAGATGGACTTGAACTTGAAGTTGAAAATGGACTTACACTTGAAGAAGTTTATGGTAAACCTTCAACCTCATTTTTTTCATTTTAAGCATCATGAATTTCTTCATCAAGAGAAATAATATTTTTTTTAACTTTCTTTGGCTTCCAATCTCAAGCAACTTTCTCATTGAAAATAACATCTCTTCTTATGATCACTTTATTTTGCTTCAAGCTAAAAAGTCTGTATCCTTTTGATTTAGAATTATATCCGGCAAAGATGTATTTTTCACTTACTTCATCAAATTTGTGTCTCCTTTCCTTTAAAATATGTGCATAGCATACACATCCAAAGATTTTACAATGCTTCACTGAAGGCTTTCTACCAGACCAGGCTTCAAATGGTATCATATTCTGAAGAGCTTTTGTTGGACATCTATTCATCAGATACACTTGTGTATTCACTATTTCTACCCAAGAAGAATTTGGAAGGCCTTTGTCTTTGGGCATAGATCTAGATATCTCAACAATAGTACGGTTCTTTCTTTCTGCAACTCCATTTTGCTCTGGTGCATAGCCAACAGTCGATTATATTTGTACACCATCATCTTCACAAAACTTTTCAAATTCATTTGAATTGTATTCTTCACCATCTCTATCACTTCTAAGCACCTTGATATAATGCCCACTTTATCTTTCCACAAGATTTTTAAACTTCTTGAAGATAAGAAATGCCTCTAATTTATGTCTCATAAAATACACCCATGTCATCCTTGAATAGTCATCAATAAAAATAATGAAATAGATATTACCTGCATGAGAAGGAGTTTTCATAGGTCCACATATGTCTGTATGAATAAGCTTCAATGGTGCTTTGACTCTCCATACACACTCTTTTGGAAATGCCTATCTATGTTGTCTTCTAAGTGCATATGCTTTACAAGGTTCTTTCTTGTCATGTATTGCTGGTAGACCATACATCATATTCTTTTAATATAAACTTCTCAAACTTTGAAAGTTTAAGTGCCCAAACCTTTTGTGTCATAACCATGACTCATCATTTACTTTCATCTTCCATGCAGCATCCTTTGCATAGTGCAAAATAAGAGGAAAACTTTTATTTTTCTTCATCTTGATTTTTATCATAAGTTTCTTTTTCATCCCTCTGTCATATAACTTGCAAACATTATCTTCAAAGTATACCATATGCCCATGCTTAATCAATTGTCCAACACTCAAGAGATTTTGCTTCAAGTCTGAAACAAATAAAACATCATGAATAAATTTTCTTCCTTTCTGGGTATTAATTGCAATTATACCTTTTCCTCTTGCTTGGACTAGAACACTATTTTTCATCTTTACTTGTGAAATTAACGAACTATCAATGTTCACAAAAATAGATTTATCACTAGTCATGTGATTGTTGCACCCACTATCAAAATACCACATATTATTCTTTTGCTCTTCTGTGGTTTGACATACATATAGTGTGCTTTGTTGATGTTCATTTTTTTCTGAGAAGTGTGCTTACTCATTTACTTTGTACCTGCAATCTTTTTGAATATGTCCAAACTTTTTACAATTATACATTAGGGTTTCTTCCTAAACCAGCAATCTTTTTCAATATGAGAAGATATTATATATGTTGCACCTTTGTTAAGTGCTCTCATCATATTGCCTTCTTAGAAAATTATTTCTTTGTATTTCCCTACCTCTTCCTTTCATATTTCTTTCTCTTCCTCTACTCTGATTTTTACCTTTAAATGACTCTCTTTTAACTCAAGCATGACTAGATGATTCTTTTTGAGAATTTTTATCAACCATTTGAGTTTAGATTGAAAGGCACTTTCAATTGATGATTCTTTATGCCTAAACAATCTTTGCTCGTAAGCTTTAAAAGATCCCATCAATTCATGAACACTTAAAATAGAAAGATTTTTAGATTCTTCAACAATTGTAGCTATTGTATCAAATTTTGAAGATAAACTAGCCAAAATTTTTTCACATATTCTTTGCTCGGTGATGGTCACCATAGCTCTTCATTTGATTAACAGTTTCCATAATTTTGAAGAAGTAATCTTTTAATTTTTTATTTTCTTGCATTCTTAAGTTATCTAACTCTCTTCTTAGAGTTTAAAGTTTGATAGCTCTCACCTTTATGTTGCCCTGAAATTCCTCCTGCAAGATATCCCAAGCCTCCTTTGATTTAGTGGCTCTAATGATTATGGGAAAAAGTTTCTCAGACACAGCTTGCTGGATAAAGAAAAGGGCTTTAGCATCCTTCTTTTTGTAATCCTTTAGTTGCTCCTTTTGATAATTTATTGGATTAACTGGCTCTTCATACCCGTTCTCTACTAGATCGCATACTTCTTGTGAAATAAAAAGGGTCTTCATCTTGATTCTTCAATAATCATAATTTTCTCCATCAAAAATAGAAATAGAAGGGTTGGTTGATAGTCATACCCATATTGCTTGAGGTTGACATGAATCATCCTATTTTTTTTTTTTTTGTAGGCTTTCCTCTTCTCCTTTTTCTCCAAATAACTCTTTGGAGGATGTTCCCTAGCTCCAAAGAGCCTTCCCTGAAAACCTAACAACAAAAATCATGGATGGAAAGTCAAATGCTTGGGCAGTCAAACCCTTTTTTTTTTAGTTGCTGCTTTGGATATTGCTTTGGGAGGAAGAAAAGGTATAGGACGAAGAAATCTGATAGAATTTGGTGGGGTTCGTATCTCTCCTCCAAACCACCGTCTTCTTTGCCTTAGATTCTTTTCAAGGAAGTTGCAGATCTTGCCAAGTCTTCAAGGGTGCGTCATAGAGCCAGCATCTATTTCAGGGAGTCCCAACACCAAAACCAAAAAAGCCAAAAAAAATATTAATAATCTCCTCCTCTGTTACTTCTTTGCAATGCTGCTGTTGATTTGGTTGCTTTGGCTTTGCTGGCCTCGAAACTCGTTCTCCATCAACACGAAGAGTGTAGCATCGATCGATGGATCTTTCCATGACTCGGTCTTGAGACGGTGGAGGGAACGATCAAGACTGTCGTTAGTGGTGAAAACAACGATGGGCAAGAAAGAAGTCGGAGAAGGTTGTGAATTCTTTGTCTGAATTTTTTCCACGACTTTGCTTTGAATTTGATAGAATTGGAGAACCAGGCTCTGATACCAAATTTTTGTTGGGATTTTTTAACATAGATTATTTTTAAAAGAGAAATTAGGGTAGAGAAAAGGTTTTCTCTCAAGAAGAAAAATGGATTTAGGATTTCATTAAGCACATCATAATATAAATATTATTTCTTGATCTACAAATAAACATAATGCTTCTTATCCGTACGAGGCTACCACACCAAAGTATAATAAAATAGGCCCATTATGTAAAAGCCCAACTTAGACTAAAAATAATAAAATAAAATACTAAAAACTAACAACCATTATATTTTAACACTTCATGCAAGTGTCCCATCAGCAAATCCGGGCTACCTTCGGTCCTAGGGGAAGGCATATCAACGTTGAATTTGGCAAGGCTCACTACGATTGAAACCGAACAAGACTATTGCCGAGATCTGCCGTGGCCTTGTTCCACCCTCTGGCTAGGGGTGCAATTTGGGCCGAATTCAATCTGAATCCGACCCGCCAAACATGATTTGCAGTAGTACATAAACTCAAGTTTGCTCAACCTAAACCCGAAGGATCTGGATTTAACCCAAACTGATATATAATTGATCCGGTCTCCGATTGTAGTCAACCCGAATCCAAGATAACCCAAACCCGCAAGGCTACAGCCGGGCACCGGGGCGGCATTGGCCGTGCGCCCATGCGGGCACGCGTGCCACGGCCCAATGGGCCTCGCACGGGCACGCACAGGCGCGCGGCCAATGCCGCGTGCCGGTGCGCGCTTCCTGCACCGAAAGCGGTGCAGGAAGACTTTTCCTTGAGTTATTTCCTTCGCTCGCCTGCTCGCGGCTCGCCTTATTTCCTCGCTTGCCCGCTCACCCTCAAACCTAACCCTAGCTCCTAGCCTCCCATTCATTTTCGCCGCTCACCTTCGTCGGACCTAGGGGAGTTGCCAAATCTTTCTGATCATCACCAGCAAGCAACAAAATCCACAGGTAATTTTCTGTTTCATCCCATGTAAGTATCCTTGTTCTGTTTAGGTTAGCTAGAAACATACCTGGAACTCTTTGGATGCTATGGGTTGAGTCTTGTTGGAACCGTCACCGGAGAAGAGATGGTGACGGCATTCGGATGGATCTAGATCTCTAGATCTAGTTTTCAGCAAGGGTGAGAAGCCATCGTGGCTTCCAACGGTGGTCGAGTTTCATTGAAGGCAAAAGGACTGCAAGTCTTCTAGTTAGATCTAGGTTTGTCGTCGTCATGGGAGAGAGGGGTTCTCATTGGTGTAGTCGATGGCAGGTTCGTTGTTGCCGGCTGGTTCTTTATCGCCAGGGTAGGTTGCCCTATTGCCTTAGTTATCTGTGTGGAACTGTTATTACATTGACCAGTTCCTGCAATTTTTTCCTGCTTATGGATGTATTCATATATTTGTTTCTTTCTTCTTTCCCCTTCTCCATATTTTGAAGTTATTGCGGTAAACCATTCTTCTTCTGAACTTATCTAGCAATTTTTTCCTGTTGATGGATGTTTTCATATATTTGACTCTAATGAATTTCTTCCCCTTCTTTTTTGTTCAAGTCACTCAAATATTTTGCACATCAGAGACAACAATCAATCTGGGCATTGAAACAGAGTGTGGTGCGTTTATTTCCCTCTCCTTCCTACATCTCTACGGTTGAAGTCTAAATATTGATTATAGCATTGGTTCAGTTAACATACTTACAGACTATTTTATTCTGCAATCATTACTCTGCTTCCTTCTGAAAGTCTGAAAACATGACAGAAAAAATTACCTAATTTTTGTAATCTTCTGATTTTGCAGAGAGATTTAAAGAAAAGAACCAAACATTATTTATATAGATTTAAAGATTTAATTTTTATAGATTGCTGATGGCATGTCTGACTAATTTAATGGCTATGTTGCTAGTTCACTTCAACTACATTATTTATTATTTTTAAAAGAAAAATAAACCAAAGCTGTTGTGCCTCTTTTGCTTGAGTATATGTCTAAACCTCTTGCAATTCTAAATTTTCATTGATAAAATCTTGTTTAATTGTCCAAAAAGAAGACAGAGAACAGATAAACATATTTTTTTCTACGTATCTTTGAGATGGTGTTATAGATGATATGGTTGGTGAGCCTGCCTATGGAAAATTCTGCAGCCTTGTTACCTTGATGGTGCTTACTTCTTTTTTGTTCTATCTACATATACTCTGCTACAATTAGTTTACACTTGATTTTTGTTGTTGTTGTCCTTCAGCCATTATGTCGTTTATGAGTAGACTTTCGTCATTCAAACTTCATTTTTTTTTTGTAATTTTTTTTGAGTTATCAAAGCTCTAAAATCCCACACTTAAGACTGTCGAGTACTTTGAAAATTGTTTTTAGGTTGCCAAATATGGAGGATATAAATGTTGGGCAAGAAATTAATGTAGAGGAAGAGATTAGTAGTGAGCTAATTAAAAGTGCCCCAACACCAACAACTTCAAATACCATAGATCTTACAGAAGGTTCAGATGTAAATATTCTATTGAGTAAAAAGAAAAAAGCATACAAAATTTCATCACCATTCTGAGCTGATTTTGAAAGGATATGTGATAAGAGGGAAAAGTAGAGTATGCTATTTGTAAGTATTGTAAAATTAAACTCAAGTGTCCAAGCACTCAAGGGACAAGCACATTAACAAGACACTTAAGTTTATGCAAATATAACACAACCAAAAGAGCTAAGGGTCAACAATTGTTATCATTCACAACAACATCATCTGATGGTAGTGGCAATTTATCGAATTGAAAATTTGACCAAGAGGCTTCCAAAAGAGCAATGGCACGAATGATTATCCTTGATGAATTGCCATTCAAATTTATGGAGAAAGAAGGGTTTAGAGAATTTGTAAAGTTGTGCAGCCACTTATCAAGAATATTTCAAGAACCACCATTGTTAAAGAAGTTTACAAAATATACAAGTTAGAGAGGGCCTAAATTGCAAAATTTGTTTGAAAAAGCATTTATCGGGTAAGCTTGACAACAGATTTATGGACTTCAAATCAGAATATTGGGTATATATGTTTGACTGCTTACTTTGTGGACTCTTCTTGGAAGCTTCATAAGCATATCATCAATTTTTTATTCTTCCTTCACCACATACTGGTGAAGCCATCATTTCTGCAATTGAATCTTGTTTAGATGCTTGGAAAAGTAGACAAGTTTGTGCTATTACTGTTGATAATGCATCATCTAATGATGTTGCATTAAACACTTTGTGAACAGATTTAAGGATGAAAGATGGTTTGCTTGGGGATGGTGATTCTTTATATGTTCGTTGTATTGCACACATTTTAAACTTGATTGTGAGAGAGGGAACAGATGAAATTAAAGATTGCATAACTCGTATTCGTAACAGTGTAAAGTGGGTAAAGAGTTCTCCTAGTAGAGAACAAGCATTTGAAAGATCATGTGAAATGGTTAGAATTTCAACCAAAATGTCTTTGTGTTTGGATGTGTCAACACGTTAGAATTCGACATACCTCATGTTGAAGCAAGCTTTACCCTTTGAGGAGGCTTTCAAGCGTCTTGCATCTGATAGTGATGCCTTTAAAAGTACCACTCCTCCTTTTGAAGAGGATTGAAATTATGCTAGAATACTTTGTGACTTCTTGGGCATATTTTTTGAAACTACTGATATGTTGTCGGGTACCAAGTATATCACTTCATCCCTATTTTTGTTATGTTAACAAGATCCAAGATGCATTAAATTCCTTTTCAGCTGTGCAAACTGACCCTCTCCTTCTTCATATGTGCAACAAAATGAAGGAGAAGCTTTGTAAGTATTGGGGTTCTGTTGATAAGTTTAATATCTATTTGCTTATTGCTTTTGTCTTGGATCCACGGTACAAGTTAGAATATTTACATTGGTGCCTTTAAAGAGTTCTTTCAATTGATGATGCTTCTGCAATATCAAAAAAGGTGTATGATAAATTGGTTGTGTTGTATGAAATGTATCAAGTTAAGGCTTCTTGTGCATGCTCTTCATCCTAAGGGTGTGTTGCAACATTTGCTTCTTCCATGACTGCTATTGATGACAAGAAATATGAGGAGTACATGCATGAAAAAGAGCAAAGTAGTTTTGATTGTAGCATGTCTGAAGTTGATGTCTACCTAAAAGATCTTCAAGAGAGGGCTGTAGAACCATTTGATATTTTGGCATGGTGGTCTACTGCTATAAAATATAAAACATTAGCATCTATGGCAAGAGATATTTTGGCTATTCATATTTCTACATTAGCATCTAAATCTGCATTTAGCACGGGAGGCTGTGTTCTTGACCAATATCATAGTTCTTTGACATCAATGTTGGTTGAGTGTTTGATTTGTACTCAAGATTGGTTAAGAGCTGCACCAAAGGATCCAAAATATGAAAAACTCATCGATCATTTGGATAAATATGCAAAATTAAAATATATTTGTTATATTTTGAATTATTTATCATTCTTTCAATACAATGTTTGACTCATGTTTGCAATTTTTTCGGAGGAAGCTAAAAGTATTTCAATAACTTCATCCTCTCTACCTCCTATTTCACTAAAAGATTAATATATTGGAGGTATTAGTTGTATTCTCAAATATGTTTTCTTTCTAAATCTTGTTATATCAAATAATGGCTTGCATGTTGTTCAATGCACTGCAATATTATCTTTTATCAATCACTAAGTTTCTTCTTTGGATTTCGATTAAGTTCATATGCCTGAGTCTTATGTTAACATTGGCACCTTTTAAGCATGTATGCATCACCTGCCTGCACTCTATAAGTTTTTATTGAAAAGCTAAATCTGGTCCTTTATTACCGTAGTCCGTAGTATGAAATAGAGAAAATGGAAGGTAATTTAAAGTTGAATCTGTTGTCATTTAATGTTCATTTCATTACCCTGTACTACTATTCTGTCTTTTCTTTTTAGGATGACAGGGCTTATTTGCTGTTAAAATCCTTTATTACACTTATTTTATTTTTATATTAATCCCTAATCTCATTGAATATATGATTAACTTTTTTTTTGTTTTGACACTGAATGTGTGGGCTGTGAAATCATGACTTGGAGGGCATTCCTAAATGCAACCGTTGTGATTTGACACTCTATCTAAGCCAAGGGCCATGATGTTAGGCAGGCTCATAGCATTTCCTGACTTAAATGCATGCAAATTGCAACCATCAGGAAATAACAGCTGATAATGCCTTCTTGAGCCAACTCAATCCATGTCCCTGTAATCTTGCAAATGGATTATCCAGAATGTGTCGGTTTATCCATTGGCACTTCTTAGTTCTCACTAGAATGTGCCGGTTTATCCAATCACCCTTCAATTATGGATGTTAAGGAAGTTGTTGTGAGCAACATCCTTGATAGTATTTTCATGGTTATGGAGTACATGGAGCATGATCTCAAAGGGCTGATGGAGACAATGAAATAGCCATTTAGCCAGAGTGAAGTTAAGTGCTTAATGCATCTGTTGTTGGAAGAATGGAAGGTATCAAGTACCTTCATGATAATTGGATGCTTCATAGGTACTTTTACATTCAAGTTTATGAATTCAATCCTTAGATCTATAATTTTTTTTAATTATTTTATACTTAAATATATTATTTTGGTCTTCCTCAGGGATCTAAAGACATCAAATCTTCTTGTGAATAACCATTGTGAGTTGAAAATATGTGACTTTGGGATGGCTCGCCACTCACCGGTATGGGAGCCCATTGAAGCCATATACTCATTTGGTTTATATGTTGACAGCCAAATCTAAAACTTGTATGTGCCCTCTACAGTTTCTCATTATCTTTTTACTTATGCATAACTTGAACATGGGTGGTGCCGCTGATGAGCTTGAAGATGATGCTGCTGATGCTATTGACAAGGATGGAGGTTAGTCTTGTTTTCTTGCACCAAAATTCATTATTATGCCTATGGGTTTGGTTGAACAATAGCTTGTATGATGCTTTGCAGTTGGTCTTGTATTAACAATTAGATACTATACTGATTTATTTTATTTCTAAGAAGTTCAAATCTTTTAGTTTGTATGGATGATCACTTTTTGGGTATGGATAGTTTTCATTTTGGGCCACCAAGTTCAAATCTTTTAGTTCGTGAAATATTTTCATTTTGGAAAATGAAGTTTTGCATTTATTTTATTTCAACATTCGATATTTAAAAAAAAAAAGAAATATTATTATTCAAAAAATTATAATATAGTTAGAAACGTAGCGATAAAAGAAGAAAAATATTATTATTTGTGCAATATTAAGGTTGTTTGTTTTAGATTGTCATATTTGTTTTTTTTTTCATCAACCCAAATTCTAACCCGAAACTCAACCCGAACCTAATTTTTAAAAATAGGGTTAGGGTTGAGGTTTTACAAATAGGGTTAGGGTTAGGGTTGATATTTTACAATAGGGTTAGGGTTAGCGTTGACGAAAACCCAAGTTTCATGAGCCCGAGTTGCAACCCCTACCTCTGGCAGCAATTTAGTCAAGAAAATGGGGCAAAAAGAAAGAATAGATGGAGGCTATGACTCTATATGTTGAGGAAAAAAATTAAAAAAATTATTTTATTGTATAAATTTTAAAATTAGGATTTNCATGGTGACATGGCTTTTGATAGGAAAAAGTGTGCCACCAAAGGCAGTGCCATTGGTTTGGCATCCTTCATCCCAAATCTTTCCAAAACTTTCTTGATATAGCTACCCTAAGACAAATGTAGAACAGCCTTGGGTCTATCTCTAATGATCTCCATCCCTAGGATCTTTCTAGCATGCCCCAAATCCTTCATCTTAAACTTCCGAGACAAAGCTGCCTTCAGTTCCTGTACAACCATCTTATCCTTGCATGTACAACCATCTTACCCTTGCATGCTATCAGCATGTCATCTACATAAAAGAGTAAGTACATCCTATAACCATCATCTAGTGATTTAACATACACACAAGAATTAGACCCACACCTGGAAAGGCCAATGCTCCTGACATAAATGTCAAATCTCTTGTACCATTGCCTCGATAACTGCTTCGGCCTATAAAAAGATTTTTCAGCAAACAAACCTTCCCATCTAATCCTGGTTCTCTGAACTCTGATGGCTGCTCCATGTAGATGCTCTCCTCAAAGTGACCATGAAGGAATGTTGTCTTTAGATCTATCTGCTCTAAGCTACTGCAATACTAAGCAATAATCTAATGGAAGTGTGCCTAACAACTGGAGAAAATATCTCACTATAGTCGATGCCTTCCTTTTGAAAGTATTCTTTGGTTGCTAATCTTGCCTTATACCTAATACCTCCTGACTCTGAAGGCCCTTCCTTGCGCTGATAATCTCATTTGCAACCAATGGATTTCTTTCCTTATTGCAACTGGATCAACTACCACATGTCATTCTTATGAAAAGACTACATCTTCTCTACCATAGCCTGGACCCACCTATTCCTGTCATGTCTCTCCACAGCCTTCTCGTAGGTGTAAGGGTCTTCATCGTTGTTATCAGGGCATATGACACTAAATCTTCGAAGCCATATTGAACTGATGGTCGCATGTTTCTTTTGAGCCTATGCAGTGCCCAATATCAATCCTCTGTCCAACTGCATCCTATCAAACTCTTTGGCTTCTATCCCCTTTGTCAATCCTCTCCACCTAAATCTTAAATCCTCTTAATCCACTAATGTTGACCCAAATATTGATTTTAATGAATAACAAAAACTACTTGAGTATATTTCTTTGAGTACTAATTATTTTAATTAAGTGTTTTAGAAATTTAAATCTTTAATCAATCAAAGTCATAAGAAAATTCGAGCTTGGTCTTGAGTCTAGCCTTAAATGTCAATTTTAGCACTTAGAGTCAACTCCTACAATCAAGGAGATGACTCTAGTACATTTCGGCATGCATTGTAACTTTTGGCACAGACTCGAGTCGACTCTTGCAGAGTCTCGAGTCAACTCGGTCAGAAAGACAGAGACTACATTTTCTGCGATGAGCTCGAGTTGACTCCTATAGAGTGTCAAGTCAACTTGGTCGGTTATACAGAGAGTATATTTTTCGGGTTTCAACTCGAGTCGACTCCCGAACAAGTTCGAGCTGACTCCCGCACGAACTGGAGCCAGCCCTCAGAACAGCAAGAGCCGACTCTTTTACGGGCAGAAAATCATTTTTGGTCAACCTGTGTTCAAGCCGACTCCCGCACCTGTTCGAGTCAACTCGAAGCCTGGCAGGAGCTGACTCCAGAACTGTTAGAGACAGGCTCTAGAACCTGACATTTCTCCAACAGACTTCAATGGCTTTTTCTTCATTCGTGCTAAACACTCTTCTAACTGCTAATAACGGCTAGTTTACTTCTAAAAGTGGATTTCGAAGATGTTTATAAGTATGAGCCCTGAGTTAATTCAAAATGGGAGAACAAGAGAAAGTGAAAATAATAAGAGAAAAGTTCAAATTTTAAAAGCCCTAGAGTGAAAACAGAGGTTAAGAAAAATCCCAAGAATCCAAAGCTAATCTTGGGGGATTTTCATCAAATCAAAGGGAGAAGAAGAGAGCCCTAGTTCTTCCAAAGCTTCAAATGTCAAAGAATCTTCCAAATCTTCAAGCACATCTTGAGAAAGATCATATTGAGAAAAGAAAAAAGCCCACTTTAGAAATCTTCTAATCAAGCTCCATCTATTTCTATCTGATTATATTGTTCTATTTACTCATTTTGGAGCTTTATTTTTGCTATAACCAAAACTCTTATTACTTTTATTAGTTGATTCAATCAGGGGATTGAATCAAAGGGGTAGTTTGGCCTCGTGAAAGCTTGGAGGCTTGTGAGAGATTTTGTGTTGGTAATCCTGTGAAAACCAACTGAGTTCATTATGATCCTAGGATAAAAACAATAAGTTTGAGTTGTGAGATTGTAAAACAACTCCGCTGTAATCAAGAAAGATTATAGTGAGGCCCAAGAGTTCCTTAGGAGTGGACATAGGTATAGCTAACACCGAACCACTATAAAATTCTTGTATTTGTCGTGCTTGATTCTTTTCTCTCCTTTCTCTTCTCTATAATCTACTTGCAATATCTTTCATTACACTCACACTCTTTCAATAACTGCATATTAGCATTACTTGTTTAAATTTGTTTAAAATTTTTAAGAACCCAATTCATTCATCCTCTTGGGTTACCATCTGGGCCAACAATTGGTATCAGAGCAGGTGCTCATCCTTTCTTGATTTAACCATCAAAAGCTAAAGATCCAATAGCAGCTCAAGCTGGTTCTTCTTTTTCTGAGAGAATCCACTAATCGTCCTCCATTGTTTAATGGCATAAACTATTCATATTGGAAAGCTAGAATGAGAATATTCATTCAAGCTTTCGATTATGATTTATGGAGTGTCATTATCAATAGTCCCAACACTCCCACACACATGGTAGATGGTTCTATCATTCCTAAATCCAAAAGGGATTGTAATAAGAATGATAAAAAAAATGGCCCAGCTAAATGATAAGGCCATGAATGTCCTATACTACTCCTTGAATGCAAATGAATTCAATAGAATATCTACTTGCATCTCAGCCAAGAAGATATGGGATCAGTTAGAAGTTACGCATGAGGTTACCAATCAGGTTAAAGAGTCCAAAATCAATATTATTGTGCACAAATATGAACTCTTTAACATGGAATAGAATGAGTCCATCACTTGCATATATTATAGATTTACAGATATTGTGAATGGATTAAAGAATCTTGGAAAGACCTATACTAACTCTGAGCTTATGCGAAAAATCCTTAGGTCTCTTCCAAGAACATGAGAGGCAAAAATGACAGCTATTCAAGAAGCCAAAGATCTAAACACCTTACCCTTGGAGGAACTTCTTGAATCTCTTATGATGCATGAACTCACAATGAAGCAACATCTAGAGGACAATGTCAAGAAGAAGAAAAACAATTGCCTTGAAAGCTGCTAAAAATGAGAAAAACAGCATTGAAGAAGATGAAGATGATGAGGACACCGCCCTCCTTGCAAGAAATTCAAAAAAATTATACAAAGAAGGAGGTCATTCCATAAAAGAAAATATGGTATCAAAATAAAAGAAGATAAGGAGAAAGATAAGAAGAAGAAGAAGAAGGATTTAGTAATTTGTTATGAGTGTAAAAAGCTAGAACATTACAAGTCTGAATGTCCTCAACTCAAAAAGGGATTCAAAAAGAAGAAGAAGACTCATGTTGTAATATGGAGTGATAGTGATGAATCATCCTCCGAAGAGGACAACAAGAGGTTGCAAACATATGTCTTATGGCCAATGAAGAAGAGGTAAGTAGAGAAAACCCTCTTTATGATTTTATATTTAATGAGCTCTATGATGCATTCAATGAACTTCTAAATGATTTTAAAAATCTAAAATTAAAAAATAAAGTTTTGAAAACTAAAAATCAAGATCTTCTCCAAAAGCTTAAAAAGAAAAATGATTTTGATACTTAACTTGAAAAACTAAAATATGAAAAGCAAATTTTAGTTGATGAGAAGAATGTTTTGTTTGCTAAAAATCTGAGATTGAAAGATGAATTTGAAAAATACAAGAATATTGCTGATAAATTCATCTACAGTTCTGAAAGATTGAATTTTCTTTTAAATAATCAAAGGACTATTTGTGATAAAGCTGGTTTAGAAAATAAGCCCCTCAAAAAGAAAAATTAGTTAATAACTTTTTTGTAAAAAAGCTCTAACAATGATATTCTATGTTTGTGCTGTAAAAAAAGAGGCCATAAATCTTAAATTTGCAATCATAGAAAATATCATGTGAAGGCTAGCAGTAAGGGTAAAATGATTTGGGTTCCAAAAGGAACCATATATTCTTCCACTAATCATAAAGAACCCAAGAAAGTTTGGATACCTAAACATAAAACTTGATTGCTATGCAGGTGTATCTTGCAGCCAAAGGATCAAAAGGAAAGTGATATCTTGACAGCGGCTACTCAAGACATATGATGGGTGATAAATATCGGTTCATCCCTTGAAGCTAAAAGAGGTAGAGTAATGATCTTTCGAAATAATGGTCAAGGTCACATCATGGATATCGATAAAATTTAGATCACTTCATCTATTTTATTTAAAATATTCTATATGTTGATGGTTTAAAGCATAACTTGATTAGCATTAGCCAACTATGTGATAAAGGATTCAAAGTTTTCTTTGAAGCCTCTATTTGCATAGTATCTAATCTCATTGACAATAGCATTATCTTTGTTGGTAATAGAAATGGCAATGTATACTTCATTGACCTAGATAAATTATCTATAAGTAATCATTGCCTAATTGCTAGTGATGCTAAAGTTAATGAGATTGGGTGGCTATGACATCGTAAATTAGGTCATGCAAGCTCACACTTGATTTTAAAATTGCTTAAAAAATATTTAATTAAAAGACTTCCAAAATTCAATTTAAAAAATGATAGAGTTCATGATGCATGTCAATTTAAAAAATAAACTAAGAATTCTTTTAAATCTAAAAATATTATTTCAACCTCTAGGCCATTTGATCAACTTCACATGGACCTATTTGGACCTACAAGAACCACAAGTCTAGAAGGTAAGAAATATAGCATTGTGATAGTAGATGATTATTCTAAATTCACTTGGATATTATTTTTGACTCATAAAGATGGGACCTTCTCTGTTTTTCTAAAATTTTCAAGAAAGTCATAAATGAGAAAAATACTACCATTATGTCTCTTAAAAGTGATCATGAAACTAAATTTAAAAATTACTTATTTAAAAATTTTTATATTAAAAATGATATCCATCATATTTTTTTGCACCTAGGACATCTCAATAAAATAGGGTGATAGAAAGAAAGAATAGGATTCTAGAAGACATGGCCCATACCATGCTATGTAAAAGCCAACTCTCTAAATATTTTTAGGCAAAAGCTATAAACACAGCATGTTACATCCTAAATAAAGCCCTTATTAGACCAATCCTTAATAAAACCCCTATAAACTATAACATAATAGGAAACCTAATATTAGTTATTTTCATGCATTTGGATGTAGATGTTTTATTCATAATAATGAAAAGAATAATTTAGAAAAGTTTGATGCTAAGTCGAATGGAGGTATCTTCTTAGGATACTCAACATCTAGTAAAGCATATAGAGTGTTTAATAAGAAGTATTTAATTGTAGAAGAGTTAATTTATGTAGTCTTTGATGAGTTTTTAGCATCTAGTTCAGAAAAGAAAGATAATGATTAAGATACTAATATTCTTGGAATAGATTTTGATAAATTAAATGTTGAAGTATCTTCAGTCGATCATGAACCTGAAGCTAAAAATGATAACTCAATTAAGGATAGAGATATTGAGGCTACTCATAATGATAAAGATCTTTCTAAAAATTAAAGATATGCTTATAGTCATCCAAAGGACCTAATCATAGGTGATCCATCTCAAGGAGTAAGAAATAGATCATTTATGAGAAATATCAATAATCATCCTGCATTTGTGTCTCATATAGAATCCAAGTCAATTAAAGAAGTTAAAAGCATAGTAATTGGATGTTAGCAATGCAAGAGAAATTAAACTGATTTACTAGGAATAAAGTATGGACCTTAGTTGTCATCCCATAATAGGAACCAAATGGGTTTATAAAAATAAGTTAGATGAAAATGATATTATAATTAGAAATAATGCTAGATTGATTGCAAAAGATTATAATCAGGAAGAAGGTATTGATTTTGATGAAACCTTTGCACCGGTAGCTAAATTAGAAGCTATTAGGTTGTTATTAGCATTTCCATATTGCATGAATTTTAACTTATTTCAAATAGATGTAAAAAGTACATTTTTAAATGGCTTTATAAATAAAAAGGTTTATGTTGAACAACCATCTGGTTTTGAAGATCATGAATTTTTAAATCATATTTTTAAATTTTACAAAGCACTTTATGGTTTGAAGTAAGCACCTAAAGCTTAGTATGATAGCCTTAGCAAATTTTTGATTAAAAATAATTTTTCTAGAGGTAATATTGTTGACAAAACCCTATTTTTGGAAAGAAAAAAAAGATTTGTTAGTTGTATAAATATATGTAGATGATATAATCTTCAGTGCTACTAATAACTCTCTTTGTCAAGAGTTTGCTAAGTTGATGCAGAAAGAATTTGAAATGAGCATGATGGGAGAACTAAATTTCTTTCTTGGACTATAAATCAAACAAGAGAATGAAGGGATTTTCATCAACCAAACAAAGTATACAAAGGAGATTCTCAAGAAGTTTGGTATGAAAATTAGCAAACCCCTCAGCACACCTATGAGTCCTTCATACAAACTTGATAAGGATGAAAATGGTAAGAAAGTAGATCAAAAGCTTTATAGAGGTATGATTAGATCTCTTCTTTACATCACTGCTAGTAGACCTGATATTATGTTTGTTGTTTGTATCTGTGCTAGATATCAATATGATCCTAGGGAATCACATTTAATAGCTATAAAAAGAATCTTTAGATACTTGAGTGAAACTAAAAATGTAGGATTATGGTATTCTAGAGACTCCACATTTGATTTAATTGCATATTCTGATTCTGATTTTGCTGATTGTAAACTAAATAGGAAAAGCACAAGTGGTGTATGTCAATTCTTAGGTAATAACTTAATCTTTTGGTTTAGTAAAAAGTAAAATTTGGTTGCATTATCTACAATGGAAGCTGAATATTTTCAGCTAGAAGTTGTTGTGCTTAAATCCTTTGGATTAAGCAACAACTTAAGAATTTTGGCATCACTTTTAATAAAATTTTTATAAGATGTGATAATACAAGTGCAATAAATCTGACTAAAAATTTAATTCAACATTTAAGAACTAAACATATAGAAATTAGATATCATGTTATAAGAGAACATATTGCTAATGATGATGTTTGTCTTGAATTTATTTGTACTGAAAATTAATTGGCTGATATATTTATAAAACCCTTAAGTAAGGATAGATTTTATTATCTTAGAGGAGAATTAGGAGTTTATGATCCATTAGAATATTATAAAACTCCTAAGGAAGGCTATCTAAAATTCAATCAAATTTTATTAAATATCCTCTTATTTTCTAAGGAAAAAAATATATGAATTCATTGATCCCCCATGCTTTAAGGATAAATTACCTAGAATTTTAAGCTTAGCTTGATAGGTTTCAGCTTTTGAAACTCTTGTTATTCTGCTGAAACTAGGGATGGCAATGGTCCGGGAATGGCCCGAGGCAGCCTCTATCGGTCTCCATCCCTGATAGAAAAAATATCCCCATTTTCTATCCCGTTAAGCCATTATAGTTAATGGGATAGGACGAAGATACCCGGCTGGATAAATGGGTACCCACTGGATATCTGTTTGGCCATTTACATGCGTGAAAGAAGAAGAGAAGAGAGAAAGAATGATTCAAACATGTTTTACTATATATTTTTTATTTATTTTAAATTTTTAATATTTAATAATATATATAATTTAAATATATTATATTAAAGCTAACGAGAATGGGAATGGGTAAATAGGAATGGGGCGAAGAATATCATCCCCGAATTATTTACCCGTTTAGCCGTTAATGAGTAATCTCTGTTACCTATTAAGCCATTTAGATCGGAGATTTCTTGACCCGTTAAAAATGGTACCGATCGGGTAAACGGCCAAACGAAAAAAATTAACATCCCTAGCTGAAACTATCCCCGAGCTAACTCAAGATTTTATCTAGAGTCGACTCGATGGCGAGCCAACTCATGTAGAAGCAAGAGTCGACTCAAAGTCATTGAGCTCTCTATCTGCTCAATGGAGAGTCAACTTGAGTCTCTACATAAGCCAACTCGATTTCGAATGCTAACTGTATTCTAGTTGGTGAGTCGACTCAAGTTCTTGCGCAAGCCGACTCGAGGTGGTCCCGAATAGTTATTTAGGGTTTGAGTCGACACTTTTAGAATCAAAATCTTTAATCATTTTCGAGCCGATATCTTTCCAACTCCCTTCAACTTTCAATTCTTCTTGATTTCAACCCCCTTTGTCTTCCTATGGCTCCCAAACGCCACGCTTCGACCCTTGGTTCTCCCATCACCATTTGGAGACAGTCCACAAGATGGTCAGCAAGGCAGCCATCACGCAGTACTCCATCTTCATCCTCAACCTCCACTCCTAAAGCACTACTCCTCCTCATCCTAACCCCATGGCTAGAAGAGTAATCACCACCGAAAGAAAGGTACTATTCCATTTTCTAAACTTCGAAGGTTTTAATATTGGGAATTTGCTGTGAAATATGGGATGGGAAAGAGTATGTTCTCTAGATGTCCCAACCTACCCGGCATTAGTGAAAGAATTCTATGGATCCATGTGTAGAGGAGATGGCGGACTTGTGAGCACTGTCAGAGGAACCCGAGTAAGGGTAAATTAGAGTATTTTAGGAGATTTGTTGGAAATGCCTACGGAAGGGATGACTCCCACAGGTCACTCAGACCATAGTAAAGCCTTGACAAGAATGCTAGGAAGAGAGGTGGCAAGTTTTGAAGATGTCTACACCAATCAGCTTAGTCTAGAGCTAAGACTTCTTCATAACATCTGCAGTAGGATTTTGTTCCCCAAAATAGGTCAATTTGACTATGTATCTGAGAGAGACATTATTCTTATGGACTGTATTTTAAATGGTCATCCCATAAGGGACTGTTTGGATGGGAGGGAATGGAGGGAAGGGGAAGGAAAAGAAGAAAAAAGGTCATAAGTTACTTTGTTTGGAAGGAAGGTGAAAGAAAGAAGGGGAAGAAAATGGGAGTAATCGGTTCCCCTTCTTTCTTCCTCAGCAAAGGTAAATTTATTAACCCCCAAATTGGAGAGTAAGCTGGGGGAGGGAAAAATGTTTACGTCATTTTTTTTAGAAGATCAAAATATCCCTTTATTTTTTATTCTTCATTCTTTCATTCTCACGGTTCATTCCTTATTCTAAAGGGGTATAATTATCACATAACTCTTTTCCTTCTTTTCTTTCCTCTCTATCCAAACAAGATATTTTGTATTATCTTTTTTTTTCTTTCCATCCTTTTCCAACAAGAGAAGAAGAACAACCCTTCCTTTTCCTTCCTTTCCCTTCCTTCCCCTTCCATCCCTTTTTTCCTTTTACTCTTCCCTTCTTTCCCTCCAAAAATCCAAACAAAGCCTAAATCTACCTGGTATGATGTTAAGTTATATGGGAGAAGCTTGTTTTAAAAGAAGGTAAGTCTACCATATGGGATGGTTCTAACTCTGATTTTTAGAAGCCAAGGAGTAGAGACTTTGGTAAATGAGCCACAGAAACAGCTGAGACACATAGACTACTACAACTCCTCCACCTTTCACCAGATGGGATTTAGAAAGGTTGATGGCATTTGGCAGAGGTGCAGGCATGATGCTCTACTAGTGCCAGTCAGAGGTGTCATGGATGATGATGATGATGATGTAGAGGATGTCCTTGGACCTTCAGCAGCCCCTAGACCATCTTCATCGGCACCCAAAACTTCGGCACCAGCTCCACCTTCACCAGCACCGGCTTCCTCTTCAGCACCAGCAGATCCATCCCCATCCTTTACTGAAGATATAGTGGGGAGGATCAGGGAAATGATGGATTCTAAGCTTGTAGAGCATAGGAAAATGATAAAGAAGAAATGAGCTCTCAACTGCTTGGACTTAAATATTTGGTACATGGATTTGATGAAAGGTTGAGCAATGTAGAAGATACAATCAAAATCTCAGCTGAATGCTTTAAATCAACTTTGAAATCCATTTATGAAAAGCTTAAAAGTTTAGTTGATGATCGTAATGTCTACTCCAACTCTTCTGCAAAGCTCCAAGTAGACATTCAAAATGTTGTGCTACAAATAGAAGAAATGATGAGGCACTTCAGGCAAATACAGAAGGATGGGATAGGAGAAATACTGGAGTAGCTAAAGAGGATCTTCAAGCGATTTCTTCCAGCCTACCCAATCCAGCCAAACCTACTCTACCTTTAGTTATTAGGATATAGTTTTACTTAGGAACTACAATATATAGTTTGTATTTAGGACTGATATCTTGTATTTTTGGAGTTTGATTTGATATGTCTATACTTGAACCATATGCTTTGACAATGATACGTAATGAATATGTATGAAATCCTTCTTATTATTAATGAAATGGCTATTTGTGATGAAATTGCTTACCTTGTGATACATTCCTTAGTTGTTAATGCAATCATGATTTTATGGATTTTTTTTCTATCTATGATTATTTCACTTTTTTCGTTGATGACAAAAAGGGGGAGAATTGGTGTGTATATACATATTGATTTAATGCACATACTAAGGGGGAGCAAATACTCAGGGGGAATTGTTTAAGTTATTTAAATTGTTTGTATTGCTTGAATTGTTTGTTTGAGTTGTTTGAGTTGAGTTGTTGAAATTATTCTCAATAGAGTTATCCTTAATGAACATTATCAAATGAAGGAATTTTAGTTTTGCTGAATATCGATCTGATTGAAAATTATTTGATTTGAAATCTATGCTTTAAATTTCTATGCATATACTCAGTGTTTTTGTCATCATCAAAAGGGAAAGATTGTTGATCCAAATATTAATTTTGATGAATAACAAAAACTACTTGAGTATATTCCTTTAAGTACTAATTATTTTGATTAAGTGTTTCAGAAATTTAAATCTTTAATCAATTAAAATCACAGGAAAAATCAAGCTTGGTCTTGAGTCTAGCTTTAAGTATCAATTTCAGCACTTAGAGTCGACTCCTACAGTCAAGGAGTTGACTCCATCACGTTTTGGCATGCATTGGCACTTTTGGCATGGACTCGAGTCGACTCCTGCAGAGTCTCAAGTTGACTCGGTCAGAAAGACAGAGACTGCATTTTCTGCGATGAACTCGAGTCGACTCCTGCAGAGTGTCGAGTTGACTCGGTCAATTATACAGAGAGTGTGTTTTTCGGGGTTCAACTCGAATCGACTCCCACACAAGTTCGAGCGGACTCCCGTAGGAACTCGAGCCAACCCCTAGAATAGCAAAAGCTGACTCCTCTATAAGCAAAAAATTATTTTTGGTCAACCCGCGTTCGAGCTGACTCTCGCACCTATTCGAGTCGACTCGAAGCCTAATAGGAGCTAACTCCAGAACTGTCAGAGACGGTTTCAGAACCTGACATCTCTCCAATGGACTTCAATGGCTCTTTCTCCATCTGTGCTAAACACTCTTCCAACTGCTAATAATGGCTAGTTTGCTTCTAAAAATAGATTTAGAAGATGTTTATAAGTATGAGACCTGGGTTGATTCAAAATGGGAGAACAAGAGAAAGTGAAAATAACAAGAGAAAAGTTTAAATTTCAAAAGCCCTAGAGTGAAAATAGAGATTAAGGAAAATCTCAAGAATCTGAAGCTAATCTTGAGGATTTCCATCGAATCAAAGGGAGAAGAAGATACCCTAATTCTTCCAAAGCTTCAAACGTCAAAGAATCTTCCAAAGCTTCAAGCATATCTTGAGAAGATCATATTGAGGAAAAGAAGAAAAGAATAAAAGCTCAACTTTAGAAATCTTCTAATCAGGCTCCATCTATTTCTATTTGATTACATTATTCTTTTTGCTCGTTTTGGAGCTTTATTTCTGTTATAACCAAAACTCTTATTACTTTTGTTAGTTGATTCAATCAGGGGATTGAATCAAATAGGCATTTGTTTAAATTTTTAAGCAATTAGCAAATGGGATTGTGTAGGAGGTCATCTAATCAGTGCTCCTTACTATACCTCCTGCGGCTCCTATTGTGCTTTTATGCCATCTCTTTTCTGAAGGATTGAGCTCTCATCGAATGTCACATCCCTGCTAATGATATCCTTCTTCTCTAAGGGGTCCCATAGTCGATATCCCTTGATTCCATGTGAGTAGGCCAAAAATACTATCTTCTTTGATCTGACGTCCAACTTGCTCTGCTTTCCAGCACTAACATGCACATATGCTGTACATCCAAACACACTCAGATGGTTCAAGCTTGTCTTTCCTTTAGACCATATCTCCTTTAAAATACCTCCTTCAATCTGGTGTGCGGTGACCGCTTGACCAAGTAGCTCGCTGCATTTACTGCGTCAATCCAGAATATCTTTGAAGGTCCTGCTTGCATTCTCAAGCATCTTATCTTTTTCAATAGTATTCTATTCATCCTCTCAGCCATCCCATTCTATTGAGGAGTTTTCATCACTAAGAAGTGCCTCTTGATACCCCACTCCTTACAAAAACTCTAAAACTCCCTATTGATGTACTCTCTATCATTATCTGATCTCAAACACTTCAATCCTTCTATGCTCCTTCTCTACCTTATCCTTCCAAATTTTGAGATTGATGAAGACCTCTGATTTCTTCTTCATAAATAGATGCACAGCTTCCTTGAGATATCATCTATCAGGATTAAGACGTATCTAGCCCCATTTCTTACAGAAACCGGGGCTAGTCCCCAAACATCTATGTACTACCTCCAGAGGGTTCTACACTCCTAGCTGTGCTGACTGAGAACTACACTCTCTTCTGCTTTTTCATCTAACATGGCTCACATATCTTCATAACTCCACCACTCAAGTTTGAAAGCAGCCCTCTTTTGCTCAGTTCTTTTATCCCTCTGTCTCCCATGTGGCCTAAGTGGTAATGTCAGATCCTGTACATATCTTGAGAATCTGTTCCACAGCTGCTACCTCAGATTTTTCGATCACCACAGAGCCCTCGATCCTATATAGGTTGTTCTCCAGCCTTGTTCCTCTCATCACCACCATAGCTCTATTGAAGATGTTCAAAACTCTACTCCTGGCATAACTACTGAAGCTGTATCCAGTCCGCTCCAGGTACTCCAGTAATACCAGATTCTTCTTGAGCTCTAGGACATGCTTCACACTTATAAGATTGTGCACCATGCCATCAAACATCCTCACCCTCACTGTGTCAATCACTGCTATCTTGCAAGGGTGATCATCTCCAAGAGTCACACTTCCATCATCAACCTCTATGTAAGTGTTGAACCACGATCAGTTGAAAGTGTAATGATGAGAACAAGTTGAATCCAGGGTCCACATCTCTGTGTTTTGTATCTATGACCATCTGATACTACTAAGAGATCATCCTTCACCTTCTACTCTACAACTGTACTCACTAACTTAGATCCTCGCTTTTCTTCCTTCTGATTTTTCACTTAAGACAGTCCCTCTTAAAATATCCTACCTCACCATACTTGTAGCACTTAGCCTCTCTCTTACCTTTTCTGGACTTTGACCATCCCCTAGGCCTGATTATGTCCCTGCCTCTGCCTGATCTTTCTTCCACTGATAGATCCTCCTAGAAAACATCTTCCTTGGTCATCTTTTTTATTTGCTCATTCGTCCGAAGTACCGAGACAATATCTTTATAAAATAGTGTCTCCTTCCCGTAAAGTAGTGTCATGACCAATGAGTCATATGAAGTGGGTAGTGAACACAGTAGTAACAATGCCTTATCTTTTTTCTCCATCTTGACCCTGATATTTAGCAATTCATTGCTCATATGGTCGAATACCTGGATGTAGGCCAGCACATCTCTACCTTCTATCATCCGAAGACTGTAAAGGTGCTTCTTCAACATCAATTTGTTGCACATATTCCTTCCTATGAAGAGGGTGTGCAACTTTGTCCAGAGTCCGTTCGGAGTCTTTTTTTTCTATATTAAATAGAGGGTTGAATCTGCTAGGCACCCTCTAATCGTTGAGCATGCTTTCTTCTTCAACAGCATTCACTGTCTGTCATCTCATCTGGTTTTTCCTTAAAAATTATATATAAATCATGCTGCACAGAAAAAAGTTCTCTACTCAAACTTTTCATACAGAGAAACTTTTTTTTATTAAACTTCTCAAGATGTATCTTTATGCTACTATTCATGATTAAATCTCAACCAAAAAAAATTAAAAATTAAAAAAAATTCATAAGATTTTTTTTTCTTATTGAATCTCTCTTTGATGCGCTTCCTTTTGTTTTCTCCTACACCTGTGTTGGAGGGTTTTCACCAAAGTTGTCAATTTCGTTCCGTTTCGGTTCGAGACGTTTCGTTTGGTAGCTTATCCGAAAAGATAAGCACTACATTTCGTTTGGAAGATTTTTCTATCGTTTGGTGCGTTTTAGCGTATTTCGGTCGTTTTCGGCCGTTTCGATATGTTTCGATCGTTTCGTTAAATATGTTTTGAATATCAATTTATGAATTATTATACCTTTCAGAATCATTTTAAAAAAATAGATATATAATTTAAAAAAATCCTAGTTATCCTATCCCCATTTTAAAAAATATATATAATAACAAAAAAATTCTAGGTACCCTATCCCCATGATCGCATCACTTAAAAACTCAAACTCTTTATTTTTATATTGTTATTATTATTTATGAAGAATATGAATTATGAATAAATTTTTTATTATATATATATATATATATATTTCAAACTCTTAAAAATTTAAACTCTTTATTTTATGTTGTTATTATTATTTATAAAATATAAATTATATATATATATATATATATATATATATATATATATATATATATATATATATAAGCATAATTTGATACCAATTTTGCTTCATAAGCTAATCAAAATGTAATTCAAAACGAAATTCACAATCTTTGTTCTCACGCCAGTCCCCGTGGTCTCGTACGTCTTGGAAGGATCACGCGACTCTCACCCTGGTTCGGATTTTCTCGCGCCAGATCTTCACGCTGCCGCTCTCCCAGCCAATTGCGTCCGTCACCCAGCCGCGCGCCACGCGATGAAGCACCAAGCTTTTCCTCTTCTTCCCGTGTTGGAGCCACTGACACCGCACCCACGTCAACGATCCTCACCTCACGTATTGCTGGATCTCAATGCGCCAGATCTTCATGCAAGTGTCCCATCTGGCTGAGGATGAGAGCTGCGACGTCCCAATTGTAGCAAATCCCGGCTACCTTCGGCAGCAATCCAGTCAAGACAAAGGAGCAAAAAGAAAAAATAGGTAATGTTGCTATCGGATTCGTCTTCGACTCAGGCGCAGTCGATCTTCTGGAACAGACCTGCACATAAGTCCTTGCACGAGAGGCGTTGGGGTGGCCCTCCGTGGAAGACCCTCCGACGCTCAAGTCAGTGAGAAAAAATCGACGATCAATTAGAAAACAGAAATGGATCTTCCCGGGAGTCTCTCTAGGGGCGGCCGATCGGGAGCTCCAGAGGGAGAGCACCGACGAGCAGCTGGCGAGAGCGGGAGAGTGAGAGTGAGGGTGAGCGCATACCTGAGGGAATCTGGGAGTGTCATATTTATAGGTTGTCACCTGTATCTTGAGCGCCTTCTTGAAGGTTCGAGAGTTGTTAGGATACGGAGACGGATCGAATCAGGCCGTTGTGGGGCCGCTGGGATTCGTATCTTTTGTTAAGGGATCGACGGCTAGGAAAGCTCCTTGATGGCTTGAGATCTGGTAGGCTCATAGATCCTAGATAGCCGTATTAGGTTCTAGACCACTTCTCAACATGATTCTTTGCCTGAGATGCTGTTATGATAGGCCTAAGCTCTCCTGCGCCAGGTTCCACGGGGGTGAGTATCGGATCATGGGTTGCTCAGGGAAGCCGAGCTATGGAGAAAGATGAGCTATGGGAAAGACCGAGCTACGGGAAGCTCGGAGAGAATCGAGCTATGGAAGCTCGGGGAAGTCGAGCTACGGAAGCTCGGGGGAGCCGAGCTATGGGAGCTCGAAGAGCTGAGCTGCGGGAAGCTCGGGAAAGCCGAGTTATAGGAACTCGGGGAAGACGAGCTATGGGAGCTCGGGGGAGCCAAGCTACGGGAGCTCGGGGAAGCCGAGCTATGGGAGCTCGGGAAAGCCGAGCTATGGGAGCTCGGGGAAGCCGAGCTACGGGAGCTCGGGAAAGCCGAGCTATGGGAGCTCGGGGAAGTCGAGCTACGGAAGCTCGGGGGAGCCGAGCTACGGGAGCTCGGAGAGCCGAGTTATAGGAACTCGGGGAAGACGAGCTATGGGAGCTCGGGGAAGACGAGCTATAGAAGCCCGGGGGACCCGAGCTACGGGAAGCTCAGGAAAGCCGAGTTATAGGAACTTGGGGAAGACGAGCTAAGGAAGCTCGGGAAAGCCGAGCTATGGGAGCTCGGGGAAGATGAGCTACAGAAGCCCGGGGGAGCCGAGCTACGGGAAGCTTGGGAAAGCCGAGTTATAGGAACTCGGGGAAGACGAGCTATGGGAGCTCGGGAGAGCCAAGCTATGGGAGCTCGGGGAAGATGAGCTACAGAAGCCCGGGGAGCCGAGCTACGGGAAGCTCGGGAAAACCGAGTTATAGGAACTCGGGGAAGACGAGCTAGGGAAGCTCGGGAAAGCCGAGCTATGGGAGCTCGGGGAAGACGAGCTACAGAAGCCCGGGGGAGCTGAGCTACGGGAAGCTCGGGAAAGCCGAGTTATAGGAACTCGGGGAAGACGAGCTATGGGAGCTCGGGGGAGCCGAGCTATGGGAGCTCGGGGAAGACGAGCTACAGAAGCCCAGGGGAGCCGAGCTATGGGAAGCTCAGGAAAGCCGAGTTATAGGAACTCGGGGAAGACGAGCTATGGGAGCTCGGGGAAAACGAGCTACAGAAGCCCGGGGGAGCCAAGCTATGGGAAGCTCGGGAAAGCCGAGTTATAGGAACTCGGGGAAGACGAGCTACGGGAAGCTCGGGAGCATCATGGCGGGCGGAGGGACGGGGTCGGCCTTAGCCTCCTCGCACAAATATTGATGCAATGATGATTTTACCCCCCAACACATGCCCTCCACTCCCTAGTTCGAAGCGTAGGTTCGGGCGTAGGGAGTATAGGCCTAAGCGGCGTGACCTATATTTGGGTGCACGTACTTGACTGCCTACGCAATGATGCCTTAATTAATGCGGTGAGGTCATCACGCCTTCGTGGGTAAGGCTCCTCCCGGGGTGACGATTGGGGAAACGCCACGTAGTAAATCCCGATTAATGCGGCGTTTGTCGAGGCGGTTCCGACGCCTCGGGCGAGGTGCCTTGTCTTTTCAAGATGGCTTCCTTAGGGGGGAAGCAAAGCGATAGCAGTGCTATATATATATTTGCGATATTCTCTCATTCTATTTCCTGAAGAGTTCTATCCTCTGCAACGTTTGCCGTTTCGCCTGGTACTTTTTCTGGCTAAGATGACGATGAGCCCCGATGACGTAGCTTCGGAGATCATTGCCGAGGATGTGGGAAAGATTCGCCAGAGGTACGGCATACCCCCAGATGTTATCCTGCGATTGCCGGGGCCTGAGCATAGGGTCTCGCGAGATCTAGACCATGGGGTCTTCATCTACGAAGACAGTTTGAAGGCAGGCCTCCGACTTCCTCTTCATCCCTTGGTGAAGGAAATCATGACACTACAACATCTGTCCGGCGATGGTGGCCCCGAACAGTTGGTGGAGTATTATCGGATTTATCTCGATGTGCCATTAGATTCAGATCGTCGCCATTCTCCCTCTTTTCCGTGCCTGTTATCATCTAATACCTGGGAGGAAATCGGAGTGGCCTTACATTGGACCTCGGAGGTCCATCAACACGATTGTGAAAAGCCGTCCTCCATAAAGGGATGGAAGAGTCGATTTATCATCGCCGAGGGGAACATTGGTTCTGGCTTCCCCCGGGGATGGGAAAATTTCGTTCGGGATGCGGAAACGCATCCAGTTTTATCCGAGCGGGAGGAGAAAGATTTGGATATCCTCCGCAATGGCCAGGTGTTCTCGACCAATGACTTGCTATTGGAGGGGGCCCTTTTCGCGGCCGGGCTTAGTCCTCTGGACCCGCATGGTGAGTCCTCCCTTTTGTCCTCTCTGTTGTTTCTTATCCGGGCGGACGTGTTAGGGTTTAATTGCATACTTTCTGCTCTCGCAGCCAAGAGGTCGGTGTTGTCAAGTCTCGTTAAGAGGAAGAGGGGCAAGCGCCCAGGGGAGAGCAGCGGCGTGGAGAGAGGTAGGCCCGAGAAAAGGGCTCATACTTCTGTAAGAAGCTCGCCGGACGCCGGAGTGACCATGACAGGAGCGTCAGGAGCGAGGGAGGATTTGAGGTGGGCAGCTGAGATCCCTTGTCCTCCCGTGGTGGAGCTATCAGATAGCTCGGATGAGACTCCAGTGGCTCCTCCGACCGCCTCCCCTTTGAAAGATGAACCGATGACGGATTCGGCGGACGTTGTCGTTTCTGGGGGGCCTTTCGCCACCGCGGGTTCACTCCCGACTCTAGCAGGAGAGCAAGGGAGAGCGGCCGCTGGTGGAGAGGTTCGGGAGGAGCCCCCTCTTGGGCCTCTTGCAGTAGAGTCCGGGGGTAGCAATGTTGGACCGCCCGCAGCGATTCAAGAAGCTAGTCGGACAGAGGTCTCGGCGGAGCCTGCAGAGGAGACGCAGGTTGTCACACCCCAGACCCAAATATTGGGCTAGGGTGACAACCCGCCGCGTGCCGGGCATGCAAGGTGTCACAAAATTTTTAACACATAACACTATTATGTATATAACCAAGTCAAATTCATCACTGAATACTAAAAGTTTTGGGTTACAAACCCTTACACATCACAATAATGTAGTACCCGGTTCAAACGAACTAGGCTTGGTTCAGATGAACCAGGCTTGGTTCAGATGAACCAAGCTCCAGACTGTTGGGTTCCCCTGGACTGACGCTTTGCTCCAGGTGAAGCGTTTAGTCTTTCGGGAAACCCCCGATCCGAAGCGCTGCACAGGTGATTAAATAGGAAGGAGGAGGACTCCTTCCTTCATGCTGGCGCACTTCATCCATCAGGTAATCCCCTGGTCCAGAGAGAGAGAGAGAGAGAGCGTGAGAGAGAGAAAGAGACAGGGAGACAGAGAGAGCATGGGAGGCAGAGAGAAGAATTTGTATTGCCGGCCGATCCCTTGGTTCAGGCCCGGCGGCGTGCTCGTTGCCTCGCCGGGCCTGAGCTTTGGCCGGCGACCCGCCGGCGCCGGGGGAGGCGTTCGGCGGGGTGGTGGTGGAGAGAGAGAAGAGAGAGAGGGCCAATTGGCCCTTCTCTCGTGCAGTGGCGTTCCTGGTTGGTTCGGGCCCGGCGGCGTGCTCACCGCCTCGCCGGGCCCGAGCTTTGGCCTGTCGCCTCCACCGGCGCCGGGCGTGCGTCCGGTGGAGGTCCGGCCGGCCAAGGTGGCCGGCCGTGCCGCCGGCACAGTATCGTGCCGCGCGGATGTGTAAGAGGAAAAGGGAGAAATTGAGGGAGAGAGGGGGAGTTTGGCGGCCGGCCGCGGCGCGGCGGCTCTGGCCCGGCCACCGGCGGCCGGGCCGCCCTCAATTTGGCCGGCGGCAGCCCTGGCCGCCGGCTAAGTTCCCGTCCCCTGTTCGGTGAAACAGGGGATCGGGAGGGCTTGGGTTGAACCGGGCCGGCTGGGCCGGCCGGTTCAGGGCCTTTTGGGCCGTGCAGCATTGAGATTTGGGGTTAGTTTTTGGGCCCGTAACGGGCCAGGATTAGCAAAATATTTATATGACTAGAATCTGGTGAATTCTAGTTTCATGGGGTATTTTTACTTCCCCAATTGGGTATGTATAGTGGAAGATATTCGAGCCCAAAGTAGGGCCCATGAACTAGTCTGGGTAGAAATTCTAAGGGTCATTTTTATATTCGTATTCTAATAAATTAATTATGTAAATGATCCTGTAGGTGCTCAGACATCTGACTAGCTTATTTATACCTGTTGGATTGCGTACTGAGGTAAGTAAGCCAGTTATCAGTATTTAATAAATTATTCATAATATGAACATTTAAATTATGAATTATATTGTGACATGAAGAATTGTTATGGATATTGGCTAAATTGTAAGTAGATGAATATTATGAATACATTGTTGTTTATGTGCCATGATTTCATATGTGGATGCTATGCATGAGAGATGCAGTTATTATGACATTGATGTGATATATTACATGCAATTGTTAAGTAAGTATAATCCACTGTTTTGCAATATAAAGATGTATTGATATGTTTGTGCATGATGTGAGGTACTGCTATGTGTCGCCGCGGTTCTCCTTTATCATGTCATACCACACACGCATCTAGAGGATGTGTTCTGATAATTTATGCCACACACACATCTAGAGGATGTGTTCTGCTTGGTTCGAGGTGGCATCACACATATAGAGTATGTGTTCTGGTGGATTATGATATGGCGTGACCCTGGTATCTGGATCCTTTCAGTAGGGGGATGCTTGTTGGTACACTATTGGGATATTGCAGGGTCGTGGGTCACATTTGCAGCTACCATTGAGGGTATAAACAGTGGGTTTACTTACATTGCATGTTTGAGTATTTGTGTGCTATTATTGAGAATGAATTCATATGTGGATGCTATGCATGAGAGATGCAGTTATTATTACATTGATGTGATATATTACATGCAATTGTTAAGTAAGTATAATCCACTGTTTATGCAATATGAAGATGTTATTGATATGTTTGTGCATGATGTGAGGTGCTGTTATGTGTCGCCGCGGTTCTCCTTTATCATGTCATACCACACACACATCTAGAGGATGTGTTCTGATGATTTATGCCACACACATCTAGAGGATGTGTTCTAACGATTTATGCCACCTACATGTCTAGAGGATGTGTTCTGCTTGTTTATGCCATTCACACGTCTAGAGGATATGTTCTGCTTGGGTCCGAGATAGCATCACGCATCTAGATGATGTGTTCTGAGTTACTATGAGGTGGCATCACACGTCTAGAGGATGTGTTCTGCTTGGTTCGAGGTGGCATCACACATATAGAGTATGTGTTCTGGTGGATTATGATATGGAGTGACACTGGTATCTGGACCCTTTCAGTAGGAGGATGCTTATTGGTACACTATTGAGATATTGCAGGGCCGTGGGTCACATTTACAGCTACCATTGAGAGTATAAATAGTGGGTTTACTTACATTGCATGTTTGAGTATTTGTGGAATGTTTAAGCATGCAAATCATTTATGTTCTTATAGATTGTTATGCTATGATTTGACTGTATAACGTGGCTTACTTATTGAGTGTAAGCTCATAAAAATCTTACAATGTTTTTGTCAGAGCCACGAGATTGAAGATGGATTGTTGGGGTGATGGAGCTTCTATTAAATAAAACAAGACCCATTATTTTGTTGTAACCTCGGTATTACTTATGTGTAGGGCTTGATGCCCAAACTTTATTATTGTGGTGTGTAAGGGTTTGTAACCCCAAAACTTTTAGTATTGAGTGATGTATTTGGCTTGGTTATATATAATAATGTTATGTGTGAAAATTTTTGTGACGCCTTGCGTGCCCGGCACGCGGCTGGTTGTCACCCTAGCCCAATATTTGGGTCTGGGGCGTGACACAGGTGGTTGTGACCAAAGGAGATGGGTCGCAGGGATATAGGAGTCCCGCAACAGAGACTCCTCCGAAAAAGATTTTGGGGAGGTTGGCGCTTGGGTTGGCCAAATTGTCCGAAGAAGCCCAAGCCAGGGTTCTGATAGAAGAGGCTGGGAAGTTGAAGGCCTCTCAGTCGGAGGTCGCCCGGGTTGGTTCCTCGGGTGGAAATGGCCAGCCTAGTAGCTCGAATGTGGGTGTCGAGGAGGCATTTTCTACTTTAATGAGGTCGGCCTTGTACCCGGGTGCGGACCCTTCGACGGACAAGTTTGCGGACTTGGAGTTGGTTGATGCCACGTTCGGGCAGCAGGGCATGGCCGAAAGTGTCTATCTTCTCCCCGATATAGATAATCCGACCCTTATGAAGATGACACGGGCCTACGCCTCTCGGGTGAGTCACCGTTCTTGGGTGAAAGTACTTCCTGGTCGACTTGATTGCATATTCTTACTCATTTTTTTATCCTGTAGAGTGTTTTGCTTTCTCGGGCGATGTGCTGGCGCTTGAGCTTGGCGACGGGGGCCAGCGTTCAGGCCAGGAGAGCCAGTGCCAAACTCAGATCGCGAGCAAAGGTGTCTGAGAAGTTTGAGGAACTCTTGGTGCCAGCAACAAAAGCTTGGCGGGGATGAAGGCGTCGTATCAGGCCGCTCTAGCCGAAGCGTCTAAGCAAAAGTGCAAAGTGGAGGAGCTGCAGGGGCTCCTGGCGAAGAATGATGATGCGTGCTTAGAGTTGGCTCGAGTTAAGTCGAAGCATTCCGAGGAAATGGCGGCGATGCAGCGGGAACATAACGAGAGTCTGGGCCGGCTAGGGAAGGAGGCTGCCGACGAGAAAAAACGCCTGGCCAGAATGCTCAATGAAGTGGAGGAGAAGCTGCAGCGGCGCGATGGCGAAGTCGCTGACTTGAAAGTCAGCGCTAAATGGCACGAAGGGATGATAGCTCGGCTGAGTGACGAGCTATCCCAAGTCCGGGGAGAGGTGAAGACAAGCAGTCGAGAATTAACGCTCTCCAGGAGAGGGTCGAGTTGGTTAGAGCCGATAAAGCAAAGGCCAGGGGCGAGGCTGAGGAGCTGACCAAAAGGTTGGCCGACGAGAGGAGGAGGTACGACCTTATCCCCCCCCCCCCCCTTTTTAGCTTCCTTTGTTGGTTTCTTGTGATGCCGACTGATTTCGGTTTCGCAGATGGCAAAGTTAGGGTTGGACAATCGGCCTTGCAAGGCGAGCTCGCGTCTAGCCGAAGTAGGAGTTCAGAACTCGAGGCGCGGGCCGGCGAGTTCGAGGAGCAAACTGTTATTCTGTGGGCTCAAGTCGCGGAAGCTGAGAGGCAAGTTGCCTGTGGAGCCAAATGGCCAAAGCTGAGGTGCAACTCGCTATGCTCAAGGGCGAGCAGGACGTAATTGGCGCTGACGCCTTCCAACTCGGAGTGGAAGAGTGCAAAGATAAGATATCCAGCGAGCATCCAGAATGGGATCTCTCTTTCCTTGATGCCGAAGCTCTTGACGTCGGTGACTCTGGGGGCGAAGAGGAGGATGAGTACATCGACGCTTCGGATACCGATCTTGGTGCCGCCCCAGGTCCCAGCAAGGCCGCAGCTTCTGGAGGATATTCGCAGACCATCGCCAAGGAGGCAAAGATACTTGAGAAGGGCGAATCAAGTCATGCCCCTGCAGATGTAACTGGGGGTTCCCCTGGAACTGGCATGGTTCGATCTTTAAAAGTCACTTCTAAGTTTTGCTTTCCGAGCTGTAGCTTTGCCTGACATCTTTTAATGAATGAACTTTCTACTTCTATTTGAGTGTTTTTTCTTGGACGGTCCTTCGCTCCAAATTTCGCCTCAATCGCGAGCGACTTATGGCTTGTTGACGCTATTTGGTCATCTTTATCTCGGGATCAAGGGAATCCATTGGCTTGGCCCAAGGCGGGGCGATAGCCTTGACTGGTGAACCGAGAGACGATCTGGTTTGGTTCACGTTTGTTCAATGCAACAAATTAATTAAAATTTGAGGAATGAAATTAGTCAGTTAAGACCGACGGATAGGGTAGGTCGGCTAGGGCCAACAGACGATATAGGTCGGCTAGGGCCGATGGTGAGGTAGGTCGACTCGGGCCGACGGCAAAGTAGGTCGGCTATGGCCGACGACAAAGTAGGTCGGCTAGGGCCGACGACAAAGTAGGCGGCTAAGGCCGACGACAAGTAGGTCGGCTAGGGCCGACATATGAGGGTGGTTACCGAAGTATTTTTCATTTCCTTTTGTCACTTCCTTTTTCGGTGAATGAAAGAATGGTTTGCGTAGCCTTCGCGCTCATTTTTGTTTTGAGATGCTCAATTTTGTCACACAAGTTCTTCGAGCGATTAACTTCATTGGGGAGCAATCGACGAACAATCGGTTTTCGTGCTTTTTGCTGTCCTGCCAGCGCCCTGCCGTTCTGCAGGTAAATCAGTTTTTATTTCGCCGAAGTTGATGATACGGCTCTGTGGGGAACATAAAGCTGCTCCGGCTTTTTGGAAGGCTTTTATGGCATTGGTCTTTTCCATGCGGGTCATTTTGACGTACGGCGCACGCACCCGTTTACCATTGGAGGATATTACTTTCGTAGGACGATCTCCTGAACCTGCCAGTTTTCGTAAGGTCAGTGGGCGATTCTCTGCATTTAATGACCGTGATTCGGGATCAAGAGGAAATCTTTGCATGCGTCATAGTTCAGGCGGTGGGCTCGGCGCGCAATGGGGCGCTGCATCCATCCTGGGAGGCCACGTGGAGGCATGGGCCAAGTGTTCGAATCTCGGGGCTTCCGGCCTTGATAGCTGTTCCCGGTTCATTTTTGCCTATAAAAAGGGGGAAGAGGGGTTGTGTTAGGCCATCCCCAAAGTTTCCTTCCCTTTGGCGTTTCACCATGCTTATTTCCTTGACGCTGCGAGTGGGAGGATCGAGCTTTCCTCTCATAAGCCCTTTGCCTCCGGATAGTTGGGGCGACGAAGGAGCTGCCGAAGATGGCTCGCCCTTAGGGGATGAGTCCCGGAGATCATATGGAGAGCGCACAGGGAGGGCGCAGAGATCACACGGAGAGCGCACATATGCGCTTCCAGTGTGACCTTTGTGGTTCCCCTTTGGGGACGTACGGTAGGAAGTGCACGTGGGCTCCCCATGGTTATGTGAATTTCTCCTCCTCCCCTGGTTTGGATTCCTAGGCTCGTCGCCTGGGGAATCTTTCACCACATGGGGAGGGGGTGAAGTGTGCCGCCCGCAGGTACCTTGCCTTGGGTTTGGGCAAGTTGGGGCGGTACACACTCGGTTTGGGAGAGCGTTCCGGCGCAGGGTCCGCTGGACTTCCTACCTACTCGCCGGGGGGCCTCGGTTGGGTGGTCTGGGGCAATATCCCGTCCACCCTTTCCGATCGCCCTGATATCTCGGTTGGGTCACCGAGATATCATTATTACTGAAGCTGGCGCAACTATTGGTCCATGTCGCCCGCCCATTATCGGCGCGAGCTGACTATTTGCGGCTTATCTAGCTCGTCGGTCGGATGCCGGAGCATCACAGTTGCCCAGGTCTGCTTTGGAGCAGTTGCCCGAGTTTTGTACTTGTCTTTATTTTATGCATTTCAATGCTCTTGTAACGCCTCTCAGGCATTTGTAATTGGTTTTGATGGCAATGAAATAAAGAGAGTTCTATTCTGTTTCTCAATCTCTATTTCTTTCGTGCTGAGTTTGTTGTTGCTGGTCGTGGGGTACAAAGATGTCCCGTTCATTCTTAGGCGAGATCCCGCGCTATCTGAACTAGTTGGGGTTTGCAAACTACCCTGACCCAGACGGCGGTTTGGAGATTGTTCGGCAGAATACGCTCTTATCTTGGTCCGAAGCTTAGAGATTTATGCCTCGTCCCTATTGGAGCCCGAATGTTTATGGCTCGGCCTTGCCGAGGTTCGGAGAATTTACCACTCGGCCCGGTCGAGGTTCAGAGAATTTGTTACTTGGCCCTGCCAAGGTTTGGCGAATCTGTCGCTCGGCCCAGCCGAGGTTCGGAGAATTTGTTACTTGGCCTTGCCAAGGTTCGAGAATCTGTAGCTCGGCCCAGCCAAGGTTCAGAGGACTTGTTACTTGGCCCTGCCAAGGTTCGGAGAATCTGTCGCTCGGCCCAGCCGAGGTTCGGAGGATTTGTTACTTGGCCCTACCAAGGTTCGGAGAATCTGTAGCTCGGCCCAGTCGAGGTTCGGAGGACTTGTTACTTGGCCCTGCCAAGGTTCGAAGAATCTGTCGCTCGGCCCAGCCGAGGTTCGGAGGATTTGTTACTTGGCCCTGCCAAGGTTCGGAGAATCTGTAGCTCGGAGAGGTGACTTAGTCGCTACCATGAGTCACAATGCTAGGTCCCTGCGCGTTCAGTGAGGGGCGTCAAGGCGGAACGGGCGGTGCATGGTCGTGTTCTCCATTCATGACGTTACCCCTCTCGAGGGGACGAATTACTGCCAGGCACTAGAATTCTTTCTTTTTGTATTTCCCGAAAGGCGGCCAGCTTAAAAGAGCTTGGGAAGTGTCGGGAGCATTTATTACGGGGGGGCCGGCAGATCGGAAGATACTCTATTCAGGGGGGTTCCCGAATAGTCCGCCCGCATTACCGATTTCACTCGGGATGGGGCACGACCCTTCGGATTCTGCAGCGCTAATTAAAGCGATGATACGTGATGAGTTCTCATAGGTCAGTGGTTACGGCCTGACTGATCGAAATACTCGTCTGACAAGTATAAATACGACCTGGTCGCCACCCCTCTGATTCAGTCTCGAATAATTTTTGTCATGGCTTCTAAGGAGGGAGCGATCGTCTGACGAACTAAGGGCTTCAATCAATGGCCTGTTACATCCGGTGAGGGGCGCCCCACGATTACCGTCGACGGGCTAGGCCTGGCGTCGACCCTCGCGAGCCACCAACGGCTCGAGAGGGTCGTGGAAGAATATGTTGATGTTACTACGAGGGAGGTGGAGGCCCTTCGCCGGGTGGCAGACCGGCAGAAGGAGGAGATAACGTCACTCCGCCAGCAAGTCGCCGATCTCACCGAACGCTGGAGGACTTGCTGCTTCTGGGAGTGATAGTGAGCCCTAGCGAGGGCTTCTTCTCCTCTTTTCTTTTTCTTTTGTTTCTTCTGTTTCTCTTTTTGTATTTCCTTTTACAATCAATGAAAAAGGATTTTTTGACAACTTCTTATTTTTTGAGATTTTAGTTCTAAGAAATATCACTCGTATATGATTGAATAGTTGGGGAGCCTGGGTGCTCCATTGGTTCACGCGCTAAGTCATGGCTTTGTTTGAGACAGGCGTTTTGTTCGGTAGGTTATAGGGGCATTGCCCAGAGATTTTAGCAGCGAAAAAGGGGAAATTTCCGGCTTTGTCTGGGGTTCGTGGCTGGTCATGTAGGGCTTGTTGAACCCTTTAGGGGTTTGCCGGAGGCGCATTCTTTGTATCCGTTGACAGTTTTTGCTTAGTGTGCCCTTTTTCAAACGGCCGAAGTTCTGGGGACTATTTGGAAGTGCTTCGACTTTAATCGGGGCCCACGTACTTTGGTTTTCTACCGGGACTTTAGTTTGAAGAATTATTGCTCGGCCCAGCCGAGGTTCGAGATTTATTACTCGGCCCAGCTGAGGTTTGGATATTTGTTGCTCGGCCCTACCGAGGTTCGGAGACTAGTTGCTCGGCCCTGAGGTTCAGAGATTAGTTGCTCGGCCTACCGAGGTTTGGAGGCTCGGCCTTGTCGAGGTTCGGAGATTTGTTACTCGGCCGTGCCGAGGTTCGGAGATTAGTTGCTCGGCCCTGCCGAGGTTCGGAGATTTGTTGCTCGGCCCTGCCGAGGTTCGGAGATTTTTACTTGGCCCTGCCGAGGTTCAGAGATTTGTTGCTCGGCCCTGCCGAGGTTCGGAGATTTGTTGCTCGGCCCTGCCGAGGTTCGGAGGTGCTCGGACCGAGGTTCGGAGGTTTCTTGCTCGGCCCTGCCGAGGTTCGGAGATTTGTTGCTCAGCCCTGCCGAGGTTCAGAGCGGCCTGCCGAGGTTCGGAGATTTGTTGCTCGGCCCAGCCGAGGTTCAGAGATTTTTACTTGGCCCTGCCAAGGTTCGGCCCTGCCAAGGTTCGAGAATTTTTACTTGGCCCTGCCAAGGTTCGGAGAATTTTACTTGGCCCTGCCAAAGTTCATTTGTTGCTTGGCCCCGAGGTTCGGAGATTTTACTCGGCCCAGCCAAGGTTCGGAGATTGTTGCTTTCGGGCTCGGCCTAGCCGAGGTTCGGAGATTTTACTCGGCCCAGCCGAGGTTCGGAGATTTGTTGCTCGGCCCCCGAGGTTCGGAGATTTTTTACTTGGCCCTGCCAAGGTTCGGAGAATTTTTACTTGGCCCTGCCAAGGTTCGGAGATTAGTTGCTCGGCCCAGCTGAGGTTCGGAGATTTCCTGTTCAGATAGATAGCTCGGTCGTACCGAGGATTGGTGAGCAGCACCTATTTCTTTTCGCAATCTTTGGCAATGTAATGCATGATGATTCATGTTGTGAATTACGAAAACATGTGCTGACAGGAAAGCATAGTAAAGGTATATGAAATGGGCTTATAGAGGACATACCCTATTGATAATACTTACGGAGATTGTCCGAGTTCCATGTCGGGGGATGGACTTCCCATTTAAATCTTGCAGCTTGTAGGTTCCCGGTCCGATAATCTCCGCTACTTGGTATGGGCCTTCCCAGTTTGGCGCCAGCTTTCCCTGTTCCAGCGGTTTGGAACAGAGGCTTTCGGAGGACAAGGTCGCCAGGCAGGAAGGCTTTCCCCTTGACTCTGGAGGCGTGGTAGCGGGCCACCCTTTGTTGATAAGCAGCCACTCTGATCCGGGCCTTCTCTCTGATCTCCTCTATAGTCGAGGTTGGTGCGGAGCTGTTCGTTGCTAGCTTCCTCTGAGTAGCTTTCCACCCGCAAGCGATGGGAGGCCTATTTCCACGGGGATAACGGCCTCCGTGCCAAAGCCATCCGGAATGGGGTTTCGCCTGTTGGGATTCTCGGGGTGGTGCGGTAGGCCCAGGACATGGTGCAGCTCATCCGCCCACCTGCCTTGGGCTCTGGAGAGGCGAGCTTTGATTCCCTGAAGGAGGGTCCTGTTGGTCACTTCGGCCGCTCCGTTGGCTTGTGGGTGCCCGACCGAAGTGAGGTGGTGACGGATTCCGTGCTCTTCACAGAACTGGCGGAATTTAGAGTTGTGAACTGCTTGCCGTTATCGGTGATTATGGTATGGGAGGCCGAATCGGCAGATGATGGACCTCCATACAAAATCTCTGGCCCGTGCCTCGGTAATTTGTGCAACTGCTTCCGCCTCGACCCATTTGGTGAAGTAGTCGATGGCGACGAATAAAAATTTCGCTGTCCCGTGGCAAGCGGGAATGGGCCGAGGATGTCCATCCCCCACTTGGCAAAGGGCCAAGCGGAGGATATAGGAACTAGCTCGGCGGAGGGGAGTCTTTGGATGCTTGAGTGCCTCTGGCATGGGTCGCAGGCTCGGACAGATCGTCCGCATCCTTCTGCATGGTCGGCCAGTAGTAGCCTTGTCGTAGCACCTTGTGGCATAGGGACCGGCCTCCCAATGGTTGCCGCAAATCCCTTCATGTACTCACGGAGAGCATAATCTGCTTCGGATGGGGAGGCATCTGAGCAGTGGCATGGAGAAGACCGTTTGTAAAGCTGGATCATCGATCAGCACGTAGTGGGTGGCCTGCAGCTTCAGCTTTCTAGCCTCTCTCCGGTCGGACGGAAGCGACCCTTCTTTGAGATACTTGAGGATAGGGTCGAACCAGGATGGTTCGGCTCGACTTGCATTATTCGGTCGGCTTCCGTGATGCTGGGTTTCTCCAGAGTCTCCAGGTGGAACTTTTGTTTAGGTCCATTGTCTCCGCGGTTGCCAATCGGGAGAGTAGGTCGGCACGGGCATTCTCGGATCTGGGAATCTGAATGATTTCAAACTCGGAAAAATGGGGAAGCAGGCTCCGCACCTCCTGGAGATATCGAATCATGTTCGGCTCCCGGCTTCAAACTCTCCTCGTACATGGCCGGCCACCAGCTGAGAGTCGGTGAAGGCGTTAAGCTTTCCACCTTCAGGTTGCGGGCGATTCGGAGACCGGCTAACAGGGCCTCGTACTCGGCTTCGTTGTTGGAGGCTGGGAAGGAGAATCGGACGCCATATTCGAAGGTTCCCCTCCGGACTGGTGAGAACCAGGCCCGCACCGGAGCGATGGGCGTTGGACGACCCATCGACATGGAGGAGCCACCGGGCTCCAGATTTTGGTTCTTCGAGGAGTCCGGGGTAGAACCGTCCTCCGGGATGGTACACTCGAGGAGGAAGTCGGCTAGCACTTGGGCTTTGATGGCCGGGCGAGGTTGAAAGTGTATGTCATGCTCGCTTAGCTCGACGGCCCACTTGGTCATTCTCCCCGATGTCTCGGGACGGTGGACCACCGCCTTGATGGGTTGGTCGGTCAGGACCGTCACAGAATGTGCTTGGAAGTACGGTCGTAGCTTCCGGATGAGGTGATCAAGGCCAACACCATCTTCTCAATTCTACTGTACCTTGTCTCCGCATCGCGGAGTAGCCTGCTGACATAGTATATCGGCCTTTGGACCTTGCCTTCTTCTTGACCAGCACCGAACAGACGGCACTTTCTGAAACAGCCAGATACAAGAACAGGGTCTCGCCCGGGCTGGACTGCTGAGGAGTGGGGGCGAGCCGAGGTATTTCTTGAGATCTTGAAATGACTTCTGGCATTCAGGGGTCCATTGGAAGTTCTTGGCCGATCGGAGGGTTTTGAAGAAGGGGAGGCATCTCTCGGCCGACCGCGCCACGAAGCGGTTAAGGGCCGCTATCCTCCCGGTTCAGGCGCTGGACCTCTTTAACAGATGCCGGGGGCGCCATTTGTTGGAGAGCTTGAATCTTCTGGGGGTTAGCTTCGATACCTCGCTGGGAGACCATGAAGCCGAGAAACTTCCCGGAGTTAACGCCGAAGGCGCATTTGGTCGGATTGAGTCTCATCCCATACTTGCGCAGCGTTGCAAAGCTCTCCGAGAGGTCCTCGACATGCCGTGATGCTTCCTTGTCTTGACCAGCATGTCGTCCACGTACACCTCCATATTCCGGCCGATTTGCTCCTTGAATACCTTGTTGACCAGCCTTTGGTAGGTGGCACCTGCATTTTTAAGACCAAAGGCATAACACGGTAACAGTAAGTACCTCGGTCGGTTATGAAGGCGGTCTTTTCTTCATCCTCAGGGGCCATCCGGATCTGATTGTAGCCTGAATAGGCGTCCATGAATGACAGCATTTGGTGCCTGAGGTGGCGTCCACGAGCTGGTCGATCCGGGGAAGGGGAAGCTGTCCTTCGGGCAGGCTTTGTTGAGGTCGGTGAAGTCGATGCAGATCCTCCACTTGCCGTTCGACTTCTTCACCATGACGACGTTGATAGCCAGCTTGGATAATTTACCTCTCGGACGAAGTTGGCCTTGATGAGTTTGTCTACCTCTTCTTCAATGGCTTTTGTCGTTCTGGGGCAAAGCTCCTCTTCTTCTGCTTAACGGGCCTGTGCATCTCGTCCACGTTGAGACGATGGACGAGAACCTCGGGGCTGATCCCTGGCATGTCAGAGGCGGACCAGGCGAAGATGTCAGCGTTGCTTCGGAGGAACCTGATCAATCTGTGCCGAGGCTCGCCCTTGAGCAGCGACCCGATTTTATGGTTCGGTCGGGGCGAGCTCGTCCAATGGCACCTCCTCCAGCTCCTCTGGTTCTCCCGCTGTTCGGCGAAGTCCTCGCGAGCATCTAGCCCGTCAACCTCCGGCATTCTGGACTGAAGGCTCGTAACGAAGCATTGCCGAGCCATGGCTTGACTTCCCCGAATAACTCCAACTCCCTGCTCGGTGGGGAACTTCATGGACAAGTGTGGGATGGAGACAACTGCCTTGAGGGACATTAGGCCGGGCCTGCCGAATATTGCGTTGTATGGGGATCTGAGGTCGGTCACTAGGAAGTCCGTGTGGATGGTCACAAGGGGCCAGGTTCCTGCGCGGACCGTCAGGGTGACGACCCCTTCCGGGATGACGACGTCGCCTGTGAATCCCATCAAGGGTGGAATCCACGGCTCGAAGGTTTCCATGAGTATTTCATCCTGGCAAACACACCGAGGTACAAAACGTTCACCGAACTTCCACTATCAACAAGGATTCGGCTTACATCATAGTTATTCAAATTGAGGGATACAACTAATGCGTCATCATGGGGAACTGTATCCCTTGGAGATCATCATCGGAGAAGAGAGCTCGCCCGTCCGCGCCTTCTTTGGCGCTGATCCCTTGCCGTCGTTCCTGGGGCTCGATCCGCCGGCCTCTTCAATCATGTTGATGCGGCCGATCACGGGCGGATTGGTGGAGGGGGAGGTTGTTGAGCTCAGGCTGGCGGTCACCTCCTTGTCCTGGCTCGGGCGCCCTCCTGAACTGATTCAAACGCCCCCCTGGATCAGCCTCTCGATCTCATTTTTCAGCTGCCAGCATTCTTCAGTGTCGTGGCCGTGCTCCCTATGGTAGCGGCAGTACTTGGCGGGGTCTCTTCGGGTCGGGTTCCCTCGGAGAGGACTGGCCGGGGAGCTGGCGCTCTATCTCCATGAGGATTTGCCGGGGCACGGTCAGCGGAGTGTAGCGATCGAATCGCCTGGGAGGGCTTCGGGAGCGATTCCTTGGCGGCAGTGGGGGAGCTCTTTGGCGGCGAGGTGGACTTGGCCGACGGGCGGGACGGTGCCTGTCGGGGACTTTGGGCTCCTTCTTCTTTGCCTGCTCAGCGCGGGCAACTCTCCGCGATTCTTCGACCCTAGCGTATTTGTCCGCAGGGCCATCATATCAGAGAGGCTGGGGGGTAGCTGACTTCCATAGCCAGGTAGAAGTCGCTTTCCTTTGAGACTCCCCCCGCCAGGGCGGACATAGCCACCTCATGATTAAGGTGGTCCACCTCCAACATGGCCTTATTAAAACGGCCAAGATAATTCTCAAGGACTCCCCCTCTCTCTGCTTGACTTCGGAGAGGGAGTCAGATCTTCGTCGGTGGCGGCGGCTGCTGACGAACTGGCCAATAAAAAGCGGCTCAGCTCGTCAAATGAATCAATGGAACCTGGCTTCAAGGCGTTGAACCAGGTTCGGGCGGATCCTCTGAGGGTGGAGGGGAAAGCGCGGCAGAGGATCGCATCGGATGCTCCGTGGAACATCATTATTGACCGGAAGCTGCTGAGATGGTCGTCCGGGTCAGAAGAGCCGTGATAGGGTTCGACGGCTGGTAGCTTGACATGGGAGGGAATCACTTCCTCCATGATCCCTTAGAGAAAGGGATGCCCTGCTCCCTTGGGCTGAGGCGGATGGGCCTGCTTGGCGGCGTCCAGCTCCTGACGCATCTCCTGGATCTGACGACGGATCTCCTCTTCGGCAGTCAGAGGAGGAGCTGGGCGAGGGAAACGCAGGACGGCGTCGAATCATGGTGAGGTCACCGGGGAGGGGGCGGGCTCGCCGAGATCTGGAGGATCCCTGTCATAACCGCCTCGCGGGACTGGTTTGTCCCCTCTAGGCCGATGTGGGGGGTCCGCGGCTTCATGCGGATCGGAGGAGGAAGTCGCCGGCGAAGAAGGAACCGCGCCTCCTTATGAAGGTGAGGAGCGGGAGGAGGCGAAACGCTCCTGGACCAGGTGGGTCAGGGCCTGGACTTGCTGGACCAGCGTAGCAAACTGGTCCTGGGTCACCGGGATGGCAGGCGGCGACGGGGTTTCGAGGTGGAGGTTGCGGCGCTATACGCCACCGGATCAGGCCTCTGGGAAGCGACCTGATCTTGGGCTTCAGAGGTTGCTCTTCTCCGGTTGGCCATTAGAGAGGTTCTACTCCGGATTAGATCCTTATCTCCTTTCTTCAAGTTTTAATGGGACTTGAGGCCCTTCCTCTAGCGCCAATCTGTTGCCGCGGGATCCGTCCTCCGACTCGGGCGCGGTCGATCTCCTGGGGCGGACCTGCACACAAGTCCTCGCGCGAGAGGCGTTGGGGGTGGCCCTCCGCGGAAGACCCTCCGACGCTCAAGTCAGTGGGGAAAAATCGGCGATCAACCAGAAAACAGGAGGTGGATCTCTCCGGGAGCCTCTCCAGGGGCGGCCAATCGGGAGCTCCAGAGGGGAGAGCACCGACGAGCTGCGAGAGAGGAGAGTGAGAGTGAGGGTGAGCGCATACCTGAGGGAATCTGGGAGTGTCATATTTATAGACTGTCACCTGGATCTTGAGCGTCTTCTGGAAGGTTCGAGGTTGTTAGGATACGGAGTGGATCGAATCAGGCCGTTGTGGGGCCGTTGGGATCCGTATCTTGTTTGTTAAGGGATCGACGGCTAGGAGAGCTCCTTGATGGCTTGAGATCTGGTAGTAGACCTTAGCCGTATTAGGTTCTAGACCACTTCTCAACATGATTCTTTGCCTGAGATGCTGTTATGATAGGCCTAGGCTCTCCTGCGCCAGGTTCCGCGGGGGTGAGTATCGGATCATGGGTTGCTCGGGGAAGCCGAGCTATGAGCTATGAAAGACGAGCTCGGGAAGCTATCGAGCTATGGAAGCTCCGAGCTACGGGAAGCTCCGAGCGAGCTTCGAGCTAGCTCGGGAGCCGAGCCGAGCTAGGGAAGCTCGGGAAGCGAGCTAGCGGAAGCTGCCGAGCTATGGGAGCTCGGGGAAGTCGAGCTACGGAAGCTCGGGGGAGCCGAGCTACGGGAGCTCGGAGAGCCGAGCTGCGGGAAGCTCGGGAAAGCCGAGTTATAGGAACTCGGGGAAGACGAGCTATGGGAGCTCGGGGGAGCCGAGCTATGGGAGCTCGGGGAAGACGAGCTACAGAAGCCCGGGGGAGCCGAGCTACGGGAAGCTCGGGAAAGCCGAGTTATAGGAACTCGGGGAAGACGAGCTAGGGAAGCTCGGGAAAGCCGAGCTATGGGAGCTCGGGGAAGACGAGCTACAGAAGCCCGGGGGCCGAGCTACGGGAAGCTCGGGAAAGCCGAGTTATAGAACTCGGGGAAGACGAGCTATGGGAGCTCGGGGGAGCCGAGCTATGGAGCTCGGGGAAGACGAGCTATAGAAGCCCGGGGGAGCCGAGCTACGGGAAGCTCGGGAAAGCCGAGTTATAGGAACTCGGGGAAGACGAGCTAGGGAAGCTCAGGAAAGCCGAGCTATGGGAGCTCGGGGAAGACGAGCTACAGAAGCCCGGGGGAGCCGAGCTACGGGAAGCTCGGGAAAGCCGAGTTATAGGAACTCGGGAAGACGAGCTATGGGAGCTCGGGGGAGCCGAGCTATGGGAGCTCGGGGAAGACGAGCTACAGAAGCCCGGGGAGCCGAGCTACGGGAAGCTCGGGAAAGCCGAGTTATAGGAACTCGGGGAAGACGAGCTACGGGAAGCTCGGGAGCATCATGGCGGGCGGAGGGACAGGTCGGCCTTAGCCTCCTCGTACGAATATTGATGCAATGATGATTTTACCTTCCAACAGGTAAAAACTGCAGCTTTACATTAAAAAAAAAAAAAAAAATTAAATTTCTTTAAAAAATTATATTTATGACTTAATTTAATCTCAATTTTTGAACTTACATTCAATTCAATATAAATTAGTTTAATATAAATCTTCTTGAGAGCATCGTACCAGACCCAACACTAACAACATCTTGGACCAACGCGTAAACGGTCGCCGCCATTCCAGAAGCCCTGAACCGAAGTTTTCATATGGACTCCTGCCAATGGGGGGGCACGGAGCCTATGACAGCCACATGGTGTTGAGGCCATGAGGTTGGATTTGAAAGCTCAACCACAATGAATGCGGCCGTAGACGTGCGGGAGGGGGTGTTGAGAGAAGACCCAATTAGTCTACCCTAGATTGATGATGAAATGTTATGATCATAAATCCAGCTGGTTGGGACTTCGTGAAGAATGAATTTTTTAATGTCATCTTATTCTACGAGAACATGCATTAATTGACCAGGCCGGCGTGGGTAAACCTCTACGCCGCACCTCGCTAAGGCTGGAAATAAGGTATGGGTCCTTTTTTTATTTAGAAAGTCATTGGTAGCTAAAACAGTAGGAATGGAGGAAATCAGGTACCTTGGACATGTCAGCTTAATATATAGAAGGTGGAGGTATATGGATATATGGCTCTTTGACTTCATCTGGGTTTAATTTGCGAGGAGAGAGTGTAATAAATAATGTTTTAAAAATTAAATCTGAACCAGCTTAACATTTGAGTTGGGATCAATCGATTCGATCGAATGAATCGATTTGATCGGACCGAATATTATAATTTAATTTTAATTTAATAATATAAAATAATAAAATATAAATATGATTTAAATAAAAAAATTAAAAAGAATCTAAAAATCAGGTTGGACCTGTTGAAACCTGGCTGGTTCAACGAGCTTTTTTGATTTTTACTGCATATAAGTCAACTTTAATAATAAAATCGGATCTTATGGTCGGTTTTCGATTGGACCGGTTGGATCGATCGGTCCGATTTAATTTTAAAACATTGGTAATAAATCGAAGGGCTCATCAGAAGAAGCTAATGGGAGGGTGCTATATATATATATATATATATATATATATATATATGCAAGTTCTTTAAATTGATATAATTATTCAATATTTACTTAAATGTATAACTAATGTAAGACTACATACATACTAGCAAAAATCCTATTCTCGTTGCTGATCCTACAATACCATAAAGCAACCTTTCATAACTTTATCTAGTAAAGCCATAGCAACTTCATTGGTCTTATTGCGTAACATTGGTCTAACTTTTCATTATCCTCCTTATCTTTATAGTGGCAACTATGGTGCCTTACACATGCCTATTAATTCCATACACTAAGGTCATTCCAAACATATAAAAATTAAATATCATTGTTTTTTTAGAACAAGTTGCCCATAACACTTTGGTTACATCATTAGTTCCTTCATATGCACAAGTCATGGACATTCTTAGTAAACTACTTGCTCGGGATGTTTTTCTACAAACTTTGGTTTAAATTCAACCTGTAGTGAAGGATTCATTGGATGCAGAGTAGTGGGGAATCAAAATTTGATAACATCACCAAACATTGGGGATTCAGAATTGATTGATCTCACGAATGTTGTATTGACAAAATCACCAAGAATTTGGACATCATATTAAACCTAATCAACTAGACCAGCCAAAGATACTTTACCTTAATCATGTCCATGACCTATAGAGATTTGGCTTTACCTTGGATAGTTACTTTGTATCATGGGATCTTCTCTGTATGCAAAGTCAACCGCTGACGTTGCCATGTTTTCAAGCCTCCATGTGTGGATGTCTACATTGCGTTCTCAATTTCTTAAAAGGAAAAACTTGCTGAACCATTCTTTGGTGTAGCAAGCATGCATCGAGCATACAGCCATGCCATTGTGCATGCCAAAACCCTTGGCGTGCACAGCAGACGCTATGGCATGGACGCATGGTCAATTCACGTATCCGATGCATGTTTACTGCGTTGGAGGACGGCGTAGCAAATCTTTTTCTTTCCTAAAAATTGGCTTGGCCCATTCAGTTGGCCCGTTTGCTGGCTCCCTAACAATTAGGCCCCATTACAAGGCCTCATGGGAGGGTTCCAGCCCAGTTCCAAACCAAGGCACTGTTACCACGGCCTCACAAGGCTTTTGGTACAAGGAAGGCATTCAGCTGTTACCACTCATTCTGAGCACGCAAGGTCAAATTCCACGACAAATGATTGGATGTTTTGAAAGCATAGTTCCTGCCCTGGATCACGCTGTGCCAGGATTTTGAAAACCTCTAGGCTCGACAGGCCTACATCCACCTGACAGTGATCTGCATCGTCTTTGAGAAAATAATATCCTCGGTCTCGGCCTATAGTTATTTATCTTATCCTATCCCATGGACCTCATGATAGGTCCCATGCCCTCTATATTATTATTATTGCTGGTATAGCTTCGTGATCTATTAACGATTGGCATGACGCATATGAAACACTGTAATTGTGATGAAGAAAGAAACTGACACAAATGACCCATAAAAATAAGTCCATCACCACCGTTCAAGGAATCAAGAGTTTAAATTATATTGGGCTCGCCAACCAGGTGAAACCCCAGGCACATGAATAACACTGAAGGCCACGTGGCCTCGTCCATCTCACAGCGGTGTGCCAATTGACAAGAGGGCATTAAACCGACCGGCTGGATTGCTAGAGGTGTCCAGCCTGAATATTAAAAATTTCTTGAATCATTTTGTCATTTTATGCAGTTCATGATTCTGATTTTTAAGAAAATCATACTAACAGTAATTATTCATGACTCATTGAACAGGCACAACCATGGATGGTGAATTAAAGAAGTTGGATGATGTGGGTATTTGGTGGTGATCTTCCTATCATCCATTGTCTTTTTCACTTTTTTTTTTCCCCTCTAAAATAAGAGAGATTGCTACACAAGTCTCATTAATTTCAATAAACAATGAAATTATTGTATCAGTTGTTTTCTTTCCTTTTCTTTTCTTTTTTCTGGAGATGAACTTGGATCTGTTTTTGTTAAAGAAGAAATCTATGGAATAGTAATGAAAAAGAACATTTTTTTTCCACAAAGAACAATCATTTTTTTCAGCGCCTTAAAGATTTCTTTGTTTTTCATATTTATTCATTGCCATACTTGCATCTGTAGTATGAGAATTTGAAATGTGAAACAACACATTCTTAAACACAAGCTGTCATAATGCTGGTAATGACAATAGGGATTGTTTAGGATTAAATACCAATGCAGTCAAAAACCTAAATTAAAAAAAAACAAAGTATTATTTTTCCATAGTACTATTGAGCAACAAATGAATCAGCTAGTACAAAAATATATGGGAGTGCACATGCTCTATATCAGTGGATGTGTAGGTTGTGTAAGGCCTATTATAATTAACAAAACAATGATTATATTATGCCCAGTGTTTTTATGGTGATATATATAAGTAACCTTTTTTTGGTTCGAAATTATATTTCACAATATTGTGATGAATGTTATTAATCCACAAAAGTCATATGAAATAGCATAATTTGAATGAGTTTTCCCATGCAAAGCTCGAATCCCATCCTGTCGGTACATGAAATGGAGAAGTTCAATTCATATCACATAACACTAGCTAGTGTGTGAGGATGGATAATTCCATGCAAAGGGATAAATATCATTATTTTTTTGAGGAAAAGAATTTTGATCAGAGACCATGCAACGCAATTTTCTAAAGCTTTCGTATATCTTGTACGTGCCAAACGCTAATTTTCCATCAGCTACTCGATCGTCAAGCATCACGGCGGATACGGGGCGATATACGTACCAAGTTAGCAACTGAACTGGACCACTCCAATGGCGCCGGGAGACAATCCGAACGCCACACAATAATGCTCTCGTCCCAATCCCTCGATCGATCGGTCTTCGAGCCCCCACCCGGGGAGCAAAGGAACCGTGGAGATTTGACAGCCCATCCTCCACCTAAACATTACTTTATGATCCTTTCCTATGTTTCTAACTTTATATCTGATAACTTTGACACGACCACCACCAAACCCTTTGCCGCCTTGCCTAACCAACAATTTGACAGAGAGACCATGACCATCTCAGTGGGTTGCTCCCACCTCACATGCCTTCACTTCCTTCCCTGCACCTCGAACTCAAAGCCGCATGCAGTTCCAGCTCTAGTAGGCTAATTATGTTATGGTCACCAACTCTTGGCATTAGAGAGTCATTTGGCTTAATTTGTACAAGCATCTCAAATTATAAAACGAAAAACAAATCAAGGTATCTGTCTGCAGTGATGAATAATAGCCAAAATATTCACATATACTTTTCATATGCAATATAAAATATATACATGATTAAATGAATGGTTCATAAGTAAATCAGCAAGGTAAAAAAATATTCACTTGGCTAGCTAGTTATAAAACGGTTTTTGCTCAACAAATACAATGTCATACGGTTGGTGATTAGTGAGCTTAAGAGTGGACGAACAATGTCTGTCTAACTGTCAATTGAACTTAGGTCAGCTAGCTGGTATCACTTTCCTTTAATGCGAGAGAGAGGTTTTGTGTTCCAATCTGGATGGTAGCATTGTACCATCTTTCTCGCGAGAGAGAGAGAGAGATTAAAAAAAAAAAAGAGGAGGATCACAGAAAAAATACTGTAATCGGATGGAATCAATGGTGAGGAGAGGCCAACAGTACCAAAGAACTCTGTATTGATGGGCCCTGAAAGAAGTACCGTGTGGCTTGCGAATAGCTCGCCGACCCCACCCGTAGGTTGCGTTCAGAAAAGTGGGTGATGCCATGGCTCTCTCTCTCTCTCTCTCTCCCGAGCATCGATCGATATTTATGACCGATCGAGAGAGAGAACGAATGGAAAAACACCAGCCAGTGACCACACGGACGTCAACGTCTTGCGCCGGACCGTATCCGGATAGAATCTTTTGGGGTCGGGCCGACAGATCCCGCGCGGTTCTCGCCGAACGGTCGAGTCGGACGACGGCCCAGTTTTGTCTCGCCTTGGTCGGTCCCTCATGGCGCCACGGCCACCCGTCGAGCCTCGCCCCACGTAGCACTCTCTTCTTTTCTCATTATTTACGCAACTCTCGAAGCCCTGCAGCTCGACTATCTCAGATTCGATCCGGATCCTCTTCACATACCAAAACGAGCGTTAGAACTCGATCGTCAGAAAGCCTCCTCTCAAAGGTTGATTAATAATCGATCGCAAAGTTGCTTTAGCCTTTTTCATTTCTAGATGATGCGTTATAATTTGGACCCTCAATGCATAATTAATTAATCTTTGCTTAAGCTTACGGTAATCAAGGACGGCTACTCCAAACATGACAGGGACGTAGGTTCGCAAAAGCAAAAATTGATATCTTAATCATAAGCTTCCAGGTCCCAATACAGCATCACGCATTGACTCTGGTGGTTCTTTATGATATCCATTTAGAGTTTTGCTTACGTAGACTTCTTGCTGGGGAGTCATGTTTAACTACTTCCTTCAAATCAATTGATGCTCCATGGAAGTATCCTTGCCAACATGATCTGCTCGGATAGATAAAATGTACCATTCAAGATTGTCTTAGTTTCTTCATATTTAGATTAACTTCCCTTGTTTTGCTTTACCGGCATTTAATTCCTTGTCATGAATTATATATCCTTCTTTTTAGTGATAAAAAAGAGTAAGTGAAGAAATTTTTCCTTGTAAAAATATATCTTAATAAAAAATATAAAAGAGACCGCAGGTTAAAGGAAAAGATATTACAAATGTTGGAGCGAGAGCTCTACTCATTTTCGAAGTAGAGATTACCCCCTACAAGAAAAGGCCATCGGTTGTAAAAAGGAAGGAGATTCAAGATTGAGCTCCCTAGCTACTTTCCAAGCTGAAAATAAGATCAGATTCAATGGTAGAAAAGGTTTTCTTAGATTCTCGGAACTGGGTTGGCCGACATTGTTGAGGAGTCTGTTCCCAATGAATGCTTCAAGTCGTGCGGGAGAGAGGACGAAGGCATCCTTGATCATTCATTGAAGAAGATCTGGCCAACATTCGGCTAGCAAAACATTGTGCAACCATACATAGGGAAAAGTATTTTTTCATCACCCTCGATGATTGATGCGCAGTGCATAAACACATGCATATCAAAGTAAAAAAATAATAATTTTATCTTTAATATGCATGCATACGCTAATCATCGAGGCCTATGCGCGCTTACTATACTAGTCCCAATGCAGCAAGACTTTTCCCATACATATATAGAGACGATGGGCTTTATTCATGGATGGCAACGATTGGATGGTGGACAAATGTCAGCAGCAAGGTCGAAGAGCAATTGTTGAACACAAGTAGCTTGGTGGAAAAAAATACTTGAAATATTAGAAATAAGGTTAAATAACCTTAAAATAGATAGAATAACTACTACAACAATATGATCGTTGCATGAGCTCAATTAGTTGAAAAACTTACTTGATGGCTTAGTTGGTTAGAAAAAGATATTTAATTATAAGCTTAGTTAATTAAAAATCTTATTTGATGGGTTTATTTACTTAAAAGTTTATCTGGTAAGCACGATTAATTATATATGAAGCTTATTTAGTGAGTTAAGTTGCAGTCAAAAGATGACTTATGCCTTGTCAAGGGTACAAGAGAACTGATTTTAATAAACCTCTTTTGATAGTCAACTTGGGGTTTGTGGAGAAGAATTTTTTTTTAATATTGCTTAAGAATTCAAGCTAAGATGGAGGTTTGTTGGAATTTGTTTTGCAATTCATAAGCTTAATGTGAATATTTCTATATGCATAAAAAACTTGAGTCCTAATTTGTGCAGTCTACTGCAAATTTCTTTTCATTCTAAAATACATGTAACTCTGGCTTTCAAGTTGACTAGAGTAACCTGTCCTAAAGTATTACCATAAGAGGTTAAGAGAGGATTATTTTTGAATGTAAATGAATTTAAGATTTTGCGAGAAAGAGTACTTTTGGATGGAAAAACAATTATTATAATCTCAGAATTTGCTAGAAAATAATTCTTATTATCGTTGAATATTTGTTAATTTTTTTACTATTCTTTGTTTATGAACATAAATGAGTCATCGGACTACTACATTAAGTCGAATGAATGAACTGTCTTAACTCTATATGTATACTCCTTTATTTATTTATTTTATTTCGTGAATCTGTCATCCTGGGCATTACTTTGGTCGTAATACAATACTTGAAGGTGAAAATTTTCCGGGTGACTAAAGCGAAGAAGTAACTAGTAAGCTGCTGGAAAACTAATTAACCAACGACATCGGAGCTTACTTGGAGGCTTGCTGGATTTCATTTATTTCTATCGCATGCTAGCTAGTACTCCGCTCTTGGGAACACCGTTCTAAAGAATGGCGTGTTCCCTCTTAGCAAGTCATCCGTCCTTAATTCTTCAGAGACCGGTGCTAATTAATCTCTTTGGCCGTTGATCATTCCGTACTTTGTTTTCCTTTCTTTCCACCTCCTCGCTTTTCTGATGTCTGCACCTTCTACCTCTCGTGTCTCTCGCCTCTTCATTTCTTTAGCTGAACTTAGTGGAGAATCTCTCTGGCCCTTTTCTGAAAGAAGTCTTCTCCACGATATTAATTTGCAGTCAAGTCATTCACACCTAACCATTAGGAATCATAATGCATGCCATTTAATAGATACTACAGCTGATGTCTCGAGCGTGGGACGATATTGACATCGATTTTGCTTTTTCTGATATCGAAATTAAAATTTTTTATTTTAAAAAAATGTCATTTAAAAACGTCATTCAATATTAAAATAATATTTAAAAAACATTATTTCAATAACATTTTATATTTTAATATTGAATATTTAAAAATTTTAATTTTAATATATCAAAAAAATCAAAAACCATACTAATTAGGGTTAGTTCAAAAGGTTAAAACTAAAAATTTTATTAAAAAAAAAGGATTTATTTTTTTTTAAATCATGATCATTTAGCAAAATGCTATGCCATGAAACAACTCAATAGCACTATATTCATCTTTCGATAGATAAGAACTAAAATTATTACTAAATTTTGTAAAGCTTCTGATATATTAAAAAAAAAAAAATACATCACAGAGGTTTTATCTACTCTGTATTTAACTGATAATTAGAAAATTTTTTGATGATATTATTTTATGCCGGTTTGAGCTCAACATCTGAAACAAAAATAAAAAAAAAAACTTTAATTATCAATTTTTCTTATCATCCTAAATGATATATTCTGCTTTATTTATTATACTTTAATATTATCATCAAAATTCATCTTGATACACTCTAAACAAAAATAAAGAAAAAAAAAACTTTCAGAACATGAAGATTGTTCATGAGCTGCTATCGAAGCAGCATGAAAGTCCAAAAGATCTGAGGAAGCCAAAGCTTCACCATGCAGCGTTACATGTTGATCCGGCTGAACTTGAGTCATCCACTGCAGATGCTGTTAGAGGCCAGGACAGCTCAAGGATACCCTTGACGCGTGTCGAACGACTGAATACGTCATTGGAGATTATTCCCACTTCCATGGTGTGTGGCATGTGAGAGAGAGAGAGAGAGTGAGAGAGGTGGGATGGGATTGGGATGGGGTTTTTGCTTTTTGGTTTTGCATAGGGAAATGGCGACCATGGGTGGGGGTGACGCGATGGGCGCCTGTCAGCGTGGAAACGTCGCGTCACCCACGCAAAGCTGTGCGTGGGTCCCGCGCCAGAGAGAGAGAGAGAGAGAGAGGAGCGCGAGAGTCTCGGGGGGTATTATGGTGGCGGGACCCGCCTCCACCCTGCAAGCCGAGCTCCCTCCCTTCGGGCCCAATGGCTTTTCCTCGTCACCATCGCTCCTCTCGTTCGCCTCCTCTGGCCGGCCTAACACCTGCGCTTCAAATAAATTATATATATATATATACCTCCATCAAAAGGAAACAAGACCTGAGAGTTTGGGCTTGGGTTCGTCCTGTCTCTCTCTCCACGTGAGGTACTGACAATACTGTCACCGGTTTTGGACCCTATCACTGTTTACCGTTGAACAAATTATTCGTACCTCAGTCAGTCTGTGACAGTCTTCTGTCTGATCTCTCTTCTTCACCAGTCTTTTTTTCTGGTTTCCACGCAGTTTTACACGTTCGACCGATCTAATAAGCTGACTGGTTCTTTGGCCTCCATGGTAGGGGACCTCGATCGGACCAGGTTGCAAGAGCACGTGTCATGGGGAGCAGAATTAATAGAAAAAGAGCTGCATGGTATATATTTTTTGTAGCAAAAGAAAATCCTACACCAATTTTACACGAGCGTTGTGTCACTCTTCCGTTAGCTAGATTCAGGCTTCAGTCCTGACGGTACCTAACGCGGTACTTTTCGTTTAAGGTAGGTCCAAAGAAAGGCTACATGTTCGCTGTATAATTTTAAGATTTTTATTTTTTTGTTAGCATTTACAACCATAAAGGATGGGGCCTTAAAAAAAAAAAAGTGAATAGGGGGACCATGTTTTAGCATAGTTACTCTTCTAAAGTTTAGTTTGCTTTAATAATGAAGAGCTTCCCATTTTCGATGGGTACTAATTGCGATTCACGTCGGTGACTAACGTGGCATATCTTTGATCACTCGTTTTAGTTAGACTTCTTTCAAAAACTTCTTGTGCTATATCATCAGTCAAGCTATCTCACAACCCATAAGTACTGCAATGCCCTCAAGGCTACATCCATACAAAAATTAGTCACTAGCAAATCAAAACTTTATAATTAAAAAAATTTAAATAAAAATTAATAAATAATAAATATTCTTAAGTTATAAATATATAATATATTTTTATTTAACTTATAATTAAATTTAAAATATCATAATCTTTTTTTATAATATAATATTTTGTTACACATCATAAGTCAATCAGAATCTATCCTCGAACTGAATTGTTGGTGCTTATGAGTAGTTTTTTCTTGTGTCTACCAACTTTTGTATACTCGGATCGGCTCTAATACCATTTGTAATGCCTTAAGCTCATCTACTAGCTCAATTAACCCTATTTAATGAGCCAAAACCATATGGCTCAAAAACTTGAATAAAAATTAAAAGCAGCAAGTAGACTTAAGTTATAAGCATGAAACATATTTCTTTCTATTCATTATGGGACTAAATTTTATTAACTAATAAAATCTAATTTTGATACCATTTCTAACGCTCATACCATATTTCTTTTGTATCCCATATGCGACTAAATTTAAGGTATCACAAGTATATTTTAGATAGAGCTGCTAAATTAGTTAGTAGATCATACCTTCACCCACGGACATTGCATACAATTTGCAAGTCATTAAAGAAAATCATTTTTTTGTACTAATGCTTTCTACAATGAATACATCATCGATATTATCTTGGAGACGTCAAAATATGCCCATCAGATTGGCATACTTTTAAGTCCATGTTGATTGAATTGATTATTTGTACCTTTTTATTTCATGATTACATTATATTAGTTAGTTATATGAGAAAAAATAAAATTTTACATAAAAAACATACAATTATGTACAAAATAAGCATAGTTAAGTACAAAATATTAATTCAAGTTATGCATAATGAAATATAAAGTGCTAAGCATATATGATTAAATATAGTATGAGGGTTAATGAACTGAGCTTTTATCTTTCTTTATCAGTACCAATGTGACTATATATGATGCAACCAAATTTACATTAACCTCTAAATTTCTTGCTCAAGATTTGTTATTTTAGCATGTTTTCAAAAAAAAAATATTTCTGTTGTCCAATGATTAACTACAATGGTTAACTAGTATCTTAAATACAATTAGCTATAGTTTTAGTGTAATTGTCTACTTCATCATTATAATTTCACTTTTTTTCCATGAGAGAGAATATTTAGATATTTTGGATGATTCTTTAATGTTTACTTTTAATTACTTATTTTAATAATACATACGAAGCACTATAATTTTTAAATATAAAAATAATGTATCTGATTGTTAAGTAAGGAAGATCAATCAATGTATTTGATGGTTAAGTATGGAAGATCAATCCTTGAAAGGAAAAAAAAAAAAAAAGGTATACATAGGATCCCATCTGTGCACTTAAAATATAACAACATTGAAATTTCAACATTATTGATCAACGTAAACAATATATATAATGTTCAAATTATTAGTTTCAATGGCAAGTATTCTAATAAATTTTTAATTATCTAAAATAACTAGAATAAGGTTGGTTGATTTTGAGATTTTATTTCAGCTATTATATTAATGAAGATATTAATTGATATTATTTGCCTACATATCTATTAATCTTGGCGTTTATGTTCTTGGCAATTAGATATAGTTCTAAATATAATAATAGTAGGATAAAAAAAAAAAAAGACCTTCCTAAATGCAATATTGCCCTCAATAGGATTGAATTGAGCACCAGGCAAATCATTCTCAAGATACAACAATGTTTTAAAACTCTCTTTAGAAAATTTATGAAAACATTTTATGAATAAAAGAAAAAAAATATTTTTTATAATTGATGAACAGATAGACATAACTGTTCCAAAATATAATTATTCTTACAAATTTTAGACTATTTAAAATTAAAAAATTATTTTTTAAAAAAATTAAGCATTCACTGACCTCAAGCCCAATCATTCCAATTGTTTAAGTACCCTTTCAAAAATATAAATAAATATTTATTCTATTTATATTTGAGACACATATCATAAGTTAATACTAGCAATAAATTTATATTAATAAAGATATTTATTTTTATATAACATTAAATTTTTATTCAAAATTAATATTATAATCTAACTTCAACAATAACATGATGCCTTCTTGTTATCCACTTTATATCTTGATTTCTTAGCTGATAGTTTGTTATCCATTAGTATATGATAGACATCTAAATATTTGCTTGTCATGATTATCATTAATAGTCTGCTTGACAAATATGGTTGACGACATTTTTACTGTATCTTCAATAAAGTTATAATAATAATAATAATTTAGTTCAGATCATTTTTGTAGTTTTTTTTTTTTTTTTTTTAAGCGGAAGGTGAGGTAAAAGCATTCCTCGCGCTAATTTATTATCAGAGTAAGAAGAAATTTAATTACAATGTGATTTTGGGCCATTTTCGTAGTTGTCATTCAGCGCAGCAACCCACCAAACCTTCATCGTTTGGAACACGCGTTGTGACAGCGTGTAGCATTGGAGGACGTTGCATGGAGCTTCTTTTCCTCGCCGTCCAAATTGCCTCGTAGGAAAACATAGCGAGCTAGCCTGACACTGTGAGCGTGCTGAAGGGGAGAAACAACATGTGATGTTTACTGCTATACGTACACAATTCCACCAATTACTGTACAAAGATTGGCAGGATATATATATATATATATATATATATATAAGAAAGAGGGTATACTGAACGACGCATCTAACAAGTAGAAGATGATTACTGATCTTCCCCCACTCAGCCTCCTAAACAGACAAAGAGTCATGTCATATATTCACGAACACCCCTCAACATGTAGCATCTTTCCCATGCCCGGCTATCCAGCTTTATTCCCAAGATGCCCCTTCTTTCTACATCACTATCGGCCCTCTGATGAGCTTGCTCGGGTTTCGCTTCATCGCTCATGATCGATGCTCGGAAAAAGCCCCCGCGAAGGCGAAAACTACGATTAGATCGATGCTGTAAGCCGGTAAAAATATGAACTCGTTGAAAAGAGTTTTTTTTGCACGTTTGTTTCTTTTTTTCAATAAAACTTTAACCTCTCTTGCAAAGAGCATCGAGGCCAGGAAGGGCCGGACGAACAAGATGTCTTGTCACAGTGGGGAACTGGCGATGCCCGACTGCCGATCCAGCTGCCATGGTTCGACCGAAAATCATTAAGAAAGAGAATCCAGTGGATCATTTTTACGGAGTGGATCATTTTTACGGAGATGCAAATAAAAATTATGGTAGACCAATTAATGGTTTCTAACTGCGTGTGCTAGTCCGCGACATATATATGTATATGCTGCGACTGGGGCGCGACTGGACTGCGATTGAGAATATTTTTGAATTTTTTCTACGGACTTGCAGTCAATCTTTATATCACGCATTATATTTATAAGTAATGATATTAGCACGGTGCAGCCCCAACAACCAGCACATGTAGTGTTTCACCTCTCCAATCCGGCTCTGGATAGAAATCTCTCTCTCAGCTCAATCACTCCATCGTATTCTTGTTGAGTTCGGGGTGATATCCTTTCGGTTGAGACTTGGAGTTACATCTCTACCGCTACTGCAAAAACAAAAAAAAAAACAAAAACAAAAAAAAACTCCTGTCTGCTTGATTTGACATGGGAAAAGAAAGCGACCAGAGGTTATGCCTTTTCTCTCTCTCTCTCTCTCTCTCTCTCTCTCTCTGTGTGTGGTGGTTGCCATCCGTCCATCCTTCTTCCTCTCCTATCTTACCCCGTCCCTTTGATGATATATAATTCGATGTAAAGGTTTATCCTCCACCATCTCCATGTCCTCCTCCCTCAGCTACTTTTTTTCCCTAAACTCCTCTTTTGAATTAGTCTATTCTGACAGTTTTTCTTGTAGAACCTTGGAAGGCTGGTAGCTGGGTGAGGGATGGAGGAACTGTCACAGCTGGGAGCTAACCCCAGAGGGGGATGCTTCATGTACGCATCCTCCTCCATGGCCACAGCCTCAACGATCACCACCACCACGCCAACTACCGCAGTGGTCGCATCGCCTACCACTGCTTCCATTTCCATCTATTATGGCCCAAGCCCAAACGCAAACACTTTCCCCCACCTTCACCCCCCAAGCCCGAGGCCGCCTCCTCCTCCTCCTCCCACCTTTACTCCGTGTCCAGACCCCCCGACGTGGATGCCATGAAGGCCCGGATCATCTCCCACCCCCATTATTCCAACCTCCTCAAAGCCTACATGGACTGCCAAAAGGTTATCCAAATCTTTCATGGCCTCCTTGTTAACAATTGTAGCAGTTAAATGATAACAATTTATATGTTTGTTAACAGGTAGGAGCTCCGCCGGATGTGGCAGACCGGCTTTCGGCGGTGGTGAGGGATTTCGAAGCGAGACAGCGGGCCGGCATGGGATGCTGGGACCCGCCGGTCGACCCGGAGCTCGACCAATTCATGGTACTAATTATTTACACCACCCACACTAGTTGCTGAACCAATTGGTTTTTGTTAATAGTTTGAAGATCCAAATTGATTGAAAGTTTGCAATTTTCGATCGCGACAGGAGGCATACTACCATATGCTAGTGAAGTATAGGGAGGAGCTAACAAGGCCATTGCAGGAGGCTATGGATTTTCTCAAGAGGGTAGAGTCGCAGCTCAGCTCCCTCACCAATGGATCCTTTCGCATGCTCTCCTCTGGTAAACCACCACTGACACTGGTTAAATTAGCGATTCCCTGGCACTAAATATTTTAAAATTTCATAATCGATCGACAGTGTAGTATCTGAAACAATTAAGCCATGCGATATTGGGTTCTTGCGCTGGTATTTTGTCCCCCAAATTGGCTGTTACTCCACTTAGAAAAGAGGAGGCCAGGTGGTGGTTGTGGTGTTAGGATTTGGGACGCTTGGACTGCAACAGTGCAACGCCGAGGCGTACGGCACGTCAAGGACGTTGCATATTTACGCAAGAAGACGCCCTTCTTTAACGCAAGTACGCAAACCGAAGATTTTGACGGTCTTCTTGCCGGCTGATCCCTTCCTTATCATGATCTCTATTGTTCTCTTTCTCAAAAAAAAAAAAAAAAAAGTATTTATTGCTATAGCTCTCGCCCTATATATGTGCACGAATATAATAATAATGTGTTATTTAATGATTCTTCTATTTGGATGTATGCAATATCGTAACAGAGGTATAACTGGAGAGAAGGTTTTCGATAGCTGCGTCCGGAGGCTATGGTTGGCTACCATTTCCGTTCTACAAAATTTGTGTTTGTTATGAAGGGAGAGAGAGGGGAAGGCAAAGGGGGCTTGTTTGGAGGGCACCTATACATGTACAGTCTTAGTATGAAGATGTTTAGAAGGGAGGAACATGAGAAGAGAGTTTGGTTTATAAAAGGATTTGTTCTTCCGTTTAGCAGACAAGTGCCCTCTTAGGGTTCCAACGCCTCGAAAATAATCGTTGCATCATTCCCCTCGTCTGTCTATTTATTATTTTTATTTATACCATCTTATTACCTCTTATGCTCCTCAGCACATCCATCCGCTGGGGTCCTCTCTCTCTATTGCAACGGGGGCTTTGTAGCGTAATAGAAAGAACATTGGATGCTATTCTAATCAAAATCCCGTCCACCCACATTTCCTGCTCTCGCGATTGGTTCTACAGGCAGTTTTGAGTACTTTTAAGTTGTCAGGATCCCTCCCTATGGTGGTCTGACAGCACGCAGGGGTAAAGTATGTACTCCCTTGCGTAGTTTCTTTACGCATGGTTATATACATACACATATACATACAAATATACAAATATATATATTTATATATATTTGTGTGTATCTCCTTCTAAGTGTAGTAGGGTGAATGTTGCATCCTCCTACATGACTAGAACTAGGTTTCTATGATGCATCCATACACATTGAAAAGATGCTAGCACACACTGAGGCGCGCCGAGAGAGAGAGAGAGAGAGAGAGAGAGAGAGAGAGCAGCGTTCTACTTCTGGGCCAGTCGGAGAGGCAGAGGGTGTTCGGATGGGATGACGGGGTTGCTTTCTTTAGCCTTTTGGTACAATTCTCCATGCACGTGAAAACTTTTGGTTGGTTAGCCAGCCATGGGATCGCTCATAGGTCGGTACCAGAATGGGAGTGAATGCCATCAACCATTGCCATTGTGTTCATTGTACTCGTGCTTCTGAGACTGCATATTAGCTGTACATTTGCTTCTAGGGTTTTTGTTCATAATGAGCGGTGGTCAGTCTTGGGGATTTAAGTATCAGTCCTGATGATTGCAGGGTGTTGCTTTGACTGGGCATAGCTTCAGCTTTAGGGGTCCCCTTGTAAGTACTGAGAAACGGTCAGTGTACATCTTTTATTTTTGAAAGAAATGGTCATTGTGTACATCTTATAGTTATTGTTGCTAATTGGACTCATCAACATGCAGTTCTTCACTGTGAGTTGTAAACCAAGTCATGTGATGGCTTACTTGTATATAATTGTAACAGATACCACTTTCCTTCAGTGGGATGCTAAGGATCAAATCACCATAAAGATATGTGAGGTTCACCTAGTAGCATGTGGATGACCTAGGAACATATAAAATATAATAGATAATAAAGTGGAGAGTCCATGTTAATAATGGAATATGGATGGAGGTTTTGTGTTGTAGAGAGAAAATACTATTAATTAAGACCACATGATTAGAACTATGTGATATAACGGCATAAATAGAGGTTTTGTGTTGTATAAGAGGTATAGTCTCATACTTTGTTTAAAACTCTTAAGACCAGCTACTGGCTTCTAATAAGATAGAACTTGCTATTTCTGTTAAGACAAGTCGTATATTCAAAGACTTCAATGCCATGTGTTGCTTCTGAATGCTTGCATCATGTAAGTCCTAATCCTATTGGAAATAAACTACTTTCTGAAAACTGAAACTTTGCTTGGACCGTGTCCTTCTAATTGGACTTTGCATGAAGCTCAACCGATGGCAACATTTCCAATTGTAACACATTCCAAGTTGGTAATGTGCATGTCTTCATGTAAAACCTAGCACCACTGACTTTGGCAAGGACATGGTCTCAATATTGGTTTCCAGCTGTTTTCCTACTCAACATCAGATGAGACTTTGCGTTATTTTCAGCAGGATATGAGATTGTGATGTTCATATTGTTGAAGGGTATTATAAAAGAAAACTGAGAACTAAATGGTTGTATTTTTATGACCATGGCGCTACTTATGCTAGGGATGCAAGTGTCTGAAAAATTGTTATACCTTTTTTAGAAGTTTTCAGTCACACTCCAAATTTATGATTTTTGGACCGATAGGAGATGGTTGGCTGCAGTTAATATTGGTTGAAGATCTTGAACTGATGGACGTAGGTCTTGATGGAACAGTGAGTTGTCATGTATATTTATGGCTCTCAACATATATAATTCTTTGCTTTTGAAATCTATGCTGGTCTTGAGCACAAATCTCATGGTAACTATACAGTCCAATCTGAACAAGTACTTTTCATTGAAAAATGGGAAAAAAATCAGACATTAGGTTTTTAAAAATTGATGACAGATTATTGTTCTTTCCTGACTTTTTTTTCTTTTCTGAGGAACTAATATGCTATCTATATCTATAGCTATTGCAATTGTTATTAGTTATGAATGATTCTTGTTCGCATATCAATTGTTGTTAGTCATGAATGACTCTTGTTTGCATATTTGACATGAGGTCAGCTCACCTTCAGAGAAGCAGCCTGACAGTAAAAAAAGTAACGGTGCTCCCTGTTTAACTCATTTGATTTTCAGTTTTATATACATTGTTCTGCATTGTTCTTTCTGATGAAGCAGTACATTTTTCACCAGTAGTAGCAATTGTTCGTTTCTTTCTCGGTCGATGGTTTTAAGAGAAAAACAGCAGCATAATTACTGTCTCAAAAACTTGTGACATCGACTTCTCAATATGGTGTCAATAATCTGTAACATAAACAAAGTGTATTAGGTCAATTTTCACTGTGTATAACAGCTGCAACTCATGTCTAAAGAGTAAAAAATGAAGTGATAGTTTTAGTTTTCAAATCAAAATTAACCTTGTCAATGCTCTTAATGAACAAACTAATTCCTTTTCCTAAAAAAAAAAAAGCAAAAATAAATCTTGGGTAATATGACTTGTTAAATAATTTGATGTAACTTAATGTTTAATATTTCAAAGCATATTTAGCTGTGGAGGATATCTTGTGGTATGGAGTACTTTGTTGATAGAGCTGAATGAAGGTGTGAGTCTAAGACCCTTGTTAAGCATTGATCCTACTTTATGGGATGGATCAAATAAAGTGCACTAGCTGCAGTTTCTTCATTTGAATGCTAGAGTTCTGTTGTAACTAAAGTGCGCTAGCGGTTTCTATGTTTCTGATTTATTATATTTTGTCTCCTTTAATTTTGAGAAGAGAAGTGAAACTTCTCTCTAGTTTATATGAAGAAAGATGTTGCGTGACCATGGTAAAGGCTTCTTCTTCATAATAAAGGCTAAACATGAGATGACTTATGCAACCCCAATATAATCGTGTGCATATATTTTTTTAATATGAATCATCTTCCTTTCTTTGTTATATTATATTGATTAGCCTTTAAAGATTCATCTCTCTCTCTCTCTCTCTCTCTCTCTCTCTATGAGAAATGAACAGTTACCCATCACTCATTTCTTTTGTCTGTCTGCAAACTCATCTATCTGAATGAATATCAAATGCCACCAAATTCTCAATTTAATTGAGATGTCAAGACTCAGCCAAGAAGCTTCGTTTATTTTGTGCTTATATATTGTCTTTATGCTTCTATCTGTCTATTGGTCTATCAAGATTCTTTTGTGTTAATTTTTTATTTTTTTCAGTATCATATGCTATTTACTAGATATATGTGGGTTAAAATAATTCAATGTTCTTTTGATGTCTTTTTGGGCAATTTTATTACCTTGGTTATTCCTGTTCTAGGTGTTTATTTGTTTGAATTTATTATTTTTGACTCGCATACTGTTAAATAGTTGAGTAAATGTGGATGGATACCTTCCAAATCCTCCGTGTACATATCCTGGTTGTTCTGTAGTGTAGTTATATTTGAATTTGTCTAATCTGCCTATTAGAATCATGTTGCTATGGTCCCAGCTGCAGCTATATCCCCTTTTGCCTGCAATGGAGTGGACACATGCATGGCATGTTAAGGGGTTTACCTTATGGTTAGCTTGTGTGGCACAGTTGGCCATCTTATGCCTAAACGTTTTTTTCATTTCTACCAATAGCATCATTGGTTCTAAGGCCCAATTTCTTTACTACAGCTGACATGGTAGTGCATGAATTTGATACTAGTCTCTCATTTTTACATAAGCATTCTACTTTTAAATATCTTTGATACTAGTCTGTCATTTCTACATAACCATTCACTTTTAAAATATCCTTATGTACCAGCACTGTTCTTCAAAACTTTATTCTGTTGCAATTGCAGAACCTCACTAAAGATTCATTAATCCTTTAATTATTCTTTGATTGAGTAAAGACCCATGGACGGTTAATATATAAAAGTCATTGTTAGTAGTGAGGCAAGGCTGCAGTTGGACAGTGGCTGCAGGTTTGACTCGCTATTGACCACTATTAAGTACTGTTGAGCTAGCTTAAGTTAGAGTTTGATACATTGTACGTTCCGGCAGATATTTCATGTTGCACGCATACCTTTTGCCTTCATCTGAATAGCAATTTAGGTGGAGACTTAGGTTTTGCTCATTTAACTGAAAGATCTTTTTATTTATCACTTTGTCATAGATTTCATAGCATGTATTTGTCTAAAGTTCATGGTTTTCTGGCCTTCATGGTAGAAGATATCCAGGTTATAATTAGCTACGTATGATATCTAAGGTTAGGCACTAACCACATTAATTACAATAGCCAAGAAGGTGCATGCTAAGCTAAGATATAGGCCTTTCTTGTATAAAATCAAAATCCACGCTGTTTCATCATAATGTTCAACATTTCTTCTATACTTGGTGGATTTTGAACTTACCCACAGAACATAATTTCCTGCCAGTATGAGTATGTATATTAAGAGCAAACCCATATATGTTTTGAAGTGGAATTAAGTTTAATACCTGTCTGAAAGGAACGGGCTGTTCCTAATGGAAGAAGTTGCAAATAAGATTACAAATCAGATGTTGTAGGCTCTTGAGTGCGTTGATGCTTTTTTCAAGATGTTAATTGTCTACACTTGATGTTTGAGCTTTGCCAAAAGGTCAAGGCAATATGCTTGTGTGATACAACAAAGCCTTCTTGAGTTTGCAAGTTGCAATCTTGAAAACTCCATGAACCTCTTGTTGAAATTTGCAACTCGTATATAGCAGCTCAAATTAGGATGTGTGTATGAAACCTATTTTTTTCCTGTAGGGACTTTCTCATCCCTCATGGCTCTGCCCCATTTATAGAATTCTAAAGGCCGTGAGGGATAGAAGGATGAAAGGGTGTCCCCTTTAAGACTCCTCCAAACCCCCTTCCCCTCTTCCCTTCTATCTCTACCAATGGAGAAAACCCAACCATTGGAAAAAGCAACAAACAATGGGAACAGAAAATTAGATGTCAGTAAGATAAATAAATCAAAAAAGATTTTTTTATATATTTAAAATATTATTAGTTTATCTAAATTGTTGAAGGTGAGAATAATATTATCTTTATGGGCACCATACATTGTTGCATTTATGTGCTCTTGATATAACGGATCTTTAAGCTCGATATGGACCATTTTGGCTATAATATGAAGAGATTGAATAGGATTTACGAGAGGGATCTACATTGCAAAGTTTAATTGTATGCCTTTTGAAGGCCTTAATTTGGTTGTCCAATTTAGGTGATTTTTTTTTGAAGATTATATATATATTTTTTGTTATGTGACGCATGCTGTGTAAGTTGGAAAAGGCTTAAGATGAATTGAGTTGAGTTGCAATATGGCGTTATTTTGTAAGGACATGGTGCATTGAGTTTTTAGGTTGAGACTCCATTGTTTGGGTTTTAAAATGGTCTGGTCAAACCAAAAGTTTTCTTTAATAAAACGATTTCAACCAGGTGTATCTCTCTATTTGAAATGAATTAGCCATTTTGGAGGCCCTAATTTAGTTGTCTAATTGAGAATTTTTTTAAAAAATATGATAATTTTTGAGCGCTGATATGGTGTCATCTTGTAAGGGTGGTGTGCGTAGGGTGGGGTGGGATTCTATCGTTTAGGTCTTAAAATTGTCTGGTCAAACAAAAATTTTGTTTTATAGAAGGCACATTGCATCTATCCCTTTATTTGAAAAGATTAAAAGATTAGATAGAGTGGCTAAAGATAAAGTTGGTATAAAAGTTCAGACCTATTTACTATAAAATTTTAGTTTTCTCATTATTATCCTCCTTAGTCATGTCTGTTTAAAAAATTTGTAGTCTTTTTTAACTGAATTATATAAGAGTGGACCCCACTCTAGATTTAGTTGATAATTTCATTAATGCAAGAGAAGGGGACCTAGACTTTACTTTTGATAATTTTTTTATTTTTTAAAAACTTTTTTTAAAGATTTGAGCAGATCCAAAGAATCTTATTGTTTTGAGTAGGATCAATTCTATGTTCAAATTGCACATTTTATACTCTCGGACATATAATGGATGAAATGATGCTGAAACTTTTTAGTAATTAATGGTGCAGCATCTAAGGTAACAATGATGGTAATATAAGAATAATGTTGTCTTATGAAGTTATGCCAGCATTTAGTTGTGAAAATTTAGGCAATCAATATTAACATTTATGAAAAAAATCAAATAGTTCAGTTGAAAGCTATGTGAGATTTTTAAAATAGTGATTAAAATTAGATGGTTGATTGTGTGGATGTGAAATAGAGTTACGCATTTCATTATAACTAATGTGAAACAATTTGATGCTTTTGAAATAATCCAACCAGACTTGGTTTGGCAAGTTGGCATCCCTCTCCAATTTTGAGAAATCATGGGTTCAAACCTAGGGATTGGCATCCCCACCATTTTTTTTTATGCACAAGAAATATCCTAGAGGTTTTGCTGTCCATAAAAGGTTTGCAAAATAAAAGGTGTATCATTTAGGATAAATATTGTAATTCTGTATGCTGGACCAAATCATTAGACCTGGCATTCATTGGGAGCATGGCCAACTGATCATTTTTTGCTTATTTTATCTTTTTAAAAGTGAAAGAACTTGAAATTTAAGAAAACATAAATACATGAATTATGTTTTATATAGAATCATATGAGATTTAGTTTCAGAAAAAATAAATTATGGGAGGGCAAAAAGATTCGTATTATTGGACTTGGTATGGTGCTCCCCAAGGCTCAGAAAAAAAAAACGTGAAAAAGATTAAGATTCACACTTTATGAAGCATCATGGAGGGTTCTAGAGTTTTTAAATCCTAGGTTATCTTAAGATTCATAGGCTAACTTGTATTGGATTGGTTGTGAGTTTAAGGGTTTTGAGATTGAGTCGAAGTTATGGGTGTATATGGGTTTGGGGTTAACTTAATCTTATTGGATTAGCCGTGAAAGTTTTTTTGAGTTAGGATCAAAGCCAACTTGGCTATGTATTTAAACCCTAGACCCTAGGATTTGTGCAAAAAATATATAGTTTTTTTCTTTCAAGAAAATAGGTTTTTTTTTATCTTTTCTTACCCTAGCTGCTGTCCATTCTCTTTAGAGAGGTGAGAAATCCTAGAGCGCTATCTCTCTCTAGGGCATTTTCTTTCTAGGACATTTTCTCTTTGTAGGCATCATTCTTCTTCTAGCCTGCTATATTTTCTTTCTCTAGAAAGGGAGAGACGTGATCCCTTGGGGGACGAACAATTTTTTTTTTTCTTTCTTGGTTTCTCTTTGGATGACTCTCTTTAGGCAATTTTCTCTCTTATCTGTTTTTTTTTTTCCTTTCTAGGTGGATTCTCTCTAAGAAAAGAAGAGGCATGAAGTCTTGGGATGCCTATCTCTCTAAATGTCCTTTTCTCTATCTATGCCTTAAGTTTCTTTTTTGGGAGTTCTTTCTCTTGTATGGAACTAGGTGGCTGCTCTATTCTCTCTCTTGTGGTTGATTGGTCCAGATCAAGGGATTTTTTGCAATAATTGGTTTAGTTCAATTGATTTGTCTCAATAGTTGATAACAGAGCCTGGTTCGCAAGGAGGAAGAGCAGATTTGGGATTAAAGATCTTTAAAGGGTTGAAAAAAAAAAAATTAGCAAGGCCTCATCTAAGTATTTGTCAATCTTTTTGGTATTTTTGCTATATTTTTGGTATTAAATCTATTCATGGGTAGCATCATCAATGTAGATTTTGAAAAGTTTAATGGGAAGGAAGCTTTTTTATGTAAAAGGATAGGGTAGAGGATCTTCTGGTGCAGCATGAGTTGGATCTGACATTGGAAGAACATTCAGATGGGATGTAAAATTAGCAATGGACGTCGCTGAAAAAATGGGCATGTTCAGTAATTTGAGGGTGCTTGGCAGATTCAGTATTGAAAAAAAAAAAAGATCCCCAAGAAACTCTGGTTGAAGTTGCATACTCTTTACAATGAAAAGAATATGTGCATTAAATTAACGTTGAAGAAGCGTGCTTCTATAGCCTTTGGATGGTAGAAGTTTGGATGGTAGAAGGTCGAGACGTGGCCCACATTTACATGTTCGATCCGATCAGCAATGAGCTGCTAAATGTTGGGGTGAAAATGAAGGAGGAAGACAAGTCTTTATTGTTATTGTGTTCGCTATTTTCTTCGTATGATTCATTGATTACGATGCTGCTTTATGAGAAGATTTTTTACTATGAAAATATTGTTTGGGTGCTATGTACCAATGAGCAAAGGGAAAGAATAACCAAAGAAGTTTCATAAGAGGGTTTGTCTGTAGAGGAAAGGTAGGGGAAAGGTCTGGAAGAGGCAAGGCCAAGAGCAAGTAAAGGGGATGGTCAAAGTCCAGAAAGGATAAGAAATAAGCTAAGTGTTTTAAATGTGGTGAGGTTGGACATAACAAGAGGGATTATTCTAAGTGGAAGAGTCAAAAGGAAGGAAATAAAGGATTTGAGTTGATGATCAGAAGGTGAAAGATGATCTCTTGGTTGTATCAGATGTTCACAGGCACAACATAGAAGTATGGATCCTTGATTTAGCATGTTCACATTACTACACTCTAAATCAGACTTGGTTCAGCACATATCGAGGTTTGTGAGAAGAGTGATTCTTAGAGATGATCGTCCTTGCAAGGTGGCTAGCATTGGCAAAGTAAGGTTGAGAATGTTTGATGGGATAGTGCGGATCCTTACGAGTGTGAAACATGTTATGCCATAAGTGAAGTTTTAAACATCTCTAATGAAGAAATTTTGGTGATGAGAGAGAAAAAGCTAGAGAACAATTTCTATAGGATGGAGGGATCTAATGTGATTGGAAGATCTAAGGCAGTAGCTATGGCAAAGGATTCTCGGAATGTATATAAAATGTGGCATTATCGCTTAGGTTATATGGGAGACAGGATTGAAGAAACTGAGCAAGAGGGGGCTGATTTTAGATCTGAGTGGTGGTGATATGAAGATCTGTGAGCCATGTCAGATGAAAAAGTAGAAGAGTTTAGTTCACAGTCAACATAGCTAGAAATGCAACATCTTTAGAATTGATACACAAATGTATGGGGACCGGCCTCATTCTCAATCAGAAAAGGGATAAGGTAATTTTTTAACCTTGATAAACAATTTTTCAAGGAAGGTTTGGATCTACTTAATGAGAAATAAATTAGAAGTTTTCACCATATTCAAAGCTAAGGTAAAGGAATAGGGTTGCAGTGTGTCTGAGGTCAGATAATAATGGACAGTACATCAGTAAGGGGTTCTATAGCTTTTGTAAGGAGTGAGGGCATTAAAAGGTATTTCTTAGTGGTCGAAAGGATGAATAGAACACTGTTGAAAAAAAGCAAGGTACATAAAGCTGTAGTTAGGGCTTTCAAAGGTATTCTAGGTTGATATAGTAGATGTAGCTAGTTATTTGGTTAATCGATCGTCGCACATTAGGTTGGATGGAGGCATTCCAGAGGAGATGTAGTTTAGAAGGAAGGCTAGCTTAAATCATTTGAAGGTGTTAGGGTGCATGACATTTGTGCATGTTGATGCTGAAAAATGGAGCAAGGTAGTTGCCAGGTCAAAGAAGATGTTCCTGAATTATTTGTGCAGTATTAAGGGGTATTGGCTGTGGGACCCCTTAAAAAAGGTCATCATCAGCAGGGATGCCACCTTTGATGAAAGCTTAATACTTCAAAGAAAAGATGGTATGAAAGTATAGCAAAAGCAGCATGAGGCACAATAAAGCAGCATTGGACAAATGACTTGCACAGTAATCCTATTTTGCAAATGGATTAAGATTTGAAATTTAGATGAAAAAGAATTAACATGAGAGGCAGAAGCGAGGGAGTTCAATAGGAGCCAGCTGGACAGAGGATAGATGTTGGGGTCGCATTTCATAGGCCAAAAGAAATATGCGATCACCAAATCGATACGACTTTAAAGATTTGATGTCATATGCTCTGGTGACAGCGAATGAAGAATCCTATACTTATGAAGAGGTTATGGAGGGCCAGGATAAAGATAGGCGGATTCAAGCTATGACAGGAGGTGCAGTCATTTCATAAGAATGAAATGTGACAATCGGTCTACTTGCCATAAAGAAAGAATCTATTGATTACAAATGGGTTTTTCAGTGCAAGAAAGGACTTTTAGAGTAGAAGATATCAGATACAAGGGAAGACTAATGGCTAAGGTACTCTCAGAAGGAATGAGGTGTTTTCTTCAATTAGGCACATTTTCATTAGGACTTGGAGCTGCAGCAGATGAATGTGAAGATAGCGTTCCTTCATGGTCATTTGAAGGAGAGTATTTACATGGAGCAGCCACTGGGTTTAGAGAATCAGGATCATATGGAAAGGCCTGCCTACTGAAGAAAATCATATACGGGCTGAAGCAGTCATCGTGGCAGTGGTATAAAAGGTTTGATACATATGTGAGAAGCATCAGACTTTTGTGTGAATTTAATTTATGTGTTTATGTTAAATCTCTAAAAGATGGATTTAAGATATATTTAATCTTATATGTAGGTAATATGCAGCTGATAGCATGCAAGAGTAAGAAAGTTATGTAGGAACTTAAGGCAGCTTTGTCTTGGAAGTTTGAGATGAAGGATTTAGAGTCTCAGAAAAATCCTAGGAATGGAGATCATCAGAGATTGATCCAAGGTTGTGCTACATTTGTCTCAAGGTGGTTACATAAGAATGATCTTGAAGAGATTTGGGATGAAGGTCATACCAGCGGTATTGCCTTTGCTGGACATTTTTCTCTGTCAAAGACCATATTGCCACAGACTGAGGTGAAGGCTCAGGAAATGAAGAAGCTACCATATGCCTCTGATATGAGAAGCCTTATGTATGCTATGGTATGTTGTAGGTTAGATATAGCCCATGCAGTGAATCAAGTGAGCAGGTTCATGGTAAAGCTTGGTAGGGAGCACTAGCAAGCATTGAAGGGGATCTTTAGATACTTGATGGGAATAGTTGAAGTTGACAATGTTATGGACAGTGGAAAGGTGCCGAGGGATTCTCCAACTTGTTCAAAGAGGTTCATGAGCAGATACATGGGTACGTGAATGCAGACTTCGAGAGAGATGTGGACATCAGATCTATAATAGGTTTTGTGTTCAGCCTGTTTGGAGGTTCAGTCTTATGAAGATCATGCTTGTAGCCCATCACGGCATTGATGCAGAGTACATTTGTATCATAGAAGCAACAAAAAGTCATATGGTTGAAGGATTTGATGCTGAAGATGGGCCTTAGAAGATTAGGGTGCATTGTGACAGCTAGTGTCACAGGGTGCACTAATGCTTGCGTAGAATTTCGTTCACCATGGCAGGATGAAGCAAATCAATATTAGGTATCATCAGATCAAGGAGCTAGTGTAAGAAAACAAGGTGGAGCTGGTGAAGATTCACACCAAGGAAAACCTAGCAGATGTACTGACAAAGTTCTTTCACGGGATAACTTTCAGAAGTGTTTCGATGATGCAGCTGATGGATATAATGGAGGTACTAAGGTCTTTAAAGCATCAAGGTGAAGATTGTTGGATCTGGTGTAATGCTTTCAAAGCTCAGGAGAACGTAGGAAAAGCCAAGGTCCACACTTCATGAGGCATCATGGAAGGCTTTAGAGTCGTTTGGGCTATGGACTTGGAGGGGGATAACTTGTATTGAGTTGATTGTGAGTCCAAGGGTTTTGAGATTGAGTCAAGTTATGAGTATACATGAGCTTGGGGTTAACTTAATTTCATTGGGTTAGCAGTGGAAGTTTTTCTGAGTTAGGGTCAAGCTAGCTTGGCCATGTATTTAAATTCTAAATCCTAAGGTTTGTGTAAGAAATTCAGAGATTTTTTTGTTAAAAAAAATAGGTTCTCTTTCCTGACCCTAGCCACCGCCTATTCTTTCTTTAGAGGCATGAGAAACCCTAGAGCGCCACCTCTCTCTTCCTAATGCGCTGCTCTCTCTAGGATCTCTCTTTAGGCGTCATTCTCTCTCCTAGCATGTGGTGTTCTCTTAAGGAAGGGAGACATGATCTCTAGGGGGTGGATGATTTTTCTCTCTTGACCGACTTTCTTTCTCTAAGCAACTTTCTCTAGGGGCTTTTTTTTTCATTCAATTTTCTCTCTTTAGATAGATTGTCCTCTCCTAGCATACGGTGGGTTCTCTCTCTTAGAAAGGGAGAGGCGTAAAGCTTTGGGATGCCTCTTTTTCTTTCTAGACATTTCTTTCTCTCTCTAACTTGTGCTCCAAGTTTCTTTTCTGGGAGTCCTCTCTCTTGGGGATTCTCTCCCTTTTGCATGGGACTAGATAATTGCCTTATTCTTTCTCTTGTGGCTGATTTTTGGTGCAGATTTAGGAATTTTTCGCAACAGTTGGTTCAGGCATCAATTGGTTTATCTTAATAGGTATAAATGATAGCTATTGGAGTACTTTAAATGAGAGAAGTTGTATGTCTTGAATAAAGAATGAAATGATAACCATAGTACTTGACTGATCTTAAAATCATTATTGAGCACCTACATTATGTTAATGTCCTTAATTGTGATTGTTGAACTTTGGTTTTGGTGCAAGATGAGGCATACTGGTCTTTTTGGGGGCAAAATGATAAACCTTTATGGGCTAGTTAACGACTAATAATTATGTTATATTGAGATTCACATGTGAGGTTTAGTTGTCGGTGAACGGAAAAGGATGTTTGACTACTAAATCAACACGGACATTATGTGGATTCCTTAATTGTGATTGTTGGTCTAGGGTTTGGTGCAAGATGGTGCACTAGTCTATTAGGGATTGGAGGTAAAAATGATGAACCTACGATCAGTATGTTAGGGTTTAAACCTTGATGAATAGCAATGGGATTCCCCGTTGAACAAGAACTAGAACTAAGGATTTCTAATCCTGTTAGGTTTAGACCTTGATGAATAGCAATGGGATTCCCCGTTCAACAAGAACTAGAACTAAGGATTTCTAATCCTGTTAGGTTTAGACCTTGATGAATAGCAATGGGATTCCCCGTTCAACAAGAACTAGAACTAAGGATTTCTAATCCTGTTAGGTTTACTTCTTGAAAAGGAGGAAGATGGGGAGGAGAAAGAAAGGGCTGCCGCCCTATGATGAGAGAAGGGAATTTTTGGGAGAAAAGAATCTGTTCTCTATTCCATCCAAACCCTAGAGACTAGAGTTTAAATACATCCACGAAGTGGGCCAGGCCCAGACTCAACAAAAAACTCCCATGGACTAAACCAATGAGATTAAACTAATCCCCAAGCCCGTGTACACCCGTGACTTGATTTAATCTCAACCCTTGGACTCAAACCCAGCCCAATACAAGTTAGCCCACCTGGGCCTTGATAGCACCACACCAGGCCCAACAATCTCCACCTTGGTGCTTTCAAGGCCTCAGCACGTCCACTGTGTCCATCAGCTTTAACAACGAAATACACTTTTGAAAACTGTCCCGTGGAAGAACCTTAGTCAGTGCATCTGCTGGATTTTCTTTGGTGTATACCTTCACCAGCTCCACCTCACCATCTTCCACCAGCTCTCTGATCCTGTGGTATCTGAGGTCAATGTGCTTCGTCCTGGCATGATAGACTGCATTCTGCGCAAGCATCAGAGCACTCTGGCTGTCACTATGCACCTGGACAACCTTCTGATCAAGTCCCATCTCCAGCATCAAGCCCTTCAGCCAAAGAGCTTCCTTTGCTGCCTCTGTGATACCTATGTATTCTGCCTCCGTGGTAGATAAGGCTGTGATGGGCTGCAGACATGATCTCCACGATACTGGACCACCAAACAGGCTGAACACAAAGCCTGTTGTGGATCTCCTAGTGTCCACATCTCCACCAAAGTCTGCATCCACATACCCATATAACTGCCCACGAGCCTCCTTGGATAAGTTGGATCTCTCAGCACTTCTTGCTGTCCATAGCAAATACCAACCCCAACTGTACCTACCAAGTACCTGAAGATTCCCTTCAGTGCTCGCCAGTGCTCCCTACCAGGGTGCGCCATGAACCTGCTCACCTGGCTCACTGCATGGGCTATGTCTGGCCTACAACATACCATGGCATACATAAGGCTCCCAACACCAGAAGCATATGGTACCTTCTCCATCTCCTGAGCCTCCACCTCAGTCTGTGGTGACATGGTCTTCGATAAGGAAAAATGTGCTGCCAAAGGTAGTGCTGTCGGTTTGGCATCCTTCATCCCATATCGCTCCAGAATCTTTTAATGTAGCCACCCTGACTCAGATGCAGCACACCTTGGATCTATCTCTGATGATTTCCATCCCTAGGATCTTCCTGGCTGGCCCCAGATCCTTCATCTCAAACTCCCGAGACAAAGCTATCTTCAGTTCCTGTACAGCCTTCTCACTCTTGCATGCTATCAGCATGTCATCTACATACAAGAGTAAGTACATCCTAGACCCATCATCCAGAGATTTAACATACACACAAGAATCATACTCACACCTGGAAAGTCCAATGCTCCTAACATAAGTGTCAAATCTCTTGTACCACTGCCTCGGCGACTGCTTCAGCCCATACAGAGATTTCTTCAGCAAACAGACTTTCCCATCTGATCTTGGTTCTCTAAACCCTGGTGGCTGCTCCATGTAGATGCTCTCCTCCAAATGACCATGGAGGAATGCTGTCTTCACATCCATCTGCTCCAGCTCCAAGTCCTGAGCTGCTACAATACTCAATAATAGTCTGATGGAAGTGTGCCTGACAACTGGAGAAAATATCTCACCATAATCGATGCCTTCTTTCTGAGAGTATCCTTTGGCCACTAGTCTTGCCTTATACCTGATACCCTCTTGTTCTGAAGCTCCTTCCTTGCGCTGATAAACCCATTTACAACCAATGGGTTTCTTTCCTTGTGGCAGCTGGACCACCTGCCACGTATTATTGCTGTGAAGAGACTGCATTTCCTCTGCCATAGCATGGATCCACCTATCTCTATCCTGACTTTCCATAGCCTCCTCATAGGTGAAAGGGTCTCCATTCGCTGTCACCAGGGCATATGACAACGAATCCTCAAAGCCGTATCGAACTGGTGGTCGCACGTTCCTCCTGGGCCTTTGCTGTGCGATCCCAGTATCAGTCCCCTGTCCAGCTGCATCCTGCTGAACTCCCTGGCTTCTACCCCCTCTGTCAGTCCTCTCCACCTGAATCTCAAATCCTCCTGGTCCACTAGCAAATGGCACAACTGTATAGGAGGTTGTCTGACTAGTGTTACCGTGTTCTACCTCCTGTAGTCCCTGCTGTGCATCCATGCCACTTCTGTTCTGGAGGATTGAGCTCTCATCAAAGGTTACATCTCTGCTGATGACAACCTTCTTCTCCAAGGGGTCCCATAGCCGATACCCCTTGACTCCTCGCGGGTAGCCTAGGAACACCATCTTCTTAGACCTGGCATCCAACTTACTCCGCTCCCCAGCTCCAACATGCACATATGCTGTGCATCCAAACACCCTTAGATGGTTTAGGCTTGTCTTCCTTCCAGACCATATCTCCTCTGGAATGTCTCCATCTAACCTGGTGTGCGGTGACCGATTGACCAAGTAGCTAGCTGCATCTACTGCGTCAACCCAGAACATCTTTGGAAGCCCTGCCTGCAGCCTTAAGCATCTTGCCTTTTCCAATAGTGTTCTGTTCATCCTCTCAGCCACCCCATTCTGTTGAGGAGTTCCCATCACCGAGAAGTGCCTTCTGATGCCCCACTCCTCACAAAAAATCTGGAACTCCCTGCTGGTGTATTCCCCGCCATTATCAGACCTCAGACACTTCACACTTTTACCCTGCTCCTTCTCCACCTCAGCCTTCCAGATTTTGAACTTGGTGAAGACCTCTGATTTCTCCTTCATAAAGTAGATCCACAGCTTCCTTGAGAAATCATCTATCAGGGTCATAAAGTATCTGGCCCCATTCCTTGCAGAAACTGGGGCTGGTCCCCAGACATCTGTGTGTACTAACTCCAGGGGTTCAGCACTCCTAGCTGTGCTGACTGAGAACTGTACTCTCCTCTGCTTTCCCATCTGACAAGGCTCACAGATCTCCATATCTCCGCTACTCAAGTCTGGAAGCAGACCTCTCTTGCTCAGTTCTTTCATCCCCTTGTCTCCCATGTGGCCCAGGCGGTAATGCCACATCCTGTACACATCCCGGGGATCTTGCTCCACAGCTGCCACCTCAGATTTCACAGTCATCACAGAGCCCTCCATCTTGTATAGATTATTTTCCAGCCTCCTCCCTCTCATCACCACCATGGCTCCATTGGAGATGTTCAGAACTCCACTCCTGGCACGACTGCTGAAGCTGTATCCAGTCCGCTCCAAGTACCCCAGTGATACCAGATTCTTCTTGAGTTCTGGAACATGCTTCACACTGGTAAGAGTGCGCACATACCATCAAACATCCTCACCCTCACTGTGCCAATACCTGCCACCTTGCAAGGGTGATTATCTCCAAGAGTCACATTCCCCTCCTCAACCTCTGTGTAAGTACTGAACCACGACCGGTTGGGAGTGTAATGATGAGAACAGGCTGAATCCAAGGTCCACATCTCTGTGCTGTGCCTGTGATCATCTGATACAACCAAGAGATCATCCTCCACCTCCTGATCTGCAACTGTACTCACTGACTCAGATCCTCCTTTTTCTCCCTTCTGATTTTTCCACTTAGGACAATTCTTCTTAAAATGTCCTACCTCTCCACACTTATAGCACTTCAGCTCTCTCTTGCCTTTCCTGGACTTTGATCGTCCTCCAGACTTACTTCTGTCCCTGCCCCTACCTCTGCCTGTCCTTTCCCCAACTGATAGACCCTCCTGGGGAACAGCTTCCTTGGTCATCTTCTCCCTCTGCTCATTCGTCCGAAGCACCGAGACAATATCTTCATAAATTAATGTCTCCTTCCCATAGAGCAGTGTTGTGACCAATGAGTCATAAGACGTGGGCATTGAACATAAAAGCAGAAGTGCTTTATCTTCTTCCTCCATCTTGACCCCGACATTCAGAAGTTCATTGCTCATCTGGTCGAATATCTGGATGTGACCCAGCACATCTCCACCTTCTGACATCCGAAGGCTGTAGAGGCGCTTCTTCAACATCAACTTGTTGCACATATTCTTCCCCATATAGAGGGTGTGCAACTTCGTCCAGAGTCCCTTCGGGGTCTTCTCCTCCAGCACTGAATAGAGGACTGAATCCGCCAGACAGCCCCTGATCATTGAACATGTCTTCTTCTCCAATGAAATCCACTGCTTGTCTGTCATCCCATCTGGCCTTTCCTCCAAAGCCAGATCTAAACCCTGCTGCACAAGGAGGTCCTCTACCCGGACTTTCCACATGGAGAAACTTCCCTTCCCATCAAACTTCTCAACCTCTATTTTTATGCTACTCCCCATGGCCAATTTCAAAAATAGCACAAAAATAAATTTTATAAAATAGAGAAGTACCTTGACGAGATTCTGTTGAAATTATTTCAACTCCTTGAAGGCCTCCAGATTACTCCTTGAACCAGGCTCTGATCACTTGTTAGGGTTTAAACCTTGATGAATAGCAATGGGATTCCCTGTTGAACAAGAACTAGAACTAAGGATTTCTAATCCTGTTAGGTTTAGACCTTGATGAATAGCAATGGGATTCCCCGTTCAACAAGAACTAGAATTAAGGATTTCTAATCCTGTTAGGTTTAGTTCTTGAAAAGGAGGAAGATGGGGAGGAGAAAGAAAGGGCTGCCGCCCTATGATGAGAGAAGGAAATTTTTGGGAGAAAAGAATCTGTTCTCTATTCCATCCAAACCCTAGAGACTAGGGTTTAAATACATCCACGAAGTGGGCCAGGCCCAAACTCAACAAAAACTCCCATGGACTAAACCAATGAGATTAAACTAATCCCCAAGCCCGTGTACACCCGTGACTTGATTTAATCTCAACCCTTGGACTCAAACTCAGCCCAATACAAGTTAGCCCACCTGGGCCTTGATAGCACCACACCAGGCCCAACACAGTAGTTATGTGTTAACCATTTTGGTTCAGCTTAGCTTCTCATTTAATATATCATGTTTTGTACTTGAGGGATAATCATATAGTACTTGATGGTTCTACTTTTCTCCAACATATACAAAAACACTGACAAAAATACCTGAAATGGTTGATCTGAATATATGTGCACTTCCAAAATATAGATAATTAATCTGCATATATGTGTGTTCTAAATTTTATTTGTCAAAACTGAAAAAAGGCAATGGTTAAAAAAACCTATTTAGAAGGAAGCCAATCTTATCACAGCTAGATTTTGATCTTAGGACCCTCAGGTTATGGGCCCATCATGCTTCCACTGTGCAAATTCTAGTGACTGAAGAAAAGCATTGATTGATCGCAAAGCTAATAGACTTCTTTCTTTGTCACCCAATCATCATGGACGACTTGGATATTTGAGGGTTATGATGTTATTGAGATATTTAAACAGTATTGTAACAATTCATAAGGTTAGTCAAGAAGGAATTATTTGCCTAACCAATATGGACGTAATGAATAACCGATGAATAATTGATGTAAGCTTAAGAATAATTGATGTAAGCTTAAACTTTAGGATATTTAATGCATAATTGATATGAGATTAAATATTCGTTGGTACAGGCTCTTGTATATTATCTTTATTTAATTCTCATCAAGCAAATTATCCAAATAGAAACGCAATCAGTCCAATTGCAATCGCGAACACTATGATCGACCTATAGTCAGCGCTGCTGTCCCTTAGATTTCATGGATTGAGATTGGATCCACTGTTATATGATTTCTATTCACGCCCACGCCCCTTTAGGGTGTAATTCTAGAAAATGTGCCAGGCTTATTTTTTTTATTAATGACTATAATAATAAAAAACATTGTGCACTAACCTGACACAAAAAAATAAGCCTATATATATTCTTAAATTATACCATAAAGGATGTGCTGTTGTGTTATATGTCCGATCAGAACTGGGTTCAGGGCGTGACTCTCTTGTTTGCTGAGGCACTCAGTTGGCCATTTCAGTTCGTTTTATCATGGTCCTTGCTGTAAGAGCTAGAACTTTTCTATGTTTTTAAGCGTGAACTTGTATCCGGTTTAATAAGTATATGACTTGTTGAGGGCTAGCAAACATTGTTTAATGCTTTCTAATGTGTAAAAAGTTGCAAGCAGATGACACAACAGCAAGCTTTGTAAATGTTTGCTAGTAAATTTTTTTTTTTTTGTTTTCTTGAAACCATCCAGATGATAAATGCGGAGTTTGTTCCTCTGAAGAGGACCAAGAAGGCAGCGGCGGTGAAACTGAGCTTCCTGAGATTGATCCCCGGGCTGAAGACCGAGAACTAAAACACCATCTGCTGAAGAAGTATAGTGGGTACTTGAGCAGCCTCAGGCAAGAACTGTCCAAAAAGAAGAAGAAAGGAAAGCTTCCAAAGGAAGCCCGGCAGAAGCTGCTAAGCTGGTGGGAGCTGCATTATAAGTGGCCATATCCATCGGTAAGTGCTTTCTTTTTTCCATCTTTTTTCCATCGACAGCATTGAATCAAACCAAGTGCATCCCTACATAGCGTCAATAGAGAGCGTATTCCTCGCCAGGCAGGCTGAACTAGATTCCATCGCCGTCTTTTTATCTTTTCTTGGTATCTTATCAATCGTTATCTTGAGGGTATCTTGGTTTTTCTTGTCTTTATAATTGGATTATAAAGAGCATTCCTCGCCTACGTAGTGTGAATAAAGAGTGCCCGGCAAAGCTTAACTATATATTCCATCAACCTCTTTTCATCTTTTCTTGAGAACTTAACTGATCATTACCTTGAAGGTATCTTGGTTTTCTTGTCTTTGTGATTGGATTATTATCTTACTGGAAGCAAACATGATTGCATAACAATGAGCAGGAGACGGAGAAGGTGGCACTGGCAGAATCAACAGGCCTTGATCAGAAACAGATTAACAATTGGTTCATAAACCAAAGGAAGAGGCATTGGAAGCCTTCGGAGGACATGCAGTTTGTTGTGATGGATGGCTACCATCCACCGAACGCCGCTGCTCTGTACATGGATGGGCATTTTATGGGCGACGGCTTATATCGTCTGGGGCCGTGACCTGGTCTTGGTGCCTGTTTGCCAGGGAACTGGAAGCGTATGGTTATGCTTGTTGAATGGATGAATTATGATGATTTTGAATGCCCATCATCTTTTATGGTTATAATTTGGGTGATGTAAGTGATGATGCTGTTTGTAGTGGTTATTGATGTTGCTACCTTGTTATTGCTGTGACAAAATCTATTTACGATCAAGGGAATGCTTCTGAACTCATTTTATGTTTGTTTTGCGAAAATTTTGTCAGATTTGAGAGGCTAACTGTTGACGGGTTACACGGAAAACGCTTAAGAGCTCTTTGTGTTGGCCTGGACTCGAGGCTATTGAAGTCCAAGAACTGAGTTGCTTATCAAAATTTTAGTTGGCTTGCTGTTATATCCCAGCCCAGCTCTTGGTTGGATGGGATATGTCCTTGAACAACACATTGATTTGCAATATCTTCTACTCATTCAAATAATAATAACATTGTCTAATTACTCTCTCTCTCTCTCTCGGTGTTAGAATAATCTCTCTCTGTGCTGCGTGCCACTTCAAATCTGGGTCATGGTTTTGAAGAAGACCGGTAAAATATGTTACGAAGAGTTTGTCAGGTCGATAAGTTTCTACGTATAGGAATATGATGATCCTAAATATGCTTAATGAGAAAGCTGGCTATAGAAATAATTATAAGAAGTTGCAAGAGCTAATTTTTGATATGATTAATATCTCTTACGATCCATGACGAACAATAGCATCACAATTTTGCTCGCGGCAGACGTACAGTTCATGAATGGTGCCTGATTTGGTTCATGTTCGACAATCCAGTAACAGTATTGCGGCTCAACATATGATTGGTGATTAACAAATAATATTTGGATCGTAATTTTATGGCCTCAAGCTATCTTTCGGAGTCAATGTTAGACATTGCCTCTTCGTAACTAATAGGCCCATCATCTTCTATGAGAAATGCATATCTTTTAGGGATGTAAATTATCATACTAGATCTATATAGCTGGTGTGTACTTGAGGCTACCTATTGCTTTTCATGCAATGATTGTCAGAATGTGGGTTGAGTCTCCTGCTCAACTCCCACTGTATTCGGCATATGCTCCATTTCATTTAATGGGCCTTTATTAATTTGTGGTTCTTGAGCTTTACTAAGTTCAATCTTACTCCCACTACCCATTGTGAGAATCTCATTCTCTAGAAATGTGGCATGTCTTGAGATAAACACCTTTTTCTCAAGTGGGTGGTAGAAGTAGTATCCTTTTGTTTGTTTTGGATACCCCACAAAATTGTATTTATCAGATCTAGCTTCAAGTTTATTTGATTCATTACGCTTCATATAAGCATAACAACCCCAAACCCTTAAATGATTAAGGTAAGGTTTCTTTCCATACCATATCTCATAGGGAGTGTAGTTGACTGATTTAGATGGAACTCGGTTTAGGGTATATTCACATAAACCCAAAATATTTTTGGAAGATCTACAAGGCTCATCATGGAACGTACCATATCTAACAGTGTGTGATTTCTCATTTCTGACACCATCATGCTGTGTGTACCAGAAAGAGTCCATTAAGAAGAATCCCATTCTTCTTCAAATAATTTACGAACTCATGGCTCAAGTATTCACCATCTCGATCTGGTCGAAATATCTTAATACTCTTGCCAGTTTATTTTTCTACTTCATATCTAAATTCTTTGAACTTTTCAAAGGCTTCAGATCGGTGCTTCATTAGATACACATAACCATATCTACTATGGTCATCTATGAACATGATGAAATAAGAAAAACCTTCTATGGCTTGAATGTTGATGGGTCCACATACATCCAAATGTACTAAACCCAAGCATTCAGTTGCTCACTTGCCTTTTCCGTTTAAAGGTGACTTGGTCATCTTGCTAAGTAAACATGACTCGCATTCCTTAAATGATTCCTAATCGAATGAGCCTAAGTATCCATCCTTATATAACTTGATTAAATGCTTTTCATTTACATGGCCTAGACGACAATGCTATAGGTATGAGTCCTAAAATTATTTGATTTTAATCTTTTTGATTCAATATTGAGAATAGGGGCATGAAAATTAAAAACATAAATTCTGTTGAACAATTCAGCAGAACCAAAGAACATTTCATTTCGAAAAATAAAAATACCTTTATTTTTAATTTCAAATGAATATTCATCTATTACTAAACATGAAATAGATATAATATTCTTTGTTATGTTCAAAACATAGTAACAATTACTAAGTTCAATTACAAGCCCTATGGGCAAAGATAAAGAACAAATTCTACGGTTAATGTAGCACCTTTGTTCCATGTCCCATGCGTAGGATTACTTCATCTTTCCCCAATCTTCTATTATTTCTTATCATCTCCATATTAATACAAATATGAAACCACAACCGGTATCCAATACCCAAGTGAAATAAGAAGTAATAGAAGAAAACATCTCAATTATATACGCACTTGATGTAGAAGCATCCGTGTGCTTCTTATTTTTTAGACTGGCTCGATAAACCCTGCAGTTGCGCTTCGAGTGCCCATCCTTGCCACAGAAGTGACATTTTTCCTTGGCTACATTTCTTAGCCAATCAGGGAAATTGGGTCCAATTAGCTTGTTGGGCTCTAGGTTACCTCTAAGGTTAATGTTTACACTCATGGTATCCCTTACAATTGTGTAGAAAATAGAATGAGTCAATTATTATGAATGCAAATTATCAATTTAATATGATAAATTTAAAATTTTTAATTAAATCGATTACTTCCACTATTTTATCGAGCTCAATAGCCCTCTCTATTAATCTCAAAAAATTATTAAATAATTTTCTAGTGAGCTAGGACCCTCAAATTGACTTACCTTGACTTTGGCTATGGCACAACAAATCTTAATAAGCCAAATTAGGTAGATTTTTATCAATACATCAAATGTGACTCCTAGATTATTTAGGGGATATTGCCTTGTCAATCGCATTCAATGTGATCACCCTAAACTTTGCCTCTAGATTAGACTAACCCTGACTATGGCCAATTATGCCAGCTAACCTAGTTAAGTCAACCCATTGTTTCCCAATCAACTCCTCATAGGTTCACTTGATCTTCGCTATGGCACAACAAATCTCATGCCCTAATGATTTTGTGTCATGTGAACAATGGAAGGCTAATGACTTAATATTCGTGGAGAGATTTAGCACATCTAGGTCCCATTATGCATGTACAACATTTGTATCATGCTAGGTTACATATCCTATGTGTAAATTTTAGATTAATTTTAATTAACCTAAATTTCATAAGATCCAATCTTATGATTGGAACACCTAATCAAATTAGGATCTTGGTCACTATCTAATTTAGGAACCCTAATCATGTGACCAAATCAATTGCTACCATTGTGATTAACCCTATAGATCTAATCAATTAAGAGCTTTCATAAACAATGGCCAGATCAGCTGATCAATGGGGTTCTATTTAGCATACCCTTCGATCCTATTGAATGGATTTTTCAAGACAGCAAACGGAGCAATTAAAAACCATGATCACATTTTTTTTAGACACCAATGTAGTTAAACCCAATTGATTAGACCAATTATGGATCATAGGATCAAACAATGATATGGTTAAGTCTAATTTTTCCTAAATCTTATCATCTATTATACATTATGATAAGATAAGATAGTGATCATTAGGGATTTATAATAAGTGTCAAATATTTTATAACAATTTATTTTAAATATTTGTGTTGGCCCAGATGGCAACCCAAGAGGGGGGGTGAATTGGGTTCTTAAAAATTTAAGACTTTTTGAAATGTTTTAAACAAATTAACTCAAGATGTGCAAGTGAGAGAAATTAACTTAAGCAATGCACAAACAAAATATAAGAGAGATAGAGTGAGAGACAAATGAGCACGGCAAACATAAGGTTTTATAATGGTTCGGTGCAATCCACACCTATGTCCACTCCCAAGATTCACTTGGGTCCACACTATAATCTCCCTAGATTACAGCCGAGTTGTTTTACAAGCTCACAACTTAAACTTGTTGTTTTCCGGGATCACAACGAACCCAGCCGGTTTTACACGGGCTCACCAGCACAAAACCCAAACACAAGCTATACCAAGCTTGTACCGAGGTAAGACTACCTCCACTAGTTCAATCCCCAGATTGAACTAGTCACAAAGAATAGAAATAAGTATGTTTAGTTACAATGCTCCTTAATGAGCAGATTAACAAAAGTAAGAATAGAGTTTAGATAAGCCTGATTTGCAGTTGGTTGGCTTTGAGCTTTCTTCTTTTCTTCAACTCCTTTGAGGTGTAGAATCGGCCTCAGCACAGATTCTCCACAGAATGAGTGTTGGAGTTGATTTGGGCTTTTCCCCTTTTCTTTGAGTGGTGGAAATCACTTGAGATGCACTTGGATTTCTTCTGAAGCTTCCTTGGATAGTAGAGCTTGAGCACAGATGGAGCTTCCTTTGATTTCACACTCTTTCTTTCACTCTATTTTGAATCACGGATTTTTTCAGCTAACGCTCTGTTTTTCCGATTTTTCTTTTCTTTTTCTTTGAAATAAATATCTCTCTCTATTGCTCTCTTTGATTTGAAAACAGCTTCTCTATTTATAGATTCTGCAAGAATATAGCCGTTAGAGACAAAGAAAAATAGCCGTTAATCGAAAAACTAACCGTTGGAGCTGAGTTGGCATCCGTAAAAATTTCGCCCAGATTTGCTGGAGTCGACTCATGCTTTTCCCGAGTCGGCTCGAGCTCGTCTTACCAAAAATAGAAATGTTTATAAAGGTTAGGGGTCGACTCACCAAAAGTAAAGTGTCGACTCCTGAAAGTCGGGAGTCGACTCATGAAAAGCTGGGGGTCGACTCGCGAGGTGCTCAGAAAAAACACCTCTGGTGTCTGAGCGGAGTCGACTCGCACAGTCATGGAGTCGGCTCGACAGAATCAGGGGTCGACTCAACAAATTTCGTGGGTCAACTCGAGACAGATGCACATTTCTGTACACTGAGCGGAGTCGACTCTGAAACTCAAGAGTCGGCTCCGGAACGTATCAAAAATCAGAAACTTTTCTGATTGACATTAAAATCGTTCAGATTCATTTTAATTCATTGTTTTGACTTGAATTCAATAAAATTGACATTAAGAATTGATTCAAGAACTATTCTAAAAACTCATTGAATAAAACATGAATTATAAAATTTCTTTTTGAAAGTTAAACATTGAGCTTAAAGTTACTTTCAAAATTGATTAAAGTCAAACTTTAACATTCTCATTCATTGTTCAAAATTTATTGCTCATTTAAATAAACTCATTATATCTTTTAATGAACTCAATGGCTTTTAGTAATCATCAAAATCAAAAGGATTGGGTCATATAATTTTTCAATAATCTTCCAACAATCTCCCCCTTTTTGATGATGACAAAAACATTGAGTTTATGCATGATTGATTAGTGAATTTATTTTGTTTTCATAGTTAGGCTTAGGCTCCCTCTGAATGAGGTAGCTCCCCCTATGAAACTTAAATAAATATCCCATTGTTTATCTCATTGATTACTTTGATTTTCTCAAATGTATTACAATCATAAAACTATAAAACTCTCCCCCTTTTTTGTTATCAACAAAAAGGTAGAGAAGCATAAACATTCATTCAATCAAGATAAGATTTGACAATTTCATTCATTCATTGAAAGAAGGAAATACATTGAGTAATCAACATAGAGAATTCATTTCATCAAAAGGTCTAATACATCAAGATGTTTAATACATTGATATCAAAATGTAAGCATAACAAAAATTTCAGTACATAGCAAGGATTGAAAATCAGAAATGAGTTCTTACAATCCTAGTTAAATGATCTACTATGTTCTTCATTCCATCAGATTGAATTTTTACATAATCTTTGAGCCTCCCATCGACAAAGGTGCAAGCAATCAGAATCTTGTCTTGTAGCTCCGCATTGCACTTTGCATAAGTTTCTCCATCTCCGCATATATCTTTAAGTTCTTCAAATATATTTTTGAGATCACCACTTAAGGATACCGAAGAAGAGCTGAGAGTAGACTCCATCTTAGAGATACGATCATCCAATGAATAAAGAGTCTCCCTCAAATTCATGAACTTATTCTCAAATTCAGATTTAAGTTTTTCAGATTGATCATCAAATAGAACTTTGAGTTGCATTAGCTGTTGATCTGAGAAACCGACAGAAGATGATGAAGCTTGATCAAATAATGAAGCTGGGGCTGGAGCAGGGGCAGAAGTAGATGGGCTCGGAGGTGCAGGTGAAGGATGTCTGACTGAAGGTCCTGCAGCCTCAACATCAGTAGCTCTCTCTTCTGTCAGTCCTTTCCTCTCCCATTTTCCATTTTTCTTGATAAAACCCATTCTATGAATGGTGGCCAAGCTATAAAAGTCAGTATGTCGTAGATTCCTCATTGGCTCATTATCAGAAATCACAACTCCTTGGCTCAGAAAAATCTTGGTTAGAATCATTCCATAGGGCAGGCTAGACTTTCTTTTTCCTCCACAGTCTGCAATGTACCAAAGTATCATACTGGGAAGATTTATAGGTTTGCCTGTGACAATGGCATCCATCACAAAGATATCTCTTTCCGATACATAATCAAATCTTCCGGTCTTTGGAAAGAGTATCCTACTGCAAATGTTATGTAATAATCTCAGTTCTAATGAAAGCTGGTTGGCAAAAACCTCTTCAAATCCGACAACATCCCGATTTAATAATCTAGCAAGAGCGGGACTACGGTCTTCTGAAGAAAAAGTGGCAGCGCCAGATAAAGGCAGATCCAACAGTCTAGAAAGAAGCTCAACAGTAACAGAGAGCCTATGTCCTCTCACATTGCTAACTAGGCCGTGATCACCTCTAGACAAATTTTTGTAGAATTCCTTTACTAGTGAGGGATAGGTCGGGCAATCCAGGGAACATATTTTCTCCCATCCCATCTCTATCAGTTGTCTCCCAAGCAAAAATCCCTCAGCTTCAAATAGTTCAAAATCTACCTTTCTACCCGTTGTTATGATCCTATCCGCCAATCTATCTACCTGAGTAGAAGCAGCAGTAGGTGAAGCATTCGGAGTAGAAGAAGAAGATGAAGAATCCGAGCTGGGTGACGGCTCACGCACCGGACGCCTTACGGTTTTCCTAACGGCTCGCTTCCTCTTGACGCCGGCCGCACAGAGGTTGGAACCACGTGTCTTAGGGGCCATTGTCGATTGGAAGTGTCAATAAGGGATTCTAGGAAGTTTGGAAGGTTTGGAAGTGTTTTGGAGAGAGTATTTTGAAAGATTGGAAATTTGAAATGAACGGCGAGTCGACTCTGCCCTAGATAAATCAACCTGGGACCACTTCGAGTCGGCTCGCGCAAATCCAGGGGTCGACTCCGGACAGTCACAGAAAGCCATCCCGACTTGGAGTCGACTCGCGCCGAGGAGGGGTCGACCCGAGAGTTTCAGTCGAAACCAGGAGTCGACTCCGATACGCACCAAGTCGGCTCCGAGACCATTTCAGAGCAAAAACATGAAATTTCTGAAATGTGTCCGGAATATGATCATAAAAATTGATAAAATAATCATTGAATGTGAATGGATCAATTAGATATGAATTCTAGATAAGATTTTCTTAAAGATCAAGGATTTGAAAGAATCTTAGATAAATTCTCCTTAGGGGTTTCAGATTCATTCTAATGGATCACAAATACCTAACTCTCCTCTAAGATAACAGAATCTTTCTTCATTTAAAGGTTTAGTAAATATGTCAGCTAATTGTTCTTCAGTGTTAACATAATCAAGACATATTTCATTATTTGCTACATGTTCTCTTATAAAATGATATCTGATTTCTATGTGTTTTGTCTTGAATGTTGAATTGATTTTTAGTTAAATTGATTGCGCTTGTATTATCACATTTATGGGTCTTATTAAGTGTGATACCATAGTCTTCAAGTTGTCGCTTAATCCATAGGATTTGAGCACAGCAACTTCCAGCCGCTACATATTCAGCTTCAGTAGTTGATAATGCAACTGAATTTTGCTTTTTGCTAAACCATGAGATTAAGTTACTTCCTAAGAATTGGCATGCACCACTTGTGCTTTTTCTATCTAACTTACATCCAGCATAATCAGAATCAGTGTAAGCAATCAGATTTAATGTGGAGTCTCTAGAATACCATAAACCTACATTTTTTGTTCCACTTACATATCTTAGTATTCTTTTAACAGCAATTAAATGTGATTCTTTAGGTTCTGATTGAAATCTAGCACATAAGCAAACAGCAAACATAATGTCTGGTCTACTTGCAGTTAAATAAAGTAGGGATCCGATTATACCTCGATAATATTTCTGATCAACCTTCTTACCTTCTTCATCTTTGTCCAGCTTGCATGAAGGACTCATTGGTTCCGAGGGGTTTCATTGATTCCATACCAAACTTCTTTAGGATTTCTCTTGTGTATTTTGTTTGGTTGATGAAGATTCCCTCTTTGCTTTGTTTGATCTGGAGTCCAAGGAAGAAGTTGAGTTCTCCCATCATGCTCATCTCGAATTCTCCCTGCATCAACTTAGCAAATTCTTGACATAGAGAATCGTTAGTAGCACCAAAAATAATATCATCAACATATATTTAAACTACTAATAAATCTTTACCTTTTCTTTTAAAAACAAAGTTTTATCAACATTTCCTCTTATAAAATCATTTTCAATTAAGAATTTACTTAATCTATCATACCAAGCTCTAGGTGCTTGTTTTAAACCATATAATGCTTTGTGCAATTTAAAAACGTGATTTGAAAATTCGTGATCTTCAAAACCTGGTGGTTGTTCAACATAAACTTCTTCATTTATAAAACCATTTAAAAATGCGCTTTTACATCCATTTGAAATAAGTTAAAGTTCATATGACATGCAAATGCAAGTAATAGTCTAATGGCTTCTAATCTAGCTATTGGCGCAAAGGTTTCATCAAAATCAATACCTTCCTCTTGATTATATCCTTTAGCAACCAATCTAGCCTTGTTTCTAATTACTATGCCATTTTCATCTAGTTTATTTCTGTATATCCATTTTGATCCTATAACCGAATGATTTTTAGGTCTTTCAACTAAGGTCCATACATTATTTCTTGTAAATTGATTTAATTCTTCTTGCATTGCTAACATCCAATTATTATCTTTTTCAGCTTCTTCAATAGTTTTAGGTTCAATTTGTGATACAAATGCAAGATGATTACTAATATTTCTCATATATGATCTAGTTCTTATTCCTTGAGATGGATCACCTATAATCAATTCCTTGGGATGACTATGAGCATATCTCCAGTCTCTTGGAAGATCTATATCATTATGATCAATATTGACATCATCGTCCTTATGTGAATCATCATCTTTAGCTTCTTGTTCATGATCTGAAGATACTTCAATATTAAGTTTTTCAAGATCTTTTTCAATTATGTTGTATCTTCCTCATCATCAAGCTTTTCAGAACTAGATGCTAAAGACTCATCGAAAACTATATGAATGGATTCTTCAACTACTAAGGTTTTCTTGTTAAATACTCTATAAGCTTACTAGTTGTTGAATATCCTAAAATATTCCTTCTTCAGATTTAGCATCAAATTTGCCTAAATTGTTTTTACCATTATTATGAATAAAACATTTACATCCAAATGCATGAAAGTATTTATATTGGGTTTTCTTTCGTTCCATAATTCATAAGGTGTTTTCTTTAAGATTTGTCTTATTAGGGCTCGATTTAAGATGTAGCATGCTGTGTTAATAGCTTCCGCCCAAAAGTACTTTGGTAGGTTACTTTCGCATAGCATGGTACGGGCCATGTCTTCTAGAGTCCTATTTTTCCTTTCAACTACACCATTTTGCTGTGGAGTCCTAGGGGCTGAAAAATTATGATTAATACCATTTTCAGTGCAGAAACTTTCAAATAAGTGATTTTCAAATTCAGTTCCATGATCACTTCTTAGAGATACTATGGTAGTGTTTTTCTCATTTGTGACTTTCTTGAAGAATTTCAGGAATATTGAGAAAGTCTCATCTTTGTGAGCTAAAAACATTACCCAAGTATATCTAGAATAATCATCTACAATACTAGACCATATTTCTTTCCTCCTAGACTTGTGGTTCTAGTAGGTCCAAAAAGGTCCATGTGAAGTAGCTCTAAAGCCCTAGAAGTTGAAACAACATTTTTAGATTTGAAAGAACTTCTAGTTTGTTTTCCAAATTGACATGCATCACATATTTTGTTGTTTTCAAAAACTAGTTTAGGTAACCTTTAACTAAATCCATTTTAATTAATTTTGAAATAAGGTGTGTGCTTGCATGACCTAATCTACGATGCCACAACCAACTAATTTCATTTATATTAGCATTGTCAGCAATTAAGCAATGATCACTCAAAGATAATTTTCTAGATCAACCAAGTAAACATTGCCATGTCTATAACCCGTAAATACAATGCTATTATCAATAGAATTAGTTACAGTGCATATAGAAGATTTAAATGAAACAATAAAGTTTTTATCACATAATTGGCTTATACTAATTAGATTATGCTTCAAACCATCAACATAAAGTACATTATCAATAAATGTAGATGGAGTTATACGAACTTTACCAAGGCCCATAATTTGACCTTTACCATTATCGCCAAACGTAACAACTCCACCTTTCTTTTCTTTCAGGGTGATGAATTCATCTTTGTCACCCGTCATATGTCTTGAGCAGCCACTATCAAGGTACCACTTTTTCTTTGATCTTTTGGCTACAAGACATTCCTGCAACATAATTTAAACTTTATGTTTAGGTACCCAAGCTTTCTTGGGTCCTTCATGGTTAGTAGCAATAAAAATTGTTCCTTTCGGAACCCAAATTTTCTTTCCTTTAGTGTTTAATTTTTCATTATTACTTATTGTTTTGCACTCAAAAGATTTATGTCCTTTTTGATTACATTTAAAACAAGTAATATTACTTTGGTTAGCTTTTACAAAAATATTTTCAATGATTTTTGTTTTCTTAATGTGTTATACCCTAAACCTGCTTTGTCAAAAACTGCTTTTTGACTATCTAAAATCATATTTAGTTTAGTTGAGCTTAGAGTAAATTTCTCAACAATGTCTTTATACTTTTTAACATCTTTCTTTAGAAAATCATTTTCATTAGAGATTGATTCTTTTTCTTTAATTAGATTTTCATTTTCAGATTTTATCAAATCAATCTTATGAACACAATTCTTTTCATTAAGAAGTGTTTCCATTTTATCTTTTAAATCTTTAACTACAAGATTTACTTCATTTTTCTCTTTAATTAAATTTAAGTTTTCAGTTTTCAAAGATTTATGTTTCTTTTTCAAAGCTTTGAAATCAATCATCAATTCATTGAATGCTTCAAACATTTCATCAAAAGTAAATTCATCATCGGGGGTTTCGGTACTTACCTCTTCGTTGTCGTCTGCCATGAAGCAAATATTTGCAACTTCTTTTTGTTCTTCTTCTTCGGAAGAAGACTCTTCACTGTCAGTCCAAGTTGCCATGTAGGCCTTTTTCTTTTTCTTATAGGCCTTCTTGAGTAAAGGACAGTCATATCTAAAATGCCCTGGCTTTTTACATTCATAACATACTAAGGGCTCTTTCTCTTTGTTCTTTTCCTTTTCTTATCCTTTTCGTTT